>CM031864.1:21601256-21642946 GCA_018697195.1 Certhia americana | reverse complement strand
CAGGCCCTGCTGCTCTCCCAGGACAGGACCAAACCCAGGCCCTGCTGGCCTCACACAGCCCCTGGGAGCTGCTCCTCGGTGCTGTCGGGCAGACGGCAACCAGATGGGTGCTCAGATGGTGACAGGGACAGCGAGGCACAGGATGTGCAGAAGCATCCCTTCCATGGAGCACATGGGAACAGATTGTGAGAGGGGGGTCAGGCAGCTTCCTCCCTTGGAGGAGGGCAGAACTTGTAGCTCGTGAAAGACTGAGATTTCAAAGTTCTGGGCTCTGAGTTGACCAGCAAACTGAAAATTTGAAAATTTGACTTGGAAGAAAATTTCCGCTGATTTCTGTATCTAGCAAATACAACTTTTAAAAAATGTTGACGTGAAACCCTTTGAATTGTTTCAGGTTTTTGAGGAGGAAAGAAAAAAAGTGGGATGCAGAGAAGTAAGAAATGGCAGCTCTAGACAGACCATGACTTTGTGAGATTTTCATAGTTGTGACAAAATCAACCTGACTCTTTATTTCAACAGATAAGATCATCTATTAAAAACCAAATAAACCAAGCCAGATCTACAGACTGACTCTCATCAGTTCAGTTGCTCTGGTATACATGAGAAGATGAAATATGTTACGGGTATCCCTGCTGAAATGTAAAATGCAAGTGCCAAGGAGCTTACCAAGCTGTATGAAAGCATACCAGCTGGGCTGGGACAGCAAAGGAGGAAGGTCAGGAACTCTGAAAAGAAAGAGGATCAGTACCAAAGTCTTGAGAAGAATGCATTCAAGTCCTACAGAGAAAAAGAAAACTACCTTATGTGAATTATCAGAAGCAGCTGCCTGTTCAAAAAATAATGGTGCTTGCTCTTTTGCTTAAGTTTTTTTTCTTTTTTTTTTCTCTTTTCTTTTCTTCTCATTTCCTTTTCTTCTCTGCTTTCCCTTGATTGATAACAGAAAAAAAAAATGGTGCCTCTATATGCTATTGCAAAAATATTGAAATCTGGCAAGTGCAAAAAGGTCAGAAAAATAAAAGATTAAAAAATGTTAAAGTATATTCAGCAACCAAGAAGCTGACCCAAAACCACAGGTAGCAAGTTCATGTGGATGTCAACCTGAAGTTCAGATGGATCAGCATTTCAAGCAATTTTTCTGCAGGGTTTTTAGAGAAAAAGCTAAGAAAGAAGAAATAAAACTGGAAATAATCTTTCAAGCTTACTTTGGCCATGCAGTCCTCTCTGCAGTTCTGCTTAAGAGGTATTCTCTTAGACTAGATTTTTTCTCCTCCTGCAAATTTCTCAAATTAGAAATGGTTTATTAATTAATGGAAAATAGTGAGAATCCCCACTAACTAGTAATCTCCAGCTCTGAAGAATGGGTTGCTTTCCGAGGACATGGCATCAAGGGAGAGCTTCAGTACCAATCCTGGGCTAGAGGCAAGGTGCAGGAGGAAGGAGAAGAAGCACAATGCTCGCCCCATCTCATCCCCTGCTCTCACATCTCTCTATCTTTCCTGAGGCTCAGATTTTGTCTAAATGCTTTGATAATCCTTGCTATGGTGGGACTTGAAAAATACTAATGTTGGTAGAGAAAAAGAGAGCAAACTTGCACTAATACTGCTAAAGCTACTGATGATAGTCTGGATTTAACTTGTGCAAATCAGAGCACAGCATCGACCCAACCAGCTGAAGAATAGGAATTACTGTACAAAAGGCAACATAGCATAAACCTAAGATCTATAAAGTCTCTTAGTTCTAAAGGGTCTTTGTATTTTTAACTTAGTTACAGCTATGGTGTGGAATGAGATATAATGCATGCTAAAGACCTTGGCTATCAATTAGTAATAGGCAGGAATGAAAGATGAATATCTAACGTTTGACTGATACAGCCTCCAGTGAGAGTGGCTGGGTATTTTAAATGCATGCCTGCATTTCTGGGGAAGATACAGTGAGCGGCTTGATGCCCACAGCAGTTGGCACCAAACAGTTGGCAGCTTCTTCATCTGCCTCTCAGGAGAGTGCCTGCTTTACACCAGGGTTTGGTTTCATGTTTAAACCTGCCACAGAGAATGACACTGATGATCAGCGAAGAGACAGTCAGCAAAGGCACCCATGTCAGGCACAGTAAAGGAGAAATGTTGTCTGTGCAGTTCAAGTGACTGCTCAGAAATAGGTTAAACCTCCTGTGGCACAGTCACCATGGATTCCTTGGGGCTTGGGGTCTGTGTGCTCAACTTGCACAGGCAGGAGCCTGTCCCCACAACCTGCCTCCAGCCCCAGAACAGGAGCACAGTGAGCAGGGCTGCTCTGCATCCCCACTTTTTTAAGCTCCTCTGTTCAGAGAGAAAGTTGTATCTAAGGGGGATTAATGCTCTGAACGTGTGAATGTCCGTGTATATCACAGACCTGTTGATAATCTAAACCCTCAGGTATTTAGGCATCCTTTTAAATGAATAGCCCACATAACGTTTAAACACCTGAAATGGAGACCAATGAAGTCTTTCTACAAGAAAAGATGTTTTTAAGACACACTTCATTACAAAAAGTCAAAAGCCAGCAAGATTGTGTTCCTTATAAGGGTAGCAGCAGCTAACACATGTAGCATAAATAGATCTATTATTTACTATCCACCTAAAGCTTTATCAGTGCCAGTGGTGATCCAGACTGAATCTTATCAGCAAAACTGCTTTGACATCAAGCTGCTTTTCTCACAGAGAGTTTTCCTGGATTCTCCAGGCCCTGCAGTGAGAACTGGAGAAACATGCAAACTGCGTTTGAGCAAACAAGGCTACGGAAGCAGCCTGTGCTAATCATTGGAGCTGTTGGCATACTCTTAACCTCTTGCCAACAGCTGTGAAATTATTCTTTTTTTCAGATCTGAAAAAAAAAAAAAATCAAAAAACCCCACAGTTTTATTTTTCCTCAAAAAAATTCCAGAAACAGTGATATGACCTTTAGGGGAATGCTACAGAAAATGGGAGAGATAATGGGGCCTTTGAAACAATGAATCAATGGGGGAAATGTATTTTCTTACATAATCCATCACCCTGATAAATTTGCACTTGCTCTGTTAGGGAATAAACTGGCTATAAACTGTTCTGTGCCGGGAGAGCAGCGATGGTGCGTGCTGCAGTCTGTAACAAGGACACACAACTGGGTATATTTTGAGCTGAGTGATTTACATAAGCAAAGAGCCTGATCCTGGGCATGCAGGAATCTGGAGCAACAGAGCAAGCAGGGAAGTAAAAGAAGGAATCACCTAACTTCTGTGCATTCCCATGACTATGATATCCAAAAGAAATGAATGGAAGATAATCTGGCTGGCATGGGGGGCTGGCTGGGGCACTGCACTCAGCTTTTCTGCTTGCTGGTCAAGTAAAAGACTCTGATGGTTGTGAAGATGAAAACTTTCACTTGTTCTTCTCTGACAGTCTCATACCTTTTGTGAGATATTTTGTGAATTGTATGTCAGAGTTGAGGATTTTTAAGTATGGTCTGTGGAATTCAGTGTCAGTCAGCAGAAACAGCAAAAGTAACCAAAGCTGGATTAATGCTGATTGTCTTGGACTGCAGATATAAAACATACAATTGCACCGACACCTTAAGAGTTAAGCTTGTAAAATACCTAAATATTAAAGGTACAGAGCCTCAATCAACCAATCTCAAGCTAAAAGGATGCATCTGTTGAAAATTACTAGAGTCCATAGCAATATAAATTTTCCCATCCAGTCTTTTAGCTGTCATCTTCCAGCAAGTCCTTTGGGAATCAGAAATACTTCATGCTTTGAAAATCTTTATGATCCACTATGAAAAGGAATGCACAGCAGTATATCTAGAAAAAAATCTCAAAACTACTACTCTTTTTAAATGCTCACAGGATTAATTATTCAGGGTAATAAAACCCAAAATCATTGCCTTTTTAACCTTACAGTGACATTATTAAACAAAGAAGCAAAACAACTCTCAGATTTATCTTTGCTTCATCATCTGAATGAGTTTTAGCCAATTACTGTGAAAGATGAACCCCCCAAATTACTACCAGTGTAAAATGAAAATTAATGATTTTTTTTTCCCTCTGCTTTCTCATCCCTTCCTCATCTCTCTATTGGACAGCACTATGGATTTAGTTCATTTCACTGTGGCCAGTGCTGGTTTGCCGCAGGTTAGATCAGGCTGCTTCTCTTGTGCAGGGTGTCAGAAACAAACGCAAGAGAAATGAACACAGAGGAAAAAAATGCTCTACAGTAAGAGCCACAGAAATTGCTGGGAGCAGTCAGCAGACATCACAGCTGAAATAATTTCTGCCTTTTTAAAAAGATAATGTGTCAATTTTGTACTGTTACTTCAAAACAAACAAAACAAACTAACATTTCCTTGCAGAAAATAGTAATTTATTAAAAGACTAGTCTTAAAGTTTGTTTAGATGTTCCCTTTTCAGAACAGGAATAATTCATAGAAGAGAAACACGTTGAAAGGAGTGTAGTTTGTTAGCAGTAAATAGTAGTATATACAGTCCTGCTCTCTCCATCCTGCCATTTATGTAGTGAAGCTGGCTGGGCTGCCAGCTCTTCTGTCCAAGAATACATTAGAAATTCATCAAAAGAGCAAATGTCATTATACGTGGCAAGCCCAGGGAATTATTTTGCATTTCATTTCCAGCTCTGGTAGCATTATTATTGATTTAAATATTCTTCTGCAAAACATACACTAGACACAAAAGATCACTGTATTTTTGAACTTCCAATCACAGTCATCCTGAGTTGCACAAATACTGATGGCTTTAATATAAATAAATACACAAACCCCTTAGGTCAGACTTCTAGCCTGCTCACTGATGAAGTTCAGCAGAAGCTGCCAGACTTAAGCACAATTTCTGAATTATCTAAGAACACAACCCTAAATGGCTGTATGAGTATACTGTATACCCACAAAGCCAGGAATGAATCCTTTACCGCAAAAATCTGGTTTAGGTAGAAGCAGTGAGAAAATGAGTAGAAAATGAAGAAGGAAACACTTCCTTGTGTTACTTTTCTCAAATAAATAATGACACAGTGGGGTCGGCACAGTGAGGTTATATGTAATCACAGCTCAGCCTCCCCAAGGGACTGGGCCCGGGCCTCCCTGTAAGTACAAGGCTCTACCACCTCCCTTAGAAACACCCTTTTTAGAAGACAAATGGGAAAAGACCAACCTGATAGAGAAGAAATGTGATAATTTTCTCTAAGTGAAAAGGCTTTTTACTGTATTCCCTGAAAATGCAACTTTATGGTTTATCTAAAGCACAAAACTATCTGGCTACAGTGCTGGCTGTACAACAGGAAATTATGTGCATGTTGGGACTCATGGGTCATAGGAAAGATGCTCCTTTGAATGTTTCTGGCAGATATGGTGTGTCACACCCTGCCTGACAGGACCTATGATGAAGGGTGCCTATGGTACATGGCCAAGCCATCTTCAACGACTTCCCAAACTGCATTAGGAAGCTTACAAGCTTACAGTGCTGCAGAAAACAAGGCTTATGGATTAGCCTTTGGTCCTCTTGAAGAATAAACATTAAGCCATTGCCTGATTGTGAAAGAGACTTGGCAGGAGACTGGGACACAAAACAATTTTGACAGTGGTTTGCAAGATGTCCAGAAGAAAGATGGGGAGTTGCTTCTGCAGCTAGCGAGACACTATGTTATGCCAGGGGTAGAACAGGCAGGACTACGGATTGCAGCAGTTTAAGGCTGAGTATGGATTTAAATCAACACAGCTGCTGAAGGAAGCAGGAAAAGGAAACAAAAAAGCCTTATGACTCCCTGTGACCACCATATCTGAGAGGACTAGCTGGGATGTTCCCACAAAATAAAACAAGTGAGGGTAAGAACTTGGTATGAGAAAGCACAAGTTTACTATTCCTTGGTTACTCTGCTTGTAACTAGTATTGGATACAGAGGAGAACTGGTACTGAAGGAATTTGATCCCTCTGTAAGTGCCAAACCAGAAAGCAAACAAACAAACAAACCCCAAAACAGACAAGGAGCTTTGTTTAGATAAATGCACCCATCCAAAACCAAGAGACATGAAGCGCTGCTGGGCTCAGACATGATGACACTTCCAGCTCACAAAGGGCTTTGACATCTGCTCCCCAGTGAATCTGGCTGGAGGGATGAATTCATGGCCCCTCCCTAGAGGTCACAGACCCACAGCAGTTGGCAGATGAGACTGGCTGCTCACGTCAGCACAGAATTCATCAGCTCTGCTGACTGCCCTGCTGGCTGTGGTTTAGAGCTAAACCAGGACTGAAGCAGTGGGGAAGCCCTCTGTGGCCTCTGCTGAGGGGAAACGGGCAATAACCCCAGCAAGCAGAGAAGGACCAAGCAGCAATCTATCTTCAGCCATGTGGTGTACTTGTTGAATGAGGATTAAAAGACACTTGAAACATCAGATTCTGTGAAACTAGAAAACCTCCAGAGGTGGTGGCCTGTAGAGAGGACAATGGTGACGAATAAGATTACCACCTCTCTTCCAGATGCTTCACTAGATTAGCATCTGCTGAATTGAAATGTGTGTCTAGCTTCAGCCTCCATTCCTGGAAGAGATGGAGTCAATGTTACTTTTATCAGCAATGAAAGAGGTCTGCAGTCTCAAGACAAGAGAAGACAGGACATGTATAGACACGTGTACTGCAGCTTTCTAGGCCCTGCTGGCACAGCTCAGCTTTGTCCTACTTAGCCACAGACAGGTTACCATTATTTTCTATTTTCTTTTTTTCTCACTTAGCAAATTGCACTGGAAAAGTTTAGTTTTCAGAACTAACTCGTTTCTGCCACACTGGTAATGACATACATAACTGCCTACATGATGTATAAAAATTCAGTGATCCCATACCTAGAAAAACACATGTATGTGGGCTAGGGAAAGAGTGGGATGAGGACAGGTACAAACAGCATGATTTAGTTAGCTTGAATGAATGTTAAGCTTCAGTGTGTTATTCCAAGATACCTATTTATTTATTGGTTTGGATTTTTGATCATAGAACTTTTTTATAAAATTATTATTTTTTTAATAAAATTAAAGTATCCTCTACTGAGAAAACATCAGAACACACTCCAGATATCCAAGGATGACAGTGGATTTGCTCTGCTTGATTTATTTATTGAAGTTTTATCCACCTACATCTTTCTCAGGTGCTACCATTCTGCTTCCAGTTTCACATTTTAAAAGCAGTATTATCCTTCTAAAAAGAGGAATTCTCCAAATCCTATGTAATCTCCACACTAGACTGTTACTTCTAAAAATATAAGTCTAAAAATGCAGTGCATGAAAATATTTTCATCATATAAAAACACAGTACTGATGGACTGCTCCATTCCCAATTAATTAAAGTGTGAGTACTGCAACATGCATTTATTTCTTTCAATTCCATTTTTTCAGTTTTTAGGTTGACTTCTTTTGAGAGCCATGGTGAAAACTTTGCCTCATCATGGACCCAGCTTTCAGAAGCAGTGTGATAATTAGACAAAGATGATCCTTCTGTTTGAAAACCTCCACAAATTTACCCAATTAAGATTGGTAATGGTGGTTGTTAACTAAGAGCTTAAGCAAGTACATCAAGGGCAGTCTGTAGAAGTTGCTAAGTGTTTGGAAGGCTGTGATGGCGTCTAGTCAGTCCTGAGCAAGGTGAGTTTCAAATTACTTGAATAGGACTTATGGTTTTTATTCTCCTAGAATTCTGCAGCGTTTTTTTTTTTTTTTTTTTTAATGGTTAGTGTTTCACAGGCAGCCAGTACAATTACTTTTCATGCCGTGGTTACCTGTTGAAAGCGTTGTGTGCTAACCTCTGCTGTGTGTTACTGTGTCTGCTCCTGCTGGAAGGGCTCTTAGCAAGTGGTGATGGTCAGAGGACAACACTGGCAGGAAGGAAATTGTTTGATGTTGAGTCACTGCTGGAGCTGGTGCTATTGCCGTGGATGTGTTCTGGATCTCCTCAGTGGCAGTGCTGTGTCTCAGCTGGACAGTAATGTTGGCTCTTAAGTTCTGAGAGTTAAAGGCTTGTGAGGCTGTGTGCAGTGCCCCCTTGGCTGACCAGGGAAGGCTGCAGCATGTCAGGAGACACCAAATCAAAAGGCAAGCCAGGTAGCTGCAGTAGTGTGTCCAAGGTGCTGGAGTACCCACCATCAGAATATCTCTTCTTTTCCTAATTAAAAATTGATGTGTACTGTGAAAGGAAAAAACCTTCACACAGTATGTGTTTAATACCTTGCTAGTGAGGCATTTAAGTAAGTTTGAGTAATAAAGGACTCCATCAATCCAAGGTTACCCTGCTCCACGAAAGAGCAGTAAGAGACTGCACTTGGTGTCAGATGCTCTGAAAGCACCCGGCTGCCATACAAACTGTTTTCCAAGCACATTAAAAGACTCCTCCAGTAAGTGATGGAAAATACCAATTGCCAAAACTTTCCCAGAAAAGCTTCTTCCTTGATCAATTTAAGAATCTCCATCTTGTACTTTGTTTAAAGCTGATTTCAAAGTATCTTAGCTTAACCTTTGAGGAGTTTGGTGCCTATGAACATTTGTTAAAGTATCTTCTGTGGTAGACCAAAGTTCTTTCAAGTCCATAAAAGAACCTAAGACAGCACAATGTGTATGAAGCAGAAACTTCCATGGGAAAAAATAATTCATAACATTAAGATGCAAAAAAGAATAGGATAAAACATTGGAAATACTGAGATGTCACTCCATAAATCATTGTTGTACCCTCTCTTAAAATATGTTTTTGCTTTCCTCACCTGACATAGGACATTGCAGAAATAGAAAAGACTCAAGATCATGTGATAGAAATGATTAGATGTCTGGACTGACTACTACAGGAGAAAAAATGAGAGCGTGTTTAGGGAGAATAATTTGACTTGCACAAAAGGAGTAAATGAAGGGCTCTATTTGTTATTTTACCTAATGAAATGAGGTAAATCAGTGGAACAGGCAATATATTTTAAATTAATTACTGATAGAGCTTAATCCTATGATGTTTGACTGAATGCCTGGGCATTTCAAAAAAGGTAACAAACGTGAAGTAGAAATGCAACAAAGCACCATTTAGGTCAAGGTAGATTCTGGACTTACGCTGGTTGTAGCAGAAGCAGTACCACAGCAGTACTGAAATAGAAAAAAATGGCTATTTTAAACTTGAAAAGGAAAAAACCGAACAACCAACTGTTGCAAACACCATCTTCAACTCTCAAAAGGTCAAATTCAGCCCCAGAACAGCAGGTACAAAGTATACACAAGCTGAATTTGGTGCTAGAAGTGTATGACTTTATCTTTCATCTCCAAGGTTTTACTGCCTTTTTTTTTTTTTCAAATTTTTGTTAAAAGCTTGGACTGAGTTGTTCTGAGCACAGTCCTGCAGGCTTTAATGTGACTATCATATTTTATTTGTGCATTTTAGTCAAATGCATTAGTCATGTATCAGAGATGACCTTGTAAGGGATAACATTGAAAGCAAGAAAATATTACAATATTATGAAAGGTAATTTAATTAAAATGATAAAAAGTTAATAAAGACAGAGCATTAAATAAAAAACAAGCTCAGGGAAGGCACCAACTCTGAATGGAAGTAGGCAGTGTATATTGTCTTTATGAATTATTTTTGCTCTAAGTATGTCCATTGTTATGGATATTTGCAACTGAATGCAGTTAGCATGTTCCACTTTGTCAAGTACAGGGCAATCTATTTTACACTGACTCTTTTTCTTATAATAAAAAAAATTAAAAATTGCCCATAGATAATAATGCAGTTATTTTATTAATATTATGAATTATTAATAGCAATTGCAGAATACAAGCCAACTGAAAAAATAAATAAAAATAAGGAATGATCACTTTTCCTGAGATAGCATGGTGGACTTGGTTGTCTGTTCACATCAGTGCTGCAGGACTGGGAGAGACAATGCACAGCTTGCTATAGAATGCAGGCTCTAGCCCATTCCCTTGGCTGTGGGATGGAAAACAGCTTTCACGTGCTGGTGATGGTACTGGAGGTGCAGAGCAGCTGTGGTTGTTAACAATGCTGATCAGAGCTGTGGGGAGCACAGGGTTAGCTGGGCTCTTGCACACGCCCTGCAGGAGTGGCAGTGACAGCACTGCTTTGTCCCAGCAGTCACCTTCTCTGTCCAGGCTGGCTGAGCCAGGCTGATCAGGGATGTGGGGTTGTGTCTGTGCCCAGAGAGCACCGCGGGTGCTCTGAGCACCTGCTCCTCCCCTAGGCAGGGCTGTGTACACAGAACACACAGCAGGATGTGGAGGCTGTGTTTATGTTCTGGAAGCCCAAAAAGAGGAGCCAAGACGTGTGTATATATATCCACTGCCAAAGCAGAGAAAGAAAATGTACAAAATTGTGATCCTAACTTACACTAAAAACTTAGAAAACACCATCATTACAGTCTTATGTACAATATTGCCTGAGGATGTGACCATGACAATTTGCACATCCACAGGAAAACTAGTTATTATCTCAACACGGCCAGAAGAAAAAACTCCTGACAAAATAGAAATGGAATGAAAAAACTCGATAACACAAACACCACCAACACATATGAATCTGATTAAACGCTGCCCTTACTGAGGAGAGCTGTGCTTTATGTTCAGAAGATGCGCTATGCCCTGAATGAACACTCAAGCTATTTAATCCAAATATGGTTAAACTGAAAATTGTGTTATCCCCTTTTTAGCCTAAATTGTGGGCAGAACCTGGCACAGGAAGCTCGCCTTTGGAAACGTGCCGATCGCATGTCACTGCCTCTCTGCGGCGATGATGCGATTTCGATTAACGAGAGGCAGTGCGAGGGGGATGCTGACTGTAAAGAGCAATCCCATCACCTGACAATAGCTCTGTGATGAAATCTCTTACACAGATTAAAGAGGGAAGGGCAATAACTCATCAGAAAAAGCAGAACTGTCTGCTTAATTACTTGAAAAATGTCTGAGCCACTACCTTTTATGACACCTGGCGGGTATAAACATGTCCACAGTTTTAATTAATTTTACCTCTTCTTTCATTGCACCTGTATAGCCTGGAGAAATGGAATTCTAATGAAATTACACTTGTGCATTTCTATGTGAGTTTGAAACACACTTTGGCAATAACCAAAAAATGAGGCAAAATGAGGCATTTCCACGGATTTAATTAGAGACAGAATGTGTACTTGGAAAAATACTTCCCAACAATTACAATTATCCCAAATCAAGCTACAGTACAAAGTCCCTTCTCTTAATTCATATAACTTAGCTTTTTGGTGTCCATTTTAATTTAAAAAGATAATGGATGAGGCTTTTCTCTGGAGTCAAGCAGAGTTACGGTGAAAATCCCTCTTGGCATTTTCAAAGCAGCAACAGCATAAGCTCATACTTTTGACCTTGCCGTCCTGCTACTCTCATTTAAAATTGATGAGTGAGACCCTTGAATTTATTCTGCTGAAAACAACACTTTTTATAATGACTTTTATAAACATACTGCTAATTGTTCAGCATCCTGAAGTGCTAGCTCTGCAGAAAAATGAAGGGAGAGGTCTTTGTCATCCCCTCTTTTTTTTTTTTTATTTTTAGGCAGGAACAGGTTTGCTTCCATTCTTTGGGGACATGAAGTAGGAGCCACTTGTCAAGCACAGCCTGAGTTTGTGCCAAAGCTTAAGTGAAGATACCATGCATGTTCCTTTCATATCATGCTATGGAAGTCATACTTATGCTGGTCTAAAGCAGATAAAATTGAGATAAAATCCTAAATACAAATTCTAGATCGAAATAAAATGTTCTCGAGCACTCACAATTACTCGGTCACAACAGGTAACCCCGCTACAGCTGAAATCTTTCACTCCTTTCCTGTATTAGTCTGTGAATTTTTAAAGAAAGCAAGTGCTTTAGAGGTTGAAATGGTTGTTGTGGATGAAATCAGGACAAATTAAGGACACAGCATAAATACTGGGGGAAGCAGAATCCAAAATGTGCAGGAATCATGCAGTCACAGAAATGTAGTATTGACATTTTTATCAAACCTCAAGCTTCATAGCCTGGGAATTTGGGTTGGTGTAGGACCAGTGCTTGGGCAGCAGCCAGGATTTGCAGTGTTCCACAGCACTGCTGATGAATACAATGACAGCCTCTGGCTTGGCTAATGCTGACCAGAACATTTTCTACGGACCCCAGCCACAAAAACACAAACCTTCTGAGCTGCTGAGGAATGGCCTCAAGCTAGCATCTAAATTTTATTTGTATCTCAGTCATTAATTTTCTCATTCCATGGACAGGTACTTCATAGTAAATGTAGCTCTAGTTTCTCAAAAACTCATTGACTGATGCTGTTTTAGCATGTTCATACAGGGTGTTTAGCTAGGTCTTATTTTATACAATCAAGAATATTACACTTGTTTTAATTTTTTGCTTTAAAGACATAACATCTGGAAGGTACTGAATTAATAACTATGAAAATGTCATCCCAAGTATATGAAATGCTTTTAAAGATAATTTTTGAAAAGAGAAACCCCCCCCCCCCCCAGTATACTGATGGTAATCAGATTCAAAGTACCACAGCATGAATTTTCAATGACACCATTTTTTAGTAGCATTTTGGATTCCGTGTTTTCCCCTATCCAGGATGCCTGTATTTATCATTTAGCATCATTAGAAAGCTCTCAAATATTATCAGATACACAAAATTCTTTACTGCAAATGCATTGAATGGCTTGGGCCTATGATGGAATGTGTGCATCCTG
Organism: Certhia americana; assembly: GCA_018697195.1. Lineage (NCBI taxonomy): Eukaryota > Metazoa > Chordata > Aves > Passeriformes > Certhiidae > Certhia > Certhia americana. The sequence continues at coordinate 21,630,212 of CM031864.1, read as the reverse complement.
TAGCAGTGCAGCCTGGAACTCTTAAATGATTCTCAGACGGGTGTGTCTCGGAATGACCAGTACATCCTCTGGGAAGCAGGCATCTGAAATCTCCATATGCTTAATTTCCCTGAATAAAGCCACGGCAAACCTGACATGCTGAGGCAAGAGAAATGACAATATGCTGCTTAGGAGAAATACAACAAAAAGACAGATCCAAAAGATGTCTATTCTTTTGAGTGTGTTGCTCCTCCCAGTGCACGTCACTGCTGAGTATCTGTCTCGACAAACACTGTTTGCAGTGACATGGAAACAAAGCAGAACTGCACCCTCAGTTTTATACTCGAGGTACTGGGGGAGCAAATGGGGTTGCTGTAGGGAAATTGATCACCAAGAGGAGAGGCGGTAAGTGACTGAAGTTGAGAACTGTGAATCAAGAGCAGGACTGCAGAGAAAGGCAACTGTGATTGCAGGAAACATTCTGCAAAGAATGACTTAAAGCGAGCAGGATCTGCTGTACCTCCCGCCTGTCAGGTGGATTAATTTGGAAAGTCACACTTAGGCTAAATATGTTTCCACTGTATTTAGTTGCACAGAGCAGAGAACTGAGCTAGCTATAAATCTGTTGTTTAGATGTTCTTGTGATAGCTAAAATCCTGATAACTTGGGTAGCAGACGCCTCTCTTTGGCAGCACAGTGCTCATCATGGGCTAATTGGCCTTGCTGACAGTGGACTGGCTCTGCCAGATGATTTATGGCTTCCATGCTACATCACTATCATATCACTGCGATACAGTCTTTTCTATCCATCTTCCTAGTTAAACTCTCATTGAGGCTCTTCTCATACCGTGTTTTGATTACAGCAACAACCTTTTTTCTGGCCTTCACAAATGCCTGTTGATAACCATCCAGAAATCCAGAATGCCTCTGCTAAGATCATTTCTCTAGCTCATTGCATGCTCTTGCTGCACTCCAGCACCAGTTACTCCTTCTCCATCTCATCCGCCTTCAGCTGTTTGCCCTCACTTTCAAAACCCTTCACTGCCTGTTCCTGCCACACTCATCATCTCTGGTTTGATATCAGTCAGTCAGTGCTGCCCTCGTATCACTGCTTGGTGATAGGAGCCTTTACTCTTTACCTGTTTGTTTTTTACTTACTTATGCCTTTGTTATTACACAGGAACTCTTATACTTTCTTTTGTGCTGTTTTTCACACATGGGAGGAGTTCTCCATAAAAAACAGTGAAATGAGATAGTGAATCTCCTTAAAGGGGTCCCTCTTTTTCAGCAAGTGGAAATATGATACTAAGTATTAAGTGTGTGCTCTGTTACAACTAGGATTGTTCATGTTGGCTAGTGTTGATTCTTTACTGCCCTGTACTTCACAACTTGTCCATAAAATGAGAACTTGCATTATAGGTAGGGGATCACCCAGATGGTTTGGACAGCATGCAGTTAGCACAAGAATGGTTCATAAATACATGTTACCTAAATAATCCATTTGTATAAATATTTTTACAGTGAGAGTGTAGAAAATGCTCCCTTGGGAATCAACCAGTTAAACCCCCATCTCCACTAAGTTTATGGAAATGATGCATCATTAAATGCCTATGCAGAGTGTGGTATTACCCTCCGCCTGACTTCCCCTGCAGACTCCCACCATGTTTTAGACATTGTTACTGCTGTTGTTCTCATGGTATTTGATGTTCAGAGAGCTCCTGATTACCTTGTGACAAAGAAAGGATGAGAAGCATGGAAAGAAAAATCTGGACTGCTTGGCTGAAGGAGATGTATTGAGAAACGGTAGATTAAGTTGCTGTAATAGCACCATCAACTTAAAAAAAAAAAAAAGAAAAGAAAAACAACTAACTGGAATGCCTGAATTATAGCAGTAATCTAAATTTAGCTGGCATGGCAAATAAATGCTATTCCTTGAAAGCTACCGTTGTGACTGGCTTTTAAGAATTGTATATGAAAGTAGGAACTTTAATGCTTTGTGATCTCCTGTACAGTCACTAAAAAAAAAAAAAAAATATACTTAGTTCTTTTGAAGCTTCCTGGAGTGAACAGTGAGATAGACAAGGAAATATAAAGTATGTGGTTTTTATATTAATTTTCCTCTGGGAGAATCCTTAATCACAGTATTCAATAGGAGCTAGCACACCAAAGCATTTAGAAGCAGTGCACCTGTGGGAAGGTGACTGCTCATCCATGGATCTGGCGTGAGCTGAGGTGCAGGTGCTGGCCCCTGTTCACAGCACATTACTGCAAGTACATGGATTGGCACTGCAGATGAACAGGAAGATCATGGTATAAATCATTTTGAGTCAGAGGTCTTCAGGTTTTAGAGAGTACTCCATGACGCATTTGCTCCACAACACAAATATTAAGTGCAATGAAAGTCCGTCAGAGACTGCATTTCTCAGGAGCAATCTTACAACTCCTCACTTCAGCTCATGGTAAGAAACTGAAGTGTAATCAGCTACCACTGTACACATTTATTTCTGGTCATTGCAATTTAGATTAGTGCATGCCTCTATAGGATTTCTGTCAGGCACCCTGGTTACAAGTGAGTCATTGCTCTAGAGAAGGGACTAACTCCATGCACTCAGATATCCACATTTATCACGGCACAACACCTACAAACGCTTAGGTCTCCTGTGAAGGGCAGGAAGCAGCACTGATTTATGTTCTATGAACTGAAAAGAAACATCATAAAGGGAGTATTTTAAACTTAAAATAATGCTATTCTTAGCTGGCAAGACTTGTGATTTTGATCCTTCTCAGATACACAGCCAACAGTGAGCTATCTGGCTGCACAAATGCCCCCGCTTTTCTTCTCTCTGTTAAATCTGTGATTCCAATGCACGCTCCAGTCCTCAGGAACATTATGTAGATTTGCAAAACTTTCGGAAAGACTTCCTGTCCATTAGCCACTGGCTGCTTTACAAAAATGCATAAAGATAGCGTTTTCCTCTTGTAACAGATGTAAGCTTCTTGCACTGTTGTTCAAACTGCTTGAAGGAAGCAATATTCCTTTTCTCTTTTTGCTGAAATAGTGGCATCTCTCAGCATAAACCGAAAATATACTTGGAACATAATTTGATGCAGCTCTCAGAATTTCACACGTGAGGGATGAACAAATCAGCTTTCTGTAATTAGTGAGGCATATTAGAAGGGCTGCATCCTGTAAAGTTTTCTGTGCTGCAAATGACTTGTTCTTGCAGTACCAAGAAGCACTTAAGATCTTTGTCCAGTTCTGGGCACCTCACTTCAGAAAAGTCTTTGAGGAGCTGGAATGTGTCCAGAGAAAGGCAACAAAGTTGGTGAAGGTCTAGAGACTAAGTCCTAGGAAGAGCAGCTGAGGGAGCTGGGGGTGTTCAGCCTGAAGTAAAGGAGGCTCAGGAAGAAGTTTTGCCCTCTAAGATGACCTGAGAGGAGGCTGTAGCCAGGTGGGGGTTGGCAGCCAGCAACAGGACAAGAGAAAATAGCTTCAAGTTGTGCCAGGGGAGATGTTCAGGTTGGACATCAGGAATAATTTCTTCTCTGAAAGAGTAATTAAGCATTGGAAGGAGCTACCCAGGGAGGTGGTGGATTCACCATTCCTGGAGGTATTCAAGAAACTGGATGTGGCACTCAGCGCCATGGTTTAGTTGACAAGGTGGTATTTGATAATAGGTTGGCCTTGACTATCTTGGACATCTTTTCCAAACTTGGTGATTCTATAATTATATTCCATCTGAAAGATTTTGAAATTTTTATTTCAGTTGTCATTCTTGAAGCTTATTTGAAACAGCTTCACTTTTTAAATTAACTAACATACTATAGAAATTGTTACCTACAGTATGGATCAAATTCGTGTATTTTGGTTTCCAGTTTATGCTCATCATAAATGAAGAGGGAGAGAAGTAGTCCTAAAGAGCATTTCATCCTGATTAATACTTGGAAGAACTCTAGGCATAATTTAGACCATCCTGTAGGCTAGTCTAGCTTGTGTTGGCTACACAAGTCCCAGCATTCTCATTTCCTGGAAGGGTTTTTCTCAGGTCTGTTCCATGTCCTCCAGCTGCTGGCATGGTCCATCTCCTGAATAAGCTTCTGAAATAGACGAAGGATCAAAGAGCAGATGGCATTGAGCTGATTTCGCCAATCTTCTGCCACTGGAGGAATTTTTCCTGTGCCAGTAAAATCCTCTGCAATCCTCTGCTTCATCCTAAAGCCTGTTTTATTTGTTTGGTGGTTTTTTTTTTTGTTTTTGGTTTTTTTTTTTTTTTTTTTTTTTGGTCTACTTAACATGGTGAAGGCAGTATAGAGAAACTAAACCAGGTGCTTCCACAGTGACTTCAGTAGGCTTGCTCCAGACTCCGAGGTGCTGCTGGCAGTGCAGAGAAGCTCATGGCAGATAAAATAGGTAATGAATGAGGCAGAGCTGTGCAGTAAATTCGTCAGGGACAATGTGGCAAGCCCCAAAAGAGAAAGAGGTCAAATATCCATTGAAGACTGACGATAAAAATAAATTTTGAACAGCTGCTCTCCCCACTTTGCATTAGACAAGGACGTTTATAAGGGTAGGTATTGTTTAGAATAATCTAAAAGCTTCTGCATAATGAATTAACCACCTTTTCTGCAACACCTTTCAGAATAGTTACCCTGAGTTTTATCACAGGACTGTCCACAACAATTTTCCTAAAAAATCATTAGAAAATACACTCTATAGTTCAAAATCTGGACAAAGTGTTTTAACAAACTTCACAGCAAAGCAGGAGCAGGCTGCTGGGTGAGTGGTGACAAGGTGTTTCATAACTGAGGATCTGCAAACCCTTGCTGACAGCAAGATCAGCACAGTGGGACCAGTGTTCAAGGAAAGATATTTTAAGTCTGCCAGAAATTTTACGGCTTTTGTACAACCCAAATCATCACAGAATCAGTTAAGGCAATTTTTATTTCTGAAGGGCAGCATCTGGCCTACTTGGCACGCTTAAAAATTTCAAATGTGTATTTTTCAAAGCAAGAAGCATAACAAAAATACATAATTCAAACTGGCAGAACATTATACTTTGGATGACATTTCCTAGTTAATAACAATTTAATATAGCATAAACTGTACTTCTGGTGCAACCTAGAAAAGCAACACACAGTTTGGAACAGACATGCTAAAAGTTCATTTCAAAGTGGTGGTGCAAGCAGGCTCTGCAGCTCTTGCAGGAGCAGTAGCTTCTGCATTATTATTAGTGACTGGTTTTAGCATTTGATATTTGTAAATGGACAAGATTCTGAAATAGAAAGGGAATGTGAGGGGTAACACCTTGGTCATGGCAGTGCAAGATTTATTCTGCTCACAAAATCAAAAGGCTTTACAAACTCAAGGAGATTTGTACCAAACACAGGTATTTTGGGATAACCAGGGATTTTGACTGGTGTCCTCATTGGCACAGAGAACTCTCCTTGTGGCTGGACCCAACCTCACCTGGTGCAGGACTGTCTCATGTGCTGCTCAACCCTTGAGTTCCCCTGCCCCAGTTTGCATTCAGTGTCACTTGCACTCCATTTTCCTTTCACCAAGTGCCCAAACATAATCTGGGCATGTCTTGGAGAGCTAAGCTGTGCCTGAGCAATGCAACTGAGCACCAGCTGCCTTTGTTTGTCCTCAAGTACCATGATACTCCTCCACTCAGTACATTCTAGAAAAATCTGGGTAGCCCCTCACTGTGCCTGGGAATGGCTAGACCCTGGGACATGCACACTCCCTGCAGGCTGGAGGAAAGCCAGACCAGCTAATTCCTCATTTGTGTCCATGTAGTTACGCTTCTTCCTAATGATATTTTGACCTGGGTAGAGAAGAGGAGCCATATGGCATCTTCCACCCCTGACAACAACTGCTGTTAGTGCAATCAGCACATTACCTAGGTGATTTGTTTAGATTCAGCTGTCACTAACTTGTGGCAAACTCAATTATAATTAAGTTGTGTATTAGGCAGAGTTCTAATATAAAATGGTTTCATTTTCATATGCCATTTCAGTTGTGTTTTCTGCCATATAACCCTGCTTACAGATGAAGTGTCCTGACTAACTGTTCCTCGGAGCCATTGCCTTTCCCACCTTCTATTGCAAGAAGTGAGTTTGGCTAGCATGGCAAATCAGAGAGCTACAGCATCAGCCAGAGAGCCATACCACAATTTCAACAAAAATAATGCACAATCATTAACCTTAACACATGCCTAATTCAGCCTTCAGAGCCCCCTTTTTAATTGCTTTTGACATCTGTGTTTCAATTATGCTCTAAGCTATTTAAAATGGTGGTAATGTCTTCCCTTAGTTTTGGGCAATATACAGCCCAGTGCAGCACCAGGTGTAAAGACAGGCTTTGAAAGTCACAGAATCAGAATATTCTGAGTTGAATATTCTGATCCACTAGTATCATTGAGTCCAGCTCTTAGGTGAATGGCCAATACAGGGCTTGAACCCAGAGCCTTGGTGCTGTCCACACCATGCTTTAAGCCACTAAGCTAATAAACCACTACTTGTTTTTACAATTTGCTGTCCTTGGAGGTAAATGATGGTTCAGGGAATGGCTCTGGGTTGCAGAAGCAGTTGAAGGTGTTTATCAAGTATGTTTTCTCAAAAAGTGTTGATGCAATAATGATACTGGTTTAAGTCCTTTAAAATCCCCAATTTCCCCAGACGGTATCCTGGGTTTAATAACAGGATGAAAGAGCTCATATAGTACTAGCTACTAACCCCATTTCTGCAAAATTAACCTTCCTACCCCAATACCCTGAGGACAGAACAGTGATATCTCCTTCTTTTTACAATATAGATTTCTGAATCAAATATTAATGCTAAGCATAATGTAAATGGGATCATAAAGCTTAGAAGAGAGAGATACAATGTTGATGGTTATCTAGGGCTATACTATTTCTTTATTGCATTAACATGCAAGTTAACAGAGGGCATGTAGTTCTTAAAAGCTTACTGCTCAAGAATACTGAATGGAAAAAAAATTATAGATGCTGTCAGATCACTGCAGTTGATTTACAAGCTTTTGCTTTTGAACCATAACCTCAGAAAAACAGGGAAAAAGGTTGCAATAATCACAAATAATGATCAAGCATTGAATTATGGCTTTGATAAATGCTTTCAAAATTGTAATGATAAACAAATTAGCACCTTTTTACTATGCAGTAAACAGGCACAGTTCACTATTAAAAGAACAAAAAGATGTAGTTTATGTAGGTATTTGAGGTAAGTGCGGGTCAAAATACAGGGCAGCAGACAATGGAGACTTAATATCAAATGAATACTATTAATATCATTCAAAAATTCAGCAATTCTGTGAATTGTCTCTATCTCCTGCCTGGAAATGGAGGAGACCAGAATGAGATGCAAATCAGTGCATATCTAATGAATAATGCAAATGAGTGCTCCTCTTATGGCATGGCAGTCTGCAGGAATCCTCTCTGCCTCACCTCACATTTCGTGTGGATTTAAGCACCATGTGTCAGAAGAAATTAGAGAACAGAATTGCCAAGAAATGACAAAGCCTTGGAGCCCCAAGTCAGTGCAGACAGCAAGGTACATTAAGATGCATAGTAGAGTGGAGGAGAGAGCAGATATCTCATTAAAATGAAAATGTTGCTATTTTTCCTTCACCTCGTTAATTGAGTTGTATGACAATTTAATCAGCAATTATTTGTGTGGCTACTAATTAGAAACATCCTCTAAAATGATACCAAGGTGGGATCTCAAAAACTTGACAAAATCTTACAGTTTGGCTTTTTTTTTTTTTTTTTTTTTTATGCTGGTGCTATTTTATCTCTCTGATATCAGTTAACTGCATCAGCATTTTTCTCATAGCATCACAGAGCATACTGCATTTTATCCATTAGTCACAGGCCTTGCTGTAAGTTTCCCTTAGCATCTAACATTACCCTCCAAAAATATACTCAAGCAAACAAATCCGAAGGAATGCAAGTCCTGAAAATTAACTCTTCTTTTTTTTCCCCAGACATATTTTGCCTGAATCCGTATGTGATTCAGAATCCATGATGGATTTCAGCTGCTCTATTAAAACCTCTTAGCATGCAGACCAACTATGCTACCATAGCTGGCATTAAGTACCTCCTCTTCATCATTGCATTGAGTCCCCAGTCTGGGGCGTTGTGAAGCTTTTCTGACTGGTACTCTCTGAAAATAAGAGCTGGTACATCCAAGTGAACAAAGTCATTTGCTCCCTGGACAACTTCTTAGTTATCAGATACAGAGTGGGGAGGGAGCTACCCAGCCGTGAAAGGATTTGGGATCCCATGGATTTTGGATGCTGGGAGAGGAATACAGTTGCTGGGAATGCAAAGAAACCAGAGGTCTGAGAATGAAGTTCAGCCAGGTTCAGTCAAGTCCAGTTTGGAGTGGAGGGAAATTGCCCCTCACTTGGAAAAGGGAAGTGCACCTCAAAGCTCTGAAGGGTAAAGCTGAGAATTTGACCCAATCACTAAACTTTGGGGTGCCTATTGTGCACAATGCCATACAACGTTAGGGCCGTGCTCTCATGGGTCGCTGAGCTTTGCCATAAACCAGCAGGCAACAAATTGGTGGTTTGATTCAGTAATCCATCAAAGAGATAAATCTATGTATTAAGCAAAAGAAGAGATCAGAGAGATCCAATTACATGTACTTCCAGGAAATGTGAAAAAACCCAAAACCAAACCAAAAAACAAAACCAAGATCCAACCCTTTTTTCTCACAAGCTGACAAAGACATCATCGTTATTTATAGTTGTGCTTCAGTTCATCAGTTGGAGGCACACTGCAGAAGATGCTAAAGCACTAGCGACATTGCTACTAAATTAAGAGCTTGCAGTTTCTTTATAATAGTTGAAAGCAAAGCTATTTCTCCATTGGGCAGCTTGTTGCAAACTCCACAATACTGGGAAAAAATGGTATATTATTTTGATGGATTTTTTCTCAGGTCAATCCTAGTGAATTAAGGGGGAATTGCCTGGGTTGCAGGTCTACAAGGAATTTGGTGTGAACTCCATGAAAATGTGACTTGCAGTCAGTAGCGTTTTCACTCTCTTAAATTAGAAGGACACGGGTAGGTTCTCTGCTCCTGTTCCTGTTGGCAGTTACCATGCCAGAAATATACAGAGTTTAGGTTTCTTATAGCAAGGGCAATGGTAACTATAGCGAAAAAGATACTGTTAAAGCAAACTAAGCAGTTGATTTGAAGCAGGGAGACAATTAAAGCACAGCCTTTCTGAAAGAGTAATAAAAATGTCACTGCAAATGACAGATTGTTACAAGTCCTTGGCTTCTTCCTAGCACTGCAATAGAATGCGGTGTTAAATCAGTTCCCAGAGATTATTAGTGGTATATGTTATTTTCCCAAACTCAAGGAACTCCGTATCATTTCATAAATCAACTGCAGTTTAAAATTTGATTTTTTTTTTTACAACCTTAGTTCTGTGACCCTTGCACGTACAATTAGCAAAGAAAATTATATAAAAAAATAGCTGAAACCTGACTCATCAAACTTGAAAAAGCTAAAAACATTCCACCAAAACCCCAAATCAAATCAGAAAATAGCTCTTTTCTATGGCTTCTCAATGTCTGAGTTTCACTGATTGCAGAATAAGATACTGAGACAAAGATATTGTAGGAATGGACTCTCATTTCTCATTAGCTAAAGTTCTGTAAATTAAAAATTCTGTAAAGTGTGCCTCTATTTTCTTGTGCTTACTATCTGTATTGCTTTTCTGTATATAGCATTAATAAACCTAGGTCAAAAAACTGTAAGTAATTAAAGCAAATAATAACTGAACCCAATCACCTGGCATGTGAAGGCCTCCAATGTGCAGGTTTAGAATAAGTTTCTGTGTTGCCAGGCACAGTGGGATTGCAGTTATCAGTTACAAGTTCCGCTGTCTCAGGCGTTTATGGTCTGGATAATGTCTTCTAACAAAGTCTCAGTGACAATACTGCTATAATCTCTCATGCATTTTTTATGTGGCAGAAAGCTGATTTCTACTGGAAACAAATTGTCCAAGAATCCTTCAAGTTCCACATAGAAATGGGAGGGATCTCTGTTACCATCTTTCCATATGCAACATTGCTGTATGCTTCTCTGCATGCGCATGGCTTGCTTTGGGGGGGGGTCTGCAGCACTTCCCAGAACACTCTGATGTGTGTTGGATACAGGGCAGGGTGTGACACCAAGATCAGCATTCCCTTTTAGGCTCTCTACTAGCTCAGATGAAAAGGTTTATTGCCCTCTTCCTCAGCAGCTGCCCTTTGCTATGGCTGCACTGCCAATGTTCACACACGTTTCAGCAAAATGCTGTGCACTGCATCCTTGGTTGGGGGGATAATTTTGAATTACCAAGTGTTTCTAATTTATGATTTATTTAATCACTGTAAAAGTAAACTTTTTCTGCTTTTCCTGTGATGCTTTATACAGCTCATAGTTGTCAACAAAACAATTACTAACTCAGAGTAAAGGCAGTGACAGCAACGGTTTGTCAGGGTTGCCCTTACATCTGCTTTCTGTGGCCTTGGTGGTTGGGTAGGCTGAAAGACAAAAAAGTCAACTGTGGCTTACATGACAGGAATTGAGAGTAGCTCATGTACAGTAGTGTCATCAAGAAAGTGTAAACAGGTCATCACAGGTATAGGTGCCATTCATCTCTGCAATAATTTGTGAAGAACATTATTTTTTCTTGGTCAGCTCCTGTAAATCTTGTGAAGTTATGAGAACTGGCCTGACAGGAGGGGAATGTTGATGGTTGCATTAGTAGAGGTGTAAATGACCTTGAGGATGGGAACTGAAAAAAGCCCCTGATAATAAGGTAAAATTGCCCTGCTGCTTTCTGATTTTTGTTTCTGATCTTATGCAGTTTTATTATTCCAAAGCCATCACGTAGTAGTACGTGGCCTTTGACAAGATACAATCACCACAACAAGATTACTTCAAATTCTTAGCCAGATTGTTATTGACTGGGAGAATCAAACACTGCCTTGTAGAAGGGCTCCTGCCATGTATTTACTGTCCTAGGGAGTGAGCAGCTGGGAAAACCAGCATGGTGAGTAGGTCTCATCAATCAATTATCATTCCTGCCCAGTCTGCCCCCATCCTACCGCAGAGCTCTTTAAACTTAGAAAACATTTGGAAAACACTTTACCTGGACCCATATAAAGTCCACAGATGAGTGGATCTGTGTGGTCTGTATCATTTCCACAAAGAATATTATACAAATAGGGTATCAGAAGTCTATGTAAGAACAATCCCATCGGCCCTGGTGGCTTCTCAAGGTGCAGAGCATTAAAGGTGTGACAAGACAGGGATGCAGCCAGAAGAAAGGCAGGCAGTATCTTCTGTTCTTAGGAAAAGTCCCCATGTCTCTCTTCAGTCTTTGTCTTCTCCACCATTTCCAAGACAGGGAGAGAGTGGGGCTGGCACCCTGGAGCCACATGGGCTGCACAAGTGGCAGATGTGTGAGAGCTGCTTGCTGCACCATCCCATTAAATGTACATACACTATACAGCAGCTGAGGACTTGTAGATTGTAGAAGAGGGAAAACAATTGTCTGTGTGGCTTCAAAAAACTCAAACAAACCCCATGTGGCATTTCAGACATCAGTCCACTGTTCGACACTGAAAAAAAATTGCGCACTTTCTGTCAAGGCTTAAAATGTGACAAAATGTTCTGCTGAAACCCCCACCTTTTCTGATTAGCAAAGGAAATACAACTGTTGTAGTGTGTTCTGAGACCTGTTTTTAAACTTATAAAATTTGAAGTTCATGATTGATGAATTCTGGTTATTGCTTGATTGCTATAAGGATTGGTGGTGCAGTTATGGAGAACTACAGAAAGATTAGTCAGTAATAGTCTTATCTCCTTTTCAATTATTTACAAATAATCCATGAGATGCATAAAGCTAAAATAGTATATTTTAATATGCAAACCCTGTTATGTATTCTATATGTGTATCTTAGCTGGCACTTTCCAGCTAGATGCTTTCAGTGTGTTCTTGTATGCCCCAAAACTGTAACCAAGAAAAGATGGATAATGTCTCATTATCCAAAACCTGTTTTGTCACTAGGGACAAAGAGCCTTGCACTGAAGCTCACAATGACTGAACTCATCCAAACCCTAGCACCAGTAAAATAAGTAAAGAAGGTTTAAAAACTGAAAATGCTGGAAATAAGCAAACTTCAGTGAAACTGCTTCTGACAAGAAAAATATTAGAATATAAAGGCATGCAGTTAACTTTACTTAAGATGGTTTTATGGTTTCCAGTTGAGAGTTTCAAACTGGTACAGTGCAGAGGATAATGCTCACTACTAAGGAAGCTGTATTTTGTCACCATCCATTGCTCTCAGTAGGAGTCCTTCTGTTGTCTAACACAGGACACATTAATTTCAATGGAAGATCATATTTTATGTCCTGTTGATGTAAAGTCAAACACTAGCTCTTAGGCATGAAATATACATGATCAGTCACTTCTAATTTCCTTTTAGTTATTGAAGCGTATCTTTTATAAAATATCAAAGCCACTGCTTCAGATGACAAAAGGCTTCGATGTTCTTAACATTTTAGTTTCAAAGCCCTATCCCACTTATTTTTCAGGAAAATAGGGTTTTCAGCTGCAAATGGTTGGCAAAAAAAATTTACCCCCCAGATTTAGTGAGGAAAGCTACAATCCTTGAACCCCTTAAACCCATTACTTAATGTGTCTGGAAGTTTGAATCAACCCTTGTGAAGTGAGACACCTTGCTAGGATATTTCTGCAGGCTACCCCTGCAGTATTCATACAACTTGGCAGATCCATATGGTCAAGGAAGCCAAGAAGCATGTCAGTCTGCAAGCCGGTGTTAAAAACAGAGGAAGAAAATAGCATGTATAGAAAAAGTTATTTTAGCAGGTAGAAAATTGTGTTCTGTATTTTTTTCCCTACATCTATGCACGTTGCAGTTTTTAGAGAATGAGGGTTTTTATGTAGTTGTTTGCTATTCCTTTTTATTTTTTTTACCATCCCCCCACCCCCAGTCACTTGTAAATGTCACCCACAAGTAGCTCTGTTTCTAGTTTTCACTGGAGGAAAGTGTCTTATGAGCAGGTGTAGCTGGTAAAAATCAAATTGATGAGTTAAAATGTGGCTTTTGACAGTTTTACAGATAAAAATCTAAAATGCACTGAGATGTTGGAAAGATACAGCACGTACATGTAAGAAAATGCTCCTTTCATCATAATGGTGTCTTCTTTTAGAGGTTTTACAACTACTTAGCTATAAAAATTCTGTCTGGGCTGAAGCCTGACATAAAATATCCATGATACAGTACAAGTTCTTGCTTGTAGTAAATATAATTAAAATTCATTTGCACCCTTTTCTTTCCTCTCCCTTTTTTATTCCTAAATTCCATATAAACAATCTGCCTAAAGAACTAGAAGAAATAAACCCATTTTCCAGAAAATACATCACAGCCAACATCAAGGCTACATGAAATCACTTATGCACGTTGCCAAGTCAGCTCAATGCCAAGAATTTTTGTCCTTAGCTATATTTGTACTTGTAGATCAAGATGAAGTCACCACAAGTGACCTGTGAAAACACAAATTTCCATACCTAAAATGTCTACAACACTCATTATTTCTACAAGTAAATTGGGTACAGAGCTACCCCTATTTTTTTAGCTAGGGAGATTAACATTCCAGTGTATGCAAGGATCTGCATCTCACCACTTAAAGGCCTTAATAGTATCTGATAATTTTTTATTTTCATATTCAGCCAGTACTTATAGGCCTTGAAACAAATCAAGAAATATTTGGATTAACAGATCTCTCACCCAGTTTTAGCTACTCTTAAACAGATACGTTAATTTATGTATTGGAAATGGAAATTTTGGCAAAACAATATCAGCATTAAAAAAAGAAAAGTTGAAGTCGTACTTACACTAAAATTGACCAGATCCCACAGATTCAGCTCTTTCTAAACTCTAACTCTTACTCTATGGGTAAAAATAAATGACAGGTTTTCATCCTCACATAATGAGATGGGTAATTTCCATACTTCATTTGAGGGATTGCTAATGCCTGTCTGTATTTCTCCCCCTCTGCTTCCCAGTGTAAAGCAGAAGGATGGAAGTGCAGATTATCATCTCAGTTTGTACATTTATTTTTTCTTGAATTAATGAAGGTGATTTGGGCTGTATTAGGACTGGATGCTTTATAAGTTACATAAACATCTAAATGTTAAAATCACTACTTGAGAGTCAACTTACTGATTTCTTCCTTCTCGAAGGACTCTGGGGAGCCCACCAACCAGAATGGCTGTCCTGGTATACACTGGGTTTGTAGAACACTCAGCTGAGTTCACTTGGCTTTGTTTCAACAAGATGCTTACAAATGGAAATTTTAATATATGGAAATGCCTCAGGAACTTGCATTTGGTTTCCAGTGATTCTTAGCTTTTACAAAGTACAAGCTCTGCAAGAAAAAGACATGAAACTCTGGGGTTCAGAGACTTATAGGTACTAAATGAAGATGGAAAAAATATGTTTATCCAGATAATTTGGACAAACCTGAGCAGCATAAAAGTATCTCTGCTCAGTTCTGCCAAGTAAATCCAAAATTCACATTCCGAGACTCATCTACCACAGTGGGAAGAAATACAATATCATGCTTCTTGTACAGTGTCCTCAGCCTGGAAAGCCTGACGCTGCACAGCTCCCTTGGGGCCGCAGGGCATCGTGCTCCTGACCAAAATGTGCAAAAGCAAACTGAGGGGGCAATGCTGCTGCTCTGCTCCTCCCGGCTGCCTGCGTGACACCGGCAAGCTGGCAAGCAAAGGTCGCTCTGCTGAAAGGAGGATTTACCATCCTGGAAAAAATTCTCAGTTCAGGCTTTCTAGCAGAGAAGAAAAGGGGTCACCCAGCTCTGCCTCCCGTCCTGCCCCAGCTGAGGAGCACCAGTTGGGATGTGGTGCTGTGCTGCACTGTCTCCCTGCACCCCAGAAATCTGGTCAGGAGTCTCCCTGCAGTGAGCTACAGGCTTGAGATCACCTCTGCCTCACCAGCAGCAGTTCAAAATACAATAGGTCTAGTAAATATTTTATTTATAAAGTAGTATTATTTTACTTCACTAAAGGAGCTGCTGAGGGGATGTTTCTGGTCCAACCGCATTGACAGCAAGCTATTCACATTCACCATGGATGGCCAGGTATTTATTTTATAGTGGAAAATATTTATTTCTTTATAAAATTTGTGTTGCTGGTTCCATACCCAAACAAGGTCAAAACTCCAAATTCCCACAGATTACTTGGGTATCTCCCCCCACATACCCACCTTGGTGCCAGGGAGGAGGGAGCAGTGGGGGGGGCACCAGCTCAGGTATTTTCAAGAACCTCGTCCAGAGAGCCACAGTCTCCCCTGGCATGGTTCCTTGCTTTTAAAGATCAATTGTTATTAAAATAACTGTCTAAAAATGTCTACTATTCCCAGCGAACTTCAGGGGGAAAACAAACCAAACCAGAAGAACAAGTAGCAAATGGAATAAAGGCAATGCTAGAAAATGCTAAATAGCTGTTCTTACCAAGCGTATTTATAAAATATAAATCTCCTTAAAAGGATGCTCTTCTACACATACTAGTGACATGTGCTTTTTTAACTGCAACTGAAAATATGTAGAAACCATTGATTTTGTTTAGGAACCCTGTTTTACCCTCAAATATTTTTAACAACTGAAGTACTTTGTGGGCGTGCTTTTGCTTTGTTTCAGTCTTGAAAACATTCCAGTACCCAAAGTGTAACTGAGGAGGAAAAAAAAAGCAACTGGACAGAGTTGTTAATGATTTACTGGAGCATCTTGATGTGTGATAATGAATAAAATGCAAATCTGTTTTACTGCCAATCCTCAGTTTTGATTTATGATCACTTATTAATTTTTAGATTGCTTCCAGTTGGAAGAAAAAGGAGATTTTACCAAACTATGTTTTTATTTCTGTTGTCATTAAGTTTATCCCTTTTTTGAAATCTTGTAGGAAACCAAGGAATCCTTTCCCACAAGGACCAAGGAGCCTTTGCAGAGTTGCAGCAGTGCTGCCAGAGCACAGTAGGCTTGCATGTGTCTGGGGTACATAAGACAGGCAGCCCGAGCCCCTCGGGTCCCTGTGACAGACGGGACAGTCCTGGTGCCCCTCGGGTCCCTGGGACACAGGCGGAAAGCCCGAGCCCCTCGGGCAGTGAGGGCTGAGCTGTCCTGCCCTCTTGGGGAAAGGCCAGCGGGCAGGGGCTGAAGCTCACGGGTTTCGGAGTATTAGAAACTAAATGAAATATTTAGTAACTTAAGAAGAGGCTCCAAAAAAAAACTCCGAACCCTGCTCCCTGAAGAGTAAGGTGTTCTCCTACAATGACAAAGCGACAGCTGTAATAATTATATGTACCCAAAGAGTTCAAATTAGATGAATGCAGATGTTGTAAATAAAGTCTGCAATAACTTTGAGCTGTATATACTTTAAAAATATACAACTATGAAAATCCACTTTAAACAAGACAGAAGCAATAGTTTAATCTTTAACTTCCTGTTCCCTTTTTACTCCATGCTATCCAGTAAGGCTATACAGATAAAATTTACAGTACTTCATTTTTATTCAAATTTAGCCCATAAAAGAAAAAAAAAAGCTTTTTTCTTAACAGCATCTCTTAATGATATTGCACAACACTGTTTTAAAATGCCTCACTTGAGAAAGTATGTTTGAATACCAAAATGCTTTCAAAAATATTTTTTGTTTCACATTGTGATTTATTCATTACTCAGAAAAGTATCTCTTTGTTTAATTATTTCAGTAAACATAATAGTGTTATCACTATCTATGCTACACAGTATTCCTCCCTTCTTAAGGAATATGAGCCTACTTGTAATTAAAGGACAGCTATATTAATGACACTGAAAGTCTCAGAGGGGAATATGTAATGTCCACCTCATAATATTATGCCAGAATTACATGTGCAGAATACTTTTTAATAATCATTGTTTCTTAATTTAGTTTTGATTGGCTATGAAATACAGAGTAGCACTCAAGGGCTCAAATTTCTATTGTCATCAGCATTTCTGCTCTATAAATTGTACAAATGCACAGGATTCCCATCTGCAGGCTTCTTTTAAAGCTTCTGTTTAACCTATGAAGGAAATTAGCTGCAGGAAACTATAACTGATGATAATTTCATAATTTTTTAGCTGTTGGGATGGTGTTATGATGTCTCGGTCTAAACATAAACAGAAAATTATATTATCATGTTGCCATTTGAGCTGCAAACCCAGGTCGGTAACATAAATCCATCTCTAGTTTGCAAATTACAGCAATAGCCACTAGGAGTCTCCTGGTCAAATTCATGATGAATTTGCACAGTAATCACGGCTCAGGTTTGAATGCAAACCCCATGCTAAAGGCTGGATTTCAGCAGAGGGGCAAGTCCATGTGCAGTGCTGGGGCGACAGGGTCCCTGAGCTGTGAGCAGCATCATCAGGTTCCCTAGACCAGGGACAGAGCTGGCACACGTTTTAGAAGGAAAGCTAGAAGCCACCTACACACTGTTCTGGAAGAGCTAAAGATGGTGATGGTCATGAGAAGTCATATTTGTTTCTCTTTATGACTGGACAGAGTATTGTGGAATTGTTCTTACAAAGAGGGAAGTGGATTTCACTGACTGTTAGTTACTCCCAGGGATTTTCAAGCAGATTTGTTTTGCACTGAAATGCTGCAGGCCACAAGAACTAGCACCACCAGGTACTTCAAAACTTGCTTAGTGTCTCTGCACAGTGAAATCTGCAGTTTAAACCTGAAAATGTGAATAGCTTCTTTCTCTTCTCCTCTCTGCTCCCAGGCCAACTATGCACAAGCACATGGTGCCAGACACATACTTAGCAATGCCAAATGCTCAAAGTTCATAAATTACAGACCTGCAGGAAGGGGCCACGCTGGCTCAAACACTGAGGCTGTTTAGTCCAAGCCTGTGACTGACAAAAGATGTCCAAACTTCCTCGAAGGAATACCACAGAAAGCGGTCTTGCACCTTCTGCCAGCATATGTACCTCACTGTGAGACACTAGAGATTGCTTTAAAATGGGCAGGGAATCCAGAGGTGACCAGTGAGCCCTTCCCCACGGCGCTGCTCATTCCATAGGCAGGAGGAGCGCTGTTTATTCTGGAAGGATGCTGTCACATCCCCTTTACAGATACATGCAACTCCACATCTAGAAATTATAAGGTTTCACTGCTCTTAGCCACTTGTTTATGTTTCTTTTATGCATCTCTCCTCTTGAGTAGAAATCCTTTCCAAGTTGTGGAAATCCTGAATGACTTTAAATCTGATGAGATTTTAAACAAATAATAATTTGGAAGGCTATTTATTTGACTTCGCTTTCGGAGCTCCTTTTTTTAATTTTCAAACTTTTCCCTGCAACCAGAAGGGCTAAGGAAACAAAGATGATGTTTTAAATGAAAGCTGAGAATCTCACATAATCATAATTGTAAGACTCCAGGGGTTTGAGGTTTCAGAATAATCTCATGAGCTGTCAATATTGAATGTCACCAGAAACTATAATGTTATTCTCAGAATAGATGCCTAAAAGCAATTGTGAGATAGTTTTTCTGTTGCATGCTCCCCATAATACCTACAAATGCTGTTCTGGGGGGACACCACAAAGGTACCTGCAAGTACTGAGCTGCCAAATGCTAGCTTTAGCTGCCAACTAGGGCTGTTAATATTTTGCAACAAATTTACATATGCAAAGCCCTGTTATTCAGTCTGTCAACTAAACAAGCCCACCAAGTACAAATTCATCATAGGCTCATAAGAACATTTTATACCATGGGGATTATGCAGAATTAAGTAGGGGGGCAATTTAACCACCCATCTCCTCTGTATTGTATGCTTTCACACATTGCAATGCACGGCTGTGTTGCGTGTTATTGCAGATTATTATCAGCTACTCTCACAGACTGCCTTAGATTCTACCATAATCTCCCAGCAGGACTTGAATGAGATTCTCAGGCTGGTTTGTTTCAAGGATCTAATCTATATTACACCAAAAGCTGACAGAGAATCAACAGCTAGTACCTTAGTCCGTTTGGTGAACAGAAAATTAGTAAGCCTGATCACATGCAAATAAAACAGGAGGCTGCTTCAACCTCCTTGTCATCCTGCAGAAGCAGACTTGGCTGCATGGTACCCTTGCTTATTATTAGAATAGCTGAAAAGACCCTGCTCTTCTCCAAGTCAGTGTTAACCTGATTTCAATAACAAAACAGTCGTACAGGTTTAGCAGGCACATAGCCAGTACTTACAACAAGAAAACCAAGCATTTGTATAAGCCAGTTTGGAACTTCATCATGCTGAAAAGAAACCTTTGCATCTTTGTCACTTCAAATTTGTGATTTTTAGCACAGGAACATTCCTAACACAAAAGAACTCTTTTTTCCACTGCCCACTTTCTCCAAGTATGTCAGTGCTATTTTCTTAACTCATTTTCTAAAACTAAAAGTGAACACAAAAATAAAAGATTTTAAAAATGCCAAAGGCTCAGCCCTGAAAAATATATAAAATCTCATTTTGAAGGAAATATAATATCATTCCTACAGTTAGCTATAGTACAGATAGACATGAAACATTATTAGGGATGAGAATGCTCTGCTGTGAGCCATGGGCAGTACCTTAGGAACATTAAATATTTCTGTCATTTTCCTTGTTTCAAGCAGGCCAAGCCATCACCAATGCATATCTAAATATAGTGCATATGTACAATCTACATCTATCCTGGAAACAAATCCCATAGTTTATCATGTAAGATATCTACACTTGTGTAGCTAAGTACACACTCTTGTTCTGCCTGCTCTCTCCCCCTCTTCCCCAGTTACTGCTCTTTCTCTGCTTCTCATGTGAGGATTCTGGTGGCCTGCATCTCACAGGCTTAAGCTGTAACCCCAGGTGACTCCCAAGCAAACTTTCATCCCACATCACAGCACTGATGACCTGGTGCAGCCAAATATTTTCAAGGGGAGTTCTGGCACCATTTTTTAACACTTAGATTAGTCAAAATGTCTTTTGTTTGCCTGGGGTTTTTTTTTTGTTTAAAATTGTTGTTCAAACTAGAGTGCATACTGATAACAAAGGGCTTCAGAAACTTGCAGAATGACTTTAAGGTAGGAACTGCTGCAATGCTTATCTGCACTAAAATGAAGAAACAGGTTTGGGCAGGTTTGTTTGTTTTGTTTTTTTTTCCTTAAATGAACAACTTCTTGCATTACATGATGAGTTATTAAATATTATTGAGTGCTAAATCACAGGTATTAATTAATATTCAGAGGGGAAAAAATGTATTTCAAGATTAAGAAAAAAAACAGTAAGACAATATTATGTGGGGCACATGACTTCAATTTGTTTTTAAACAGTGGCTGCTGAAGCTGTTGGAGGTTTAGAGTGTCAAAGACATGTCAGCAGAGATGGATTAGTGGGCAGAGAGCAAGTGGTGCAGTCAAAGGTTCATAGTGAATGTAATTTATTCATGTAGCTCTGCAATTTATCACGTGGCTATTACCATAATGTATGTGGGAAGCAGCTGCATGCGTGCAAATAATGCCTTAAATGTATGTGTGGTTGGATCTGAACTCCTTACAGAACAGCAGTGGTGGAAAATGATGCCACAAGGCATTTAAAAGCAAATTTCCTTCCTGCGGGGATGCTGTCACCCAGCAATGATGATTTGTACACAGGCAAATAAATATCTTTTAGATTTTTCTCGGTTGTGATAACCTCACTTACCAGAATTCATTGGTTTTTCAAACCAAAATAATGTAAGTAATGTGGTGCATGTTTCCAGTGCTGTATTAACAGATGTGTGCATGTTTTACACCTGAAGCTCATATTTTCTAGTCAAGGAACTCAACAGTGATTGAACAGAAATATTCAATGGCAAAGAAAAGAAATCCTCTGTGGGTGTAAGGACAAAGAAGTTATCTACCAGTTAAAGATCTCCTTTAACTGAAACAACTTCTCACAGCGTGATCTGTCAAACACTTGGGAGCAGCACAGCTGTAAAAGATTGATATACATACATATACATGTGTATATACATATATAGTGTCTGACTGGTTTCTTACACCTGTGCATTTACTTACCAAGCCACACATTTCCCAACTCAGTCTATTTTAGGACCATGTAAAATAAGCTTTGTTCTCTCTTAGTTTGCTTGAATGCCTACAGTTTCAGCTAGGAAGAAAGCAGTGAGTAGTTGCTAGAGCTTGGAGGTGTTTTTAGCTGTACTGTTCATACACACCTGCTGCAGCTTCTTGGGTAGCTGGGAAAACTTCAACAGCTCAACTCCCACCACCCTTTTTTAAGCTTTAGCAATTTGAGTTCAGTTGGTCTCACTACTTGGAAATTATGCTTAATTATGCCATGCTATGATGCTTTAAACTGATTTTAGTGGAATCGGTTCATTCAAGTCTTTCTTGATCAAAGGCCACCCCAGTTATGGGTTAGCACAATAGGAGCTTTATGCTGGTTTCTTTTGATACATTAAAAGTTGCTGTAGAGAGACACTGAATTCAGATAAATCAAATTCTCGTAATCAGGACATCTCACTGCTCAGCTTAATGTACCGCTCAGAGTTTTGCACAGCATAACCTTTCACATTTGGAATGTGATGCAGGTTTTCTTGGATAATTTTGTGTGCACACTAGTGCTTCTATTTTGAAGCCAACTATCACAAATATATCCCCACTAATTATGCAAAATGAAAAGTTTGCCTTACCATTGCACAGAAAGTCT
The DNA here is from genome assembly GCA_018697195.1 of Certhia americana. Classification (NCBI taxonomy): domain Eukaryota; kingdom Metazoa; phylum Chordata; class Aves; order Passeriformes; family Certhiidae; genus Certhia; species Certhia americana. The sequence continues at coordinate 21,608,415 of CM031864.1, read as the reverse complement.
CAGGAGGATCTCCACAAGTTATGTCTGGGGGATCCAGAGTCACTTTTACATATTTGATCATGTCTCTGGCTTCTGGCTGGCAGGCCATGTAATCCCATACTTTTCCTTCTTCCGTGTAAATCTGAGTCTTACACACATCATAGTGTCCCCACACAGAAGGGTAGTGCTGCATCACGGAGGATACAGTAACCCAGAGGGCGTGAAGTGACAGGAATCTTGACAAATACATTTCTAAATCCTTTTATGTCAGCTTCGTAAGGATGCTCAGTGCTGGCGTATGTGCAGTCTAGAGATTATATGTACATATACATGTATATATTTATAAAATAGGTTCCAACTCAAACGTGAAGCATTAGGATAGGATGTTTGTTTCACTACGTTAAAGACTTTGGTAGAAGCCACCCAGGCCCTGATGACAGCCTTTCACAGCCATGCAGCGCTTGTCCTTCGTCTTATAAGTTATCTGTCAGGGCTTCTTGTAAAAGATGTCCAACAGCAGATAATAATTTGTGAAGTTGCAGGTCTTCAGCTACACTGTCGATAACCCTGAGTGATCCTCTGTGTTCAGGGCTCGCAGGGGATGCCTGGACACACTGATAAATCAGTATCCGAAGGAAAAGGGTGAATGTCTATAGGCTGGTGTCTGTTTCCCATCAATCATCCTTTTCTTCTGGCACCAGCACCCTTTTAGAAACAATAAAAATTAGAGTTATTGTCCAAGAATCAATGCATTACAAAATATACAATATGTTGACATTTTGGAGGTTTGATGCAATATAAAGCAAATTGGTGCAATATGTGTAACCTTTACTGTGGGTTCTGTGCTAGAATGAAGAAACTACCAAAATCATTCACAGTGAAAAGTATTTTGACATGAAGGATTTAACTGTACTCTAACAAAGACAGATTTATAATGTTCCAGGTGAGTTAGAGGTTCCTGCTTCCAAAACTGTATTTTCACCCAAGCAAAACTGGAGAGCAAACTACTGAACTCAGCCATGGCCCAGATGGTGCAGGCAGGCGGGGAGCAGGCAGACCAGCACTGCGGGGCAGCAGCAGCAAGGTTCTTTTATTAAAGTGACACAGAGATAGGCATCAGGGCTAGCAGGTGCTGGTAGTCTCTTGGCAAGAGGACCTCATGGCGCTCCAAAAGCCTTACATATTTCTTTAATATTATTATTATTTTAAGAATAACAAAGATATGGCAAGTACAATTCAATTTCCTTGACATTTCTCATTAGCATTGCAAGAGCTTTGCTCCTTTTTTTTTTTTTTCCTTTGAACTGTGATTTACTGACCACATTGATGACAAACTTCTGATATAGATAATGGCTTATTTTGTAGCTTACTATAAGGATGCTTTTCCCCCCTTATTTTCCTAGGTTTGAGGGTGGCTGTAGCCGAGTACCCAGCACTTATTTCATAACAGATATATGCCCTTTCCCCTCTTCAGAAAACAACCAGAAATTCACTTGCTTTGTAGCACCTAAATCGCATAACTACAGGTATAAAATGCTAGAATACTTTCACAGCAACTTCAAATATATATTTCCTAAATAAGGAAATAGGAAAGAAAATCCAAATGATGTATGAGGAAAACTGCAAAGACAGAGTAAGTACCCTAAACAAGGACAAGAAAAACCAGGGATAGGAATTCCAGTGCATTTGTGTCAGCCTGTGCCTCATGTCAGCCTGTGCCACCCGAGGCTGGAGAGCCAGGGTGCTGGGCTGTCAGCGGGAGATTTCAGCCAGACGACACAGCACTTCCACACTTCCTTTGTCTGGAAGCTAAAATCTAGGCAGACCAGTCAGACAGATGTTGAGAAACAACTGTAACTCGGCACTTTCTGCAGCCTGCTTTGCTTCCCAGCTTTAAATTATGCCCAGTGTTATGAACCCTCCTACATCCCAAAGCCACAGGAAGAGGTATGTGACCTGGTAAGCTCCTTAACGTGTCACGTTGGGAATATGCATTTTCAAAACTTATCTTCAAAGCTATTCCCAAACAGCCTCCCTATATTTAAATAATGCTTCATCTTAAACTGAGCTAAACTACAGACACCATGAAATGCCAACAGATGGTTGAATTGTGTTTCCATAGCAAAGTAATTTACAATAATTGCTGTATGGACGTAAATGCAATTTTCCATTATATTCATTTTATCAAGTGTTACCATACAATTCTCATGTATTTTATCAGAATACACAGAGAATATCTGAATGTTCCTGCAGTAACAATTCTCAATTTGTTCAAACATATTTAAGCTTCAAATCTGAATTTGACACAAAAGCAGAAATATCTAAGACCAAATTAAATCTCTTTAAGAAGCACACTGGGTAGTACTGTTGGTTTTATACCAACCTTACATTATTTTTTTTTGTTTTCAGTGGGAGTATTTGCATATTATTTTGGAATTCAGTAATTCAGAGAACACTTTCCATGTCATTCTAAAGACACTTCTTTTCCTCTATTTCTTTTCCAATGTATTTACTATTTTTAAGGTGAAAAAACTGCATCCACAAGACCCCATAGCTTAGAGTTATGGGAAACTGTCGCTATGAAAATGGGAAACAACTCCTTGCTAGAAGAGGTCCCAAATTATTTAAAATTTATGTCAAATCAAATACCCTTTATGGGAGATGGCTTGGTCATAGCTGGAATAAACAGTAAGTAAATAAGTAAATATATTTTTTCTGTATAGAAATACGAAGTTACTGAGTGTAATTATCTTTAGACTGCAAGTTTGTATAATCAGCCAAAAAAAAAAAAGTTTGTTTCTTTAATATCTTCTTTTCTAGCTCTTCAATTACATGTAACCTTTTATAACTGCTGAGACTCAGATCCACTAATAAACCAGATGGGTAGGACTAAACAATGTGAAACAAGCTGCTACCTTAACACACTTTGCTAAAATACTTCCCATATAACGAATTCTCATTAAAGTAAGCCAGTCATAATGATGGTCATTACACAGAATTATAGACTATAACATCGATTGAATTTAGTGCACTGACAAGAAAAAAGTGCAGAGGAGTGCAAGACATCTGAGCATTAGGCAGCTGTAGCCGTGTACGACAGACACTCCTGACAAGAAGCAACCAATTATAGCTTAAATTTCTGGCATATAACCAGTTCTGATTAATAGTTTTCCATTACATTACAGACATATTATTAATGTATTAAAAATGTCAAGCTTTGGCAAGAACTAGTATGGCATGGCTCAGTTAGTCTGCAATATCTTCTTTTAATGAGCTTCCATTGATATAGAGAAAGATATTGACCAAAGCACATTAAGGATCATGTGCTGAGCGCTGCCAGTTTTTTTTCTGATGGAGCTATATGTTTTGTCTTGTTTTAGTTTGTTCCTGCAGAGTCACTCATGATATGCGTTTTACATTTCAGTGCCCTATTGCTAAGGACATATCTGTTTGAATTATTTTGTAAAAAAAACATTTAGAGTAAAATTTCTGAAGTTTACAGCTGTACCACATGTTTAGTGCTAAGGCTCTAGCGGTGGGCAACACACAGCAATGGAGTTTTTTGTCCCCTGTAATTCTACCTTAGGAAAAGGTAATCAAACAAAGCAGGAATAACTACTGTCTGATGCCCTGATTTCCTCCACTCTGCCCTCCTAGTTGCACACCCTGGGTGTTGGGGGCCATGCAGGTGGCAAAGACGGATCAGCTTCCCTGCTGGCCGAGGGCGAGGGAAGGCGAAGTGCCGGGAGGACTTCAGCCAGTGCATGCAAAGCCTCCAGAGCACACCGCTCCCGGCGTCTTCTGTCGGGGGCAGCAGCGCTGGGGCCTTGAACATTCCCGTGTGCCACAGCTTCTGCCGTGCAAAGACCACATCTGCTCTCTGCCTTCCCCTCGGAGTGCTGCTCCGTCTGAGAAGTGCGGCTGTTCTGGCCACAAGTGAGTATGGCACAGCCAGGTGAGAAGAATGGCATGCAACTGACCCCAGACTGAAATCAGCTGTGAGGAGGCTCTGAGCACATGCATCCCTTTCCAGGTGGGGAAGTCACACCTCATGCACGTGTTAATTCTGCAGATGGAGGAGACACCCCCTTCACAGAACAGATAAAATACATCTTGGCAGAATCAGTGTCAGGGAAGAACTTTGGGTCTCATTAGGGGTAGTTAGCAAACACTCCTCCTTTGCCTCCTTCCATCACTGTGAAAATCCACCCCCTTCCCCAGAATACTCCCTCCTCACAAACCACAGCGGCTGGATGTCTTGTATGAGCTCTCTGCTGGGAAATCGCTGTGAGATCCATAGGGGTGAGCTCTTGGGCCTCTCTCTTTGGCAAGCCACAGGAACGTGAAGGAGATAATAAAATAAAGAGTGACCACCTCCCACACTGACCATGCATTGGGTGGAGTGTAGCCCACCACCACACAACGAGCAGGAAGGAGAGCCAGCAGCAGACACTACTACACTGCCTAAGGAGAGCTGGCTAAAACAACGAGGCAAGGCAAGGAGTGCCGGCTGTCACCTCCCAACAGCGGCAGCTGCAGAACAGATTTTTCCAAAGGAAACGTGTTTCAAGTATGTATCCCGAACAGCTTAAGCAGATGAACGTATCCAATCAAGCCCAAGTAAAAAGCTCCTTTGCCTCCACTCCAGTTGTTAATTATTTAAAGTCAGGTTAGACCATAGGAAATAATGTGTATTAGAAAACAGAACTAACCCTCATGCAATTTACATTTACTAACCTCGTGTTTTATACCATGCTACACCTAGGCAACTTGAGAACCGTGACATATAGAAACCAACCCCTTTTATAAAGGCAAAATTATTTATGTATTAAAAGAAGGGAACCTGTATTTAACGATTTAATACACATTATTTCTGTCAATACTTGTATGAAATGCAATATACTCCATCAGTTGCTTTGGTGTCTTTAGCCTCAAATGCTGTTCCAATCAAAGTTTAGGTTCTATTCTTATCCAGCTTATTTAACTATTTAGCAGAAAAAGATTTCTTTGCCTCAGGAGAAATTTAAAATGTCAATATCTATTGGCTACAGAAAATAAAATACAGCTACTCAAACCCTGCGAATTGGCACTATACTTGAAATACTTTTGGTTTTCACACATTATTCTTTGCTGACTGACACATCATACTACCACTGCCATTACTTGCCAGGTATCATCAGCTGTCAGAATATGGAGTAAAAAGCACTTCAGCTATTCAAATTTTAGAGCCTTAGTACATAGCTGCTTCTTTTCCTCTCACATCTTTATAAGCATAGCTTGTTGCCTTAAATATCTCTGTACCTAGCATCAATCTGTTCTGCAAGTTTTTCCTCTGGGAATTTAAGTTAGCATTTGGGGCAGTTACAGGCTTTGTTTCACGTTCAATAAGGTGATGCATGCTCACCACACAGTGTATCCAGGGTATAGGGTTACAAAGCTTTCAAGTTATGGTGTGAGCTGATAATTTTCTCACTGAAAGTTCTTATCCTCAAAAATGAATGCCTACCAGTTGCTGAATTTGTTCTGTGCTATTGCTTTATTTTACATAAATAGCTAGAAAGTTGGTGCTGCTTATCAATGTCAGAGGGTTGAGTCAAAGTTCATAACGCCGTGAAAGTATTGTCACTAACTTCTCCAAACTCTCTGGTAATCATCCTTTTAATGTCCAAAAATATACCAGAATTCAACCTTTATTTTTTTCCATATGAAAACCACGAAACAAAAAAAACCCAAAACAAACTACCACCACCACAAAACCAAAAAACAAACCAGGGGAAGTTCTGCTGTGGTTTTCTTCCCTTTGACGGGTTTCCCAGGCCACAACTTCTCATCCTCAACCGCATTGTCCTTAGGCAAGACAGTGACTTATTCCCTCTTTAAAAGCATCTCCACCGCTTGTTCCACTCACTGTCTCCGCTAACAATTCTGCAAGAAGTAATGCTGGCTCCTACCACATCAGATCCGGAATATTGAAAAGTTGCTTGCAGAACAATAAAAGTATATCAATCAGAGGCCAAAACCGCACATGCACCAACTTTGAGAGCAGAAAAGCATCTGTTTTATCGCGTTTAGCTGATCTGCGCTGCTCACCGCCATGAGGGGTTTTCTTTGGGGGTTCTGTGTGCGTGTGAATGTTTAGAAAAGCCGCCTGTAATTTCCGATGCAAAGGAGGAACTGTTTCCAGGCTGGGTACCAGTGACCTGCCCGTAGCTCCTCGCCGGCGGGGCGATGCCCTGCGCCGCCGCCTCTGCCCAACGGGACCGCCGCCGTCCCTCGGCGCCCGCGGGTGGATCCGCGCTGCGGGGCGGGCGCCGGCGCCAGGGACGCGCCCCTCCCTCAGGGCTCGCTCTCCCTCAGGGCTCCCCCACCGCCCGCATCCCTTCAAAGCTCGGCGTGGCGCAGCCCGGCCCGGTCCGAGCTCTGGCGGAGGAGGAAGGGCGCAGGTACCGCCCCGGCCCGGCCCCGCCGCGCTCGCTCCGTGCGGGCGGCAGGGGGCGCGCGGCCCGCGCCGATCCGCCCGCGGTCGGTGCCCCGAGCCCGGCGGGGCGATCCCCGCACTCCGCACCCGCACCGGCCCCTCCGCGCCGCGCAGCCCCCGCGCCCCATCCTGCCCCGGAGCGCCGGGCGGGCTGAACTCACCCCTGCGGGCTTGGGCCGCCCGAGCCTCACCGCGGGGCGGCGCGGAGCCGCGGCGGCGCTGGGACGCGCTGGGGCTCCCTCGGCGGCGGCATGAAGGGCCGCGGGGAGAGCGTGAGGATGAGGGGATGCTCTTCCCCGAGAAAGTTTCCGGCTGGTCGCGGAGGGGGGTGGGCTCGGCGGGGCCGCGGGTAGCCCCAGGCACTTGTCGGCGTCGAAGTTTGGCGGGGCGCGGGCGGGCGGGCGCACTCCTCCGGCGCTCGGCGGGGCGGCGGGCGGGTCCTGCCCGCCGGGGTTCCCCGCCCGCCACCGCCGCTCAGGGCGGGGGCGGCCCCGGTGTCCGCGGCATGGGGCGTGAGGCGAGCGGAGCGCGCCCCTGGCCGGGGCTGCGGCGCGGAGGGCTCCGGCGGCGCGGCCAAACTTCGGGGGGCGGCGGCGGCAGCGCCTCCTCACTTCGGAGCAACCTCGCCGCGACTGCCGGCGAGCGGGGCGGCGGCAGCTACCCCACCTCCGGGCCCGCGCAACGCGCGGCCCTAGCGCCGCC
>CM031864.1:21095338-21600989 GCA_018697195.1 Certhia americana | reverse complement strand
CCACCTCCGGAGCCCGCGCACGCGCGGCCCTAGCGCCGCCGCGCGCTCCCGCCCCCCCCCGCCGCCGCGCTCCCCGCCCCCCGCCGCCCCGCGGCGCACGGGGCGGGCGCCGCCTGCCCCGCGGGGGGGGCAACGGGACCCGCCGCTCCGCACCGAGCGGGAGCCGCCCAGCCGCCGGCGGGGCTCTGGCTGCTCCCTGCCCGCTGGAGTAGTCTTGATTTTCCCGTGTTATTTCGGCTTCAGCCCGGTAACGGAGGTGCTGTCCGTGCCGCTGCCGTCCGAGCCCGGCGGGCTGACCCCAGCTCCCCGCCGCAGCCGCGCTTGGCTGCAGGGACAGGGCAGCGTCCCGCCCAACTCGCCCGAGGGTCTCTCCGCAGTGCTGGGCACGCCGGGGAAACGCCGCTTCGTCCTCTGCTTACAGCACCGAAGTGCCACCGACACAGAGGGAGCGCGACTTGTCCTGTTGTGGTGCTGCTGCTGTGACCGCCCGGCCGGTAGCAGCCCTTCGGGGCTCCTGAAAGACGCGAAAAGCCCGTCTGCCCGTTCTGCTGCGCTTCCTCGGTCCCTCCTGCACGCCCTCTACTTCTATCGCGTAAACGAGAGGCGCACGCACTTCTCCCTTTTAGATTTCTCCAAGCTACAAAACAGTGTCTAAAACTAATGACTAGCAAGTCCCGTGCAGGAATTGTGCTTACTCCTGGCAACTACCTGGTTACTGAATTTGACCGACTGCAGCTGCCAGCGCTGGGCAGTGGGACACTGGCTGCATTGTGAACGCTCAGAAGCTGCGTTTATCGTTTGTTTGCGTGTTTTGCATGTTAAGAGGTGTTAAATGTATTTATGTAGGCAACAGTGCCGTTGTATTTTGTCGAGGAAATTTGGCGTTTTGCAATGCCAGTAGGTAACCAGATGAAATGAGGCAGGGGATTTCTGGAAGAGTAAGAAATTTGTTCTCTATTTGAACCATGGAATTTGGTAGGTTGTGGAAATAACTGGTAGAAGCCATTAGGAAGGACAGTTTTCTTCTTTCCCCTAAGCTAGGTAATTCAGCAAAGTAAAAAAGATGCCTCCTAGTTCCTCCCAGCTTTTGTTTCGCTGTGTGGGCAGTGGTGGTATTTTGGCCTTTCTATTCATTCGCTGGAATCTCTGTGGCTGTGTTAGTGCAGGTACCACATTCATGGAAAAGTTCTTTGTGTGGGAAAGCCAGGAATGATCAAAGGGGTGAGAAAAACCAGCTTCAGGGATTTTTTCAATCCCCAAAAGCAGTTCTTGCTTTGTTTGCAGCCCCCTGGTCCCTGAGGTGACACAAAAGGAAGGATAGAAGATGGAAATCAGTAATTTTTTTCTTCCCACTTGAACTGGAAGCATGTCAGACATCGAGGCTCCATAGGACCTTTTATAAAGAAGAGGGGCAGAGTTTCACTGCAGTTGGAAGAAAAGGGTTGTTTTCCTAATTGCTAGACAGATGGTGGGCTGTACAGCAAAGTGCAAGAGACTGTACACGCTGAGCCAAGTCCCTGCAGTGCCACATGCCACTGGATGGACCAGCCCTGCTGCCTGTGGTGGCTCTGGGGTTCCTCTGCCTCGTGGTGCTCCAGGTGCCGTGGCTTTGTCTCTGGGCCAGGCTGGATCGGTTTGCAGGTGCTGCGAGGGGAGTGGTTTGGGAGCGCTGGAGGAGTGTTGTCTTGCTTTAGACTTGAATTGGGAAAGGATGCCTTTTGTCCTGGTGTGCAGAGCATAACTCTTCGTGTCACAGCAATGCCACTGGTAGTGGTGTACTTGGAGAGCAGAGCCAGGTGTGCCATACACACCTGCTCTGCACCTTGTGCTGCTCCGGTCACATGCCCTAAACCTCACCTCCAGGGATGTGTTGGAGTTTTCTCTCCTCTGTGCAGTCTTTGGCCTCTCTCCTGAGGCCAGTATTTGCCTGGTGAGACTGGCTGGCCACAAAGATTAAAGGCAGGACCGAGTCATCGGTAATGCCAAACATCATTAACTTCTTCATGCTAATGGTATTGGCCTCTTCTGCATCAAAGCTAGAGCAGCTGGTTTGAGTGCAGTGTCACCAAGTCTGAGATTAGTTGTGCCTTACTGGTAAAAATGATGGCCAAAAATCAAGTCTAGTCTGAGTATGTGGCCAAACTTTACAGCCAAATTTTAAGCTCATGAGAAAAAAAAGATCTGATTTAAATTCTTTGTCAAAGGCTGTTAAAGGATAGAAAAGCAGATGGAATTCAGCTGCTAGAGGTTTATCTGTGTTGTTTTTGTTCTTTTTAGAGTCATAAGCTGGACTTAAAGAGAGAAGGGACAGTGCTTTTGTAACCAAACTGAATATACTGTGCCAATACCTGTATTAAATTTCTGACAGCTCTTTTAGTAGTGAGTAATGACTGTTCACATGTAAATGGACTGGGCAACTCGCTGTCACAGCACCTTGAGACTGGACTTTAGCAGGATTCCTAAAGCAGATTTGATATGTAGACAGAAGATAAGATTAACCGAAGTTTGAAAGGAATATTTAAAAACACTGCAGGTCTTGCTGCCTGCCTTACAGGATTGGAAATTGACTAAAATGAAGATTTAGCCAGTTGTTAAATACCAAAGGACGGAAAGTCACAACACTGGGAAAGTGTTATCTTGAAAGTGCTTCCAGCAGTATTTCTTATGTCTTCTCAGTAATAGCTGGCATTGGCCCCTAACAGAATCAGGGAAGGGATTAATTTTTGATTACTGGCCTGAACATGGGAGCACCTATGCCTATTAGAACACTCCTTGCTACAAGGCATAATTTATACTAGAAGCAGCATAAATTGCTGGTACAGAAGTGATATCGCTGATTGCAAAATTTCTGTGAAACACCAGCTGAACTGCAAGTTTTTAACCAAGTCCTAAATCTAAACAAGCTTTGTATGTTTTCAAGCTGTGGTTTGGCTATTTAGTGCATCCCCTCATGTGCCATTATGAATCTTTTATTACTTGCTGTAGTCGAAGTTGACCTCTAATGATACAGCAGAATTATTTCATTAGTGCCTTTCCCCACAGCAGAGTACTGCTGCAATGGGCAGTAGCAGAGTACCTGTCTTCGCCTGAAGTAGCAGCTGTCCCTGGAAATGTATCTAGAGACACAGGGAGCTTCCCTCCCTGAAGCTCAGTGTTTCAGCATGGTGGTGGTGGAGGCCACAGTGAAAAATGCAGGAGTGGTGTGATGTGAGGCAGTGACTGGGGCCTGACCTCAAAACAGAGAGGCTGATCATGGTGGGACCAATGCCTTGGCAGGACAGGGGAGAAGAGGCAGTGGGTGCAGCTGCTGGGGCTGAGTGGTGGCAGGGAGCATCCTGCTGTGCAGAGAGTGGCTCAGTGCTTCTGTGCACCTCTGCTCTGTGGAGCCATTACCTGCTCCTTGTGCTGCTCTGCTCCTCCATCGCTCTGCATCCATATTTCTGACATCTTTTGTCACCAGCTGAGGGAGTTTTTGTGGAGCAACAGACAAAAGGTGTGGGAGATAAGAGCAGGAATAGTGCTAATTTGCCCCTGCCTCCTACTGCTGAGCTGAGACAGGGGTAGAAATGGCAAGAAACACCAAATTGTTCCAGAGGCAGAGCTCGTCTGTCCACTTTATTGCTACTTTGCCCACAGTAGTTTAACATTCTGTAAAATCAATTTGCTGTCTAGAATTTGAGTGTTGTTCTGGGCTTCCATCTTTAGTGCCTTTAGTGCTTACAGCAGAATGATTGTATTTAGATAAATGACAAAATCAAAAGGTTTCTGCATTAGAGTTGGAGTTGTTCAGCCTGGAGAAGAGAATGCTCAATAGAGACCTTATAGCACCTTCCAGTACCTAAAGGAGACCAACAGCAAGAGAGCTGAAGGGAGATTCTTTGCAGGGGTATATAGTCATATGAAAAAGGGGAAATGGCTTTTCAACTGAAAGGAGATCTTTTTCTCTGAGGGTACAGAGGCACTAGAACAGGTGGACCAAAGAAGTGGTAGATGCTCCCTTCCTGGAAGTGTTCAAGAAGGAATTGGATGAGGCTTTGAGCAATCTGCTTTAGTGGAAGGTGTGTCCCTGCCCATGACAGGAGGATTGGAACTAGAAACCAATTGAGGACATTGAATGATTCTATGGTTTGTACAGGCAGGAGACAAATCCTGACCTCTGTCCAATGAAGCAGTGAATACACAGACATCCCTATGTAGTGTTTTGACACTGCTCGAGCTGCAATGTAGCTCAAGGGCAGGGGACAGGGAGGCTACTGAAAAAACTGTCACCCCTTGCTCTGAAGCCTCCACCACAGTACAGTTAGTGGGAGGCTTTCTCTGAGCAGGCTGAGTGACAGAACAAAAAACTGCTGGAAGCTACAGGTGCCTTGGCTGGACCACAGCTTCCAACTCAGCACTCTGCACCAGCAGACCCAGCTTAGCAGGCCTGGGAAGTCCTAATGGGAAAGGCCTGTGGAGCACGCCCCTGAGTAAGGTAATCTGGGCAGCCAGCTGGGAGTATGATGTTACACTGATGAACGCTACATCAAGAGATAGGCGAGTCATCCTACTCCTGCCTCCATTTCCATACAGCTTGATAATGACTTTTTCTCCTTAGAGGGTAAGGAGATCTTTCCCAATGATATTTCAGGGCTGAGAGCTTCTCTGAACAGGACATTGGTGTCTGAGATCTTGAAATAGGGTAGGTATGAAATCTGGGAGAAAGAGTACCTCAGCAGCAGCGTTTTTCATTTGGCTGGGACTGTTTCCTGCTAGCAGGCTGTGGGACCCCATTGCTCTTTCCTCAGGTCTAGGGTAGAAAATGGACTGTTTCAGGTCTCCTGGGAGCAGTGTGTTTGTAATTCCCATGCAGTTCCCCAGGGAATGCAGGCAAAGAATTTCCATGAGATGTGCCCTCCGTGAGAAGGCAAAGTCAGTTGTTTTTTATACAAAGTGTTGTTCTTAGGTATTGTACTTGTTGGTTCAGAGATGCATGTAAATTACAGCCTGGACTTCCACTTTCAGAATGAACTTTCTTTTTAATAATAATAAATACTGAATCTCTGCAGTTCCCATTTACATAACATACATGACACAATGTGTAAATCTTCAACAATATTTTTTTCAGAATTTAGCAGCTTGTTTTTTTTCAAACATAAACATTTATTTATGGTGTTAATAATTAATAATATGCCACATGCACATAATAAATGCAAAATCTAATCTTTTATAGATATAAACGTATCTGCCAAAGTGGTCTTTCTGTGCTGTAAATGACTCTCACAAAGTGGCAGCATCGATTCTATTTTCGGTTCCTGTTTTTTTGTTTTGTGAACAGATATGTCATTAAATTAAATGTTTTCCTTTGCAATTAACAAATGCTTCACACTTTAAAAGAAAGAAAAGGAAAATAGTTGATAATTATTTTGAAAAGGGATATGGCTAATAGAAAAGCCTTTGCAGCTGTATCCCAAGAAAAATACAGACAGAAATGTAGAAAATCCTGGCACTGGAGAGATCAGACGTGAGAGTATCAGTCCTTTTCTGCAGTGAAAAGAAGGAAATGACCTACTTGGGTCACTCCTGGAGTTGAATGGCTCGATGATGTGCAGAGCAAGATACTGGAGTGGTGCAGGGTAGCAGATAGAGAGAGATGTACACCCTTCTCTCACTTATTGATTCCTCCCTCCAGAGTCCAGAGTTTTCAGTTGCATCACTTCCTAGAAACCAGCAGTGGCTGAGAACCCTCCTGACAAAGCTTTGGGGATGTATTGCCGTTAATAGCTGTCCCACCTGGCAGCCGGGGAAGGCTGCTCACGGTTCCGCTGGGACCGCTCCTCTTCCTCCTCGCCGTGTGAGCACAGCCGACTGCAGCCGCCGGCTGCAAGCTATGGCTGCGCCCAGGAACCCCGGCTAACAAATTAGATGGCACTTTAGCACTGATTTCTGGTACGAGGTGCGATGTAGTTTGTCTCATTTTCGGGGAAGCCACGTAGAACTGTGGTTTACTAAACTGCAGAGGAAATAACTATCTTTCCTGAGTAGGCTGAGCTGACTTTCTGGGAAAGGTAGTGATGTGCTAAGACCAAAGGCTTAACGAAACCTGAGATGTTCCATTAGGCTGTTTTGTAAAGTAATTTTTATTTATATGTTTGTTTTACTTTTATTTATACTATTCCAGCCATTAACTCTTGCCTTTGTTGGCAGTTCATTGATTGTGGTTAGTAGTGGGGGTGACGTAAGGGTCCTCAGAAATTTGTCAAACCTTCTGGAAAAAGTAGACCTTAATATTCCACCATGAAATAAGAGATGAAAGAGATTTATCTGAAGCGTTTTCATGCTATCATTATGCATTCTGTAGAAGACAAAGATCATAAAAGTCCAGTTGCTATTCATGAGCCAATACTTATTAATCAAATGAAAATAAGGTGCCCTAAGGAGGGTGAGCACAGAGTAGCTGGGCTGGGATGACTCAGCCATCTTTACAGTGACAAACTCACTAAATGGTACTGTCCAAGGTGCTTTGGAGGAAAGTTTTCAAAATTCCCTGTTTTCTGAATTTCTCTCTGCCCAGTTCACCTTCTGTTTGGGCGCTTTTTATGGAAATTCTGGACACTCTTAGAAACACACAGTCACACAGAGCTTCACAGAGGTTCACATTCTGTAACTGAACCGAGTTCTGGGGGAGCCTACTTATGGTGATCATAGGGTACAGTTGTCAATACAATTGATCCACAATGTGCAGAACAAGGTTTCTTTGCACTTCCAAAAAGGCTTTTAGAAATGAAATGTTCTCTAGAAATGGACAGCACCAATGCAAGCTTCAGCCATTTTTTCCAACATAATAGTAAACGCAATATATTATAAATAGGAATAGATTATTTGTCAAAAAATATTGAGCCTGTTTTTGAAGTGGACTTCTATCTTTTGATTCTATATTTTGAAAATATTTCTTTTATTAGGCTTTTTTTTTTTAGCAGACAGACTTGTCAGGACTTGGAGTCAGGGGCCACTGCTTATGTTTGTGTACAGAACCAAGCACTGCTCTCATCTCAGTTATGTGTTTAAGGTTGGACTTGCTGCATATAATACGTACAGTAATTAGCAGTCATTCATCATCTGTCATCAGATTCCTTCTAGCTGTTAATGCTGTCCTAAATGTATTTCCTTTGGAAATACTGCTTTTTAAAGGACACATAGGTCTCCGTATGCATATGACAACTAGCTGAAACAACCAACTAATCTAAATTCAGTTCCCAGATGGAACTTACTGTTTGGACACAGTGATTATTACATTTGCTGAACCAGCTATATTCTGTTCCCCCAGCAGGACAAAAGGCATACGTTGAGAACTACTGGTTATTTTCCTGATCCCACCTGTTCCTACTCAAATACAGACATTATTTAGTACCACTTTTAATCTGTCCAATATTTGTAATATTGAATAGAAACCTTCCAGCAAAAATTTTTATTATTCTCTTATTGAGGGATTTCTTTCATGGAGGAAAAGCATAATTTAACACTGAGGAGTGGATTGCAGTAGTGCTCTGACCTGGGATAAAGCAGAAGAACAATGGGCAGGGATAGTACTGGCAACTGTCTTATCCCTCCCAGTGGAAGGCATAAATAAGTACATAAAAGCATTTACTACTTGAAAACTTGGATTATGAAGAGGCATTTTTGGGTGTTCATTTGATGGGAATGTGTAAGTCCTGGAGGGAGGAGTAGGGAAAGCTCAGTTTTGATGTGGCTGAGCCACAGTTCTGTCAGGTAGCCATTAGTTTTGATTTGTGGTATACCATTATGAACCAGTGAAGGGCAGCACTATCCAACTGTTCCAGGTAACTAGACAGATCACTAATTATGTTTTCAAGTTTACAATGACGTAAACACTGTGTTTGACTGGATTTGCTGTGAAAATGATTGTGTTGCTGTATTGCTGCAAAACAGTAACTTCAAGAGCCTTTTGTAACTGTCGCCAGATTTCTGTAGTTACAAATTAACAGCTTACTTGTAATGGATTTTAGGGAAGGGCATTTCATTTATTGAAAAACTGAATCTCTTGCTAAGAGTATGGCAAGTTCAATTGCTTTATTAGGTTGCAGCATAGGGTCTACACATCAAAACAGATTTTAGCAAATTGAAATATGATTAGTATCAGAAATCTGTAAACAGTAATGCAGATTTTTTTTTAGTTCAAAACACTGGAGGTATGGTTTTCTACACAACTTGGTAGATGAGATTGGTACTTTTATTTCTGAAGTTTCCTTCAGCATTTTTCAATAGGAATTAATGATCTATGTGTCTGATACTCATTTATGCTTAATATAACAAGATGTTAGAGAGAACTTTTATTAACAGTTTGATTTTTTTTCTTTGTGTGTGAAAATTTAGCTGTTAACACTTTTACAGACCCTTTCAAAGTGCTATCTTATTTACTATGGTGTTTGGGAGGGAGTAAAATTAAAAGGTGCTCCACTATTTAGTCTCTTTTTAAAGATTCTATGCTCATGTGTGCATCTAAAAAAGAGTTTTGGTTTTTTATTCCAAAAATAATATCTTGACTTTCCAGAGTAACTTATGTTGTAATACAAATCCATGCTAACAAGTTCATCTACTTACTTATAAAAGCAAAGCTATATATTGTTCTGGATTTGAAGTATTTGTCATGTGAATTCAGATGGTGACACTGTGTCCTTGCAATGTTTTGCATGATGTGAGTGCTTTAGTATTTTTTTTTTAAAAGATGTCCAAGTCTTTCTGGCATACAGCTGCCAAAAAAAAAAAAAAAAAAAAGAAAAAAAAAGAAAAAAAAGACTGTGGGGTGGGTATCAGGGTCAAGATGATGGTTGCTTGCTTTCTCTAGCAGACTTGTGTACTTGCTAAACATAAATATCCTGATATTCACATTCCTATAGCCAACACCATTTATTTATATTTAAAATTTAAATTTCACCTGCATTGCAAGACATTTATTACTATATTTAATGTGCAAGACTGTCCAATTAATTCATGAAAAATTCTGGGACACTGGTTACAAATTAAAATGGCGACATTTGCTGCAATGATGGTTTTTACATTGGAGAACCAGACCAATACATCAGATTATAGAAAGATGAATGAATCCACAAATGAATAAAATGATTAAAAGCTTAAGTTGGCAGTGAAGTTTATATATTTACTCTGGTATGTAAAACATCTATTGATCTGAAGTTTGATCAGTAATATTTACAAATTTATTCTCATATATATCATTATGATTGCATTCTCTTATGCTAAAAGTTTATTAGTTTACCCGAGTAGGGTATACTGATAACCCAGGCTGCTGCAGATGCTCGGATGTCTTGGGGAGCTCTGCTTTCCCTGCATTGGTAGGGCTTCCACCTGAGGTGGGAGAAAAAATGAACAGGAGGGCAAATGTTTGTCCGAGGTGAAATGATCCTGGAGGGATGTATCAGTTCTCCAGCGCAGTGTGTGCTGTGTGTGGCAGCAGGCTGAGGGCAGCTCCTGGGGCTGTCCTGGGCACCAAGCCTCTCTGGCTGGAGAGGGAGGGAGAGCAGTCTGGGCTCTCAGCCTGCCTCCTCCCTCAGGACAGGAATGTCATTCCCTGCAGGAGTTTGGCCATGGGCATGAATAAGAGCAGGAGGAGACCAGACCTGTGTCAGGCCTGTGAGCTCAGGCTGCAGTGCAGTGCATCTCTGTAGACTTCTTGTGTTTGTTCTCAGAGGTCTGTTTCTCCAGGGCTTTTAAAAATAAAGTTTCTGAAGATAAGCGTTCCTTTTCCTAGCCTCTTGTTCCTCATTTCCTTGATGCTCTGAAAAGACACTATATTAAACATCACACATGCCCTCCCCTCCTCTGAGTCTGGACATTTTGAGAGATCCAAGGACTGATTTCAAGACCTGAGAGGATGGGAACTCACTGTATTATGCTCCAAAAAGGCATGTACAGAGAGAAAAAGATGTGAACTGGAGGTTTCACTTTTAAAATAGAGCTTAAAAAGAAGTACGAACAATAGACAAGTAATTTCAGAAAAAGCAAAATTGGATTAAGCAGGACCTGGGGTTTAAGAGAGGAAAGCTGGGCAATGGATGTGGCCTGCTGATGAAAGAGAAAGTACAAAGGATCTCTGGAACCAAATATTTTAATGGAATTAATATTTTTCAGAATGATTCACAAACACATAAAAAGGATTGAAAGAAGAAAAGTTTCCAGAATCAGAATTTAAATGCCAAGGGAATGCATCTAACATCCATACTGTAGTTGATGGTAAAGCAACAACCTGCTTTCAGTGGGTGCAGGGTTCAGATTTGGCTCTTTCAAAGTTGCCTGCCGGGTGTCCTTTGGGCCATTTACCTCTCAGACTCTCTGATTTCTGCGGCTTTATTTGCAGATCTGGGGCTGGGTTCTCAGGGACTGAGAGCTGGGAGAGCATGTTTTGACATTACCATCTGTCCCAGTGGGGAATCTGCTACCAGCTTCTAGCCCTGCCCAGCATTTCACACAGATAAGGATCAATAATAGCTACAGCTGTCACTTTAAGTATTGGCCATGTATATTCTTCTGACTTCTGCAAAAACATAAACTAAAATACATCTTCTCATTTTTCATATGCTTCACCTGATGTCTGAAATCACAAATTATATCCAAAATGAGAAACATTGTGTGCTCAACTAATATATATTGCAACTTTTAAAAAATGTATTTTTTATAGAGTGTCATAATATATTATATTTGTATATATTCAGTGGCATGGAGCTAAGCAGTATTTTTACAGGAAATATAAATGTGCTGCTCTGATTGGCATCTGCAGTGGCCCTGCTGAAATGTTCCATAATGGGCACCCCCAGCAGGCAAAATGGGGCAGGGAATCAGCAGGAAGGGTGTGCTAAATAAATACTCATAGGAGAGCTGAAGCAATGCAACTTATAACTGCAGGTGCTAAAGCTTGTAAGTAACTTTACTTAGGGGAATAATTTCATATTAGTTCTTAAGGGTTCTTTTGTCTTTGTAATTACATTCTCTTGTAAATAAATATGTAGGTTATCTTACCAAACAGATAACGCAGAAGGAATTACAGTAGGAAATTGAAATATTTAAAGTCATGTCATGTAATAAGTTGTTGCCTGAACACTCATTTAATTCTCAGAAACTTGGCCCAACTGGCCTAAAAAAGCTGCTTACTCCATTCAGATTTTTATTTAAAAATTGTATTTAAAATAGGGATCTGAACTAGTTTTTGTTGGGTTTTTTGTTTGTTTGGTTTTAAATTTTGTTTTAAGACCCTGTTTTGCCCAACAGCCTAAAAGTTCAAAAGATAAGCATTTTTTGACATGAACAACCTGAAATATATTTTAAAAGAAATCCATTAAAATACTGTTTTCTAACACATTTCACACTTTATTGATGCTGAGTAGTGAAGAAATATATCTAGAGTAATTTTGTCACTGGAGCATTATAGAAAGTGTGATTAGTCTCATAATGAATAATAAGCAACATGCAGCTGAAACTGCAGGCAGGAAGCATGTGCATGACTGTAGCAGAGGTCTCACGGGTTAATTGTGTGTGTTAAAGTCCTCTCCCCTCCCCCAAATGAAGACATGAATATCTAGCAGAACAAAAAAATTGTTTTTCTGTTGTCTTTCATATACTGGCTGCTAAAAGAGTATGGGAAATGAATTGAGTTGTGTGTCAAAATTGACATTAGCATGGAAAGTCTACTTTCTTGCCTTGGGGCTCTGTGTGATAACTTTTGTGTGGATGTCTCATTGAAGCTATGTTCTTATCATCACAATCAATTGCATCTGCTTGCTTATTTCTGCATCCTTTTATTCACCACAGCTCAAAATGAGAAGATCCATTTCTGCTGTGTGCATGTTCTCCAGTCAATCCAATAACTTCATCTATTTTCTCCAGCAGATAGGCTTCTTCACTCCCATCTGCTGTGTAGAGCTCCAAAGTGGTGTGGAAATTGCTTCAGCAACCTCAGTGTATCTGATGAGAGATGCATTCACTGTGGAACAGATAGAGAACTTTCCTTCCCTTTTAACAGTTTTGAATCATTTAGTTAATAGATGGTTAGTGGCTCATGTAGCTTTATGGCTTCTTGGCAGCTTCCTGAACAGGTGGGAATCCTTGGATGGTCTTGTTGCACTGTGGTTACATAATATATATGATGTCACCCTCTACCACAATGGTTGTTAGCTGGAGTATGGAATTAATCCTGGGGATTTCTGAAGAAGCTCTTCTAGTTTTTTCCTGGTGGAGACTGAAATTATTAAGGAATGGGTAGGATGAGGTTTGTGTTAATGCCATATTTGCTCTCCCCTGTATGGTATGTTATCCATAGCTCAGTCACCTGTCAGTATCTACACCTCTCAATCCTATTGCCAATTACTGGAACCAGCCACTCTCCCTATGTATTTTAGAAATTAGTCTCTGATTATTAAATCATGACGACATGTTAACACACATTATTTTTATAAACCCACTGCAGACTCCCATGCATTATAAATAAATTGTATTAACTCCAGTTCATATGAAATATTTATAAATACTATGGAAAGGGCTCACTTTCTGTGCATAGTTATTAGACATTTTAGATTATAAAAGATTGCAAATGGTCAATTATGTAAAATTATGAGAATACAAACTTAAAACCAAGCTCATAATCCTACAATGAGAGACACAGAAAACCAGGATTCCAACTGGGTTCAAGAAGAGTGACATGCTTTATGTTTCTTAATTATCTTTATTTCCCAGTAGCATTGCTATTGCCAGAGCTCAATTTACTATATGCCAATGAAAGAGTAATAAGTTGCAGAGACGCTCCTATATCAGATGAGAGAGTTTCACTCTCCTCTGTTGTCAGAACATAAACCCATAGAGGTCAGATGATTTTAGCTGTACTGTGTTTGACTCGGAGCAATTTTGTAATTTGGGCAAAAATCAGCTGTGAAGTAAATGGTTCTTACCAAAACTCCTTTTGGAGATGGCCACTGAGGCTACTGACGTCACTTAATGTTAAGCAGCTTATAAGAATTACAAATCCACATTTTTTTAAAATCTAGGTCGTAACTCCTGAGCCTCTGAAAATATACCTGAGTGTGGTAATAAACCCCAGAAGCCAGGGCAGGAGTACTGAGCCTGCTGGTTTGCAGTGCTCTAGTTTATGGACTAGGGAAGGACATGGCTGAGTGACAGGAAGAAGTTTTTTTAAATACTCAATGATAGTCAGCTGAATCCAATGGAAAACATCTTTTCTTCTCTGGGAGGACATGGGGAGACCAGTAAAAAATACCTCTGAAACCCTCAGCCTGGTGGTCTGAGCTGGCTTTCGTAGACCTGCCCGTTAGTTTCCCGTTGGGGATTAGAAGCTTTTGAGATGTTTTATCTTTTCATTTTGGTGAGGAAGCACCTCTAAGAGGACTCTGTATGGTCTTTTACATAAATATGATAAACCTGTTTACCCAACCTCCTCTCACCTACAGCTTTCTTCTAACTAAATCTAGGTTATGTCCCTAGTTAGAAAATTAATAAATAAGTTAAATGTTTGTACAGCACCTTGAAGCTGTAAAGTGCTGTCTAAATCCCAAGTACTAGCAACCCTCTCAATTATGATACAGCATGTTTATACAAATATGTTTGATGTCCTCAGAACATTTGGACTAAGTGGAGCATATTTCCTGTTGAAAATAGATTTTGCTAGTTGGGAGTCATGCCTTATGAAATGCAGACTGTTGTCACAGCGTCCAGTTCAGGAAAATAATGACATAAAGAAACATAATTTGCTACATTAAACCCACATTTTCTACATATTTGGAAGCAGGAGTAAAAGATTTCGAAGAATCCCTTCTTCCTGGTCTGATCAGAATTGTGTTGCTTTGCTGATTACAGGAGCACTTGCGAGTTTTATTATAGTGGCATTGCATCTGACTTTAGTTAATGGTCTGACTATTTTCATTATGTATTTTTATGAGTTTACTGTTTGGACATTTTAAAATGGAAACATAATGAAAGTCATAATGGAATTAGGAAGCTTTTCTCTAGAAGAGCAGTTTTCACAATAGCCTGCTCCTACCAGTATTGTTTTTTCTCCTTGTAAGCAGAGGAGAGGACTGTCTTTGGGAATACTGGGATTTGCTGTGAGGTCCAGGACTGCAGCCAGGGAGGAGGCTTGTTCTAAAGCAGTTCTGCCACAGTTGCAGGAGACATGTAATAAGGTGCATGAAAAGACTAAAAGAAAATGTAGTCAAAGTCAGTCTTCTAGTTTCACTCTTAAGACAATGACTTCTCCCTCTATATTCCAGGCTATACTTTATTACCATAAGCTTTCTTTGACTCAGAATATCTTTAGCATTCTGATTCTTGAGTGTTGAAGCTGTCAGGCAATACCTCAGCAAGCAGAATCTATTTTTTCAGGGAAGTATTTCTCATCATTACAATGCTTTTTAGCCCCAATTAAGGATGGTTTATGAATTACAATATCACTGCTAATGCCAGTAAAGAGGTCACATTTTGCTGTGATGGAAAAGAGAAATTGCACCTCGGGACCCCAGAGAATGCATGTACATTTTGGGTAAAGAGCTGTTAGACTTCTAACAGCCATGTCAGAATTCATATGCTCATCGTTGAAAGCTGATACTGGATAATTAAGCCATGCCAACAGATAGCCTCAAAGCTATGCTACCAAGGATACAGCATGCTATTCATGGCATTAAAAAAGCTCTAAGGCAGAAAATTCTGAATTGCTCACCATTAGGGTGGCTCTACCACCACTGAAGTAAAAAGCAAAAGTCTCATCAGCCTTCACAGGAACTGTTCTGCTCTACTGACACGTGTCAGATATCTTCATCATTAATTGCATGACCAAATATCTTAATTGTAAATCTGATTCTACCTTACTCATCAGTAATGTATTAAAAGTATAGATGGGCAAAGACCAACTGTTCTTGCAATGACTATCAAGTCTTCAGCATTGTGTTTCTTTTTTACCAGATGAGAAGAAATAGAGAAAACCCCTTTCAGAATAGTGTTCTGATAAGAAATAGCTGCTTACACAGTGATTAAGGAGTCACCTAAGTGATGGTTTAGAGAATGATTCCCCATACTTTAGTGCTAGCCTGCTTCTGCATTGCTTTCTCTCCACAGCCTGGGAGCCACTGCGCCCCAGCAGAGGTGATAATTCACAGCAGGCAGGGCTGCAAGAGGCCCTCCTGGTGCCCATGCTGTGCCCTCCCTCCTGCAGGGTCCCTGAGTGCCCCACTGCATCCCACCTGCCCGACCTCCAGGCTGCTGGCAGTGCCTGTGCTGCATGACTGCTTTCAATGGCAAAACCCTCCTGCCCTAAACCCCTCCTTCCACAGCTTCACCATCTTTTGTCAGGCTACTGTCTGAGACCATGATTAATCCCCACCTTTCATGTAAACTGTTGCCCTTTAAAGCATTTCTGAATGGTGCTCAGGCCCCTGGGATCTTCCCCCTCCCAGACTATTGCCTTTTGTTTCCTGCAGTTGCTCTCCACCAGCATCACAGTTAATTCGTCCTTCTTTCTTTTTTTTTTTTTCCCTCAGCTATTTTCTCTGATATTTTCTATTTCATGGAAATCAGATGACAGTAAGAACTACAGATGGAATTAAACTGAGTAATACTCAAATTCATTAGGCCAGACTTCTACCTATGTTTCCCATATCTGAAATCTGGTAATAATCTTTCTGTGGATAATTTATCATTGATGCAACTTTTTCTTGTCTTACTTTTTTTGCTTATCTTATCAACTGAGACCAAGCCTGTAGAATAGAGCATCGTTCACTTCCCTTCCAAACTCTGTATGGAGCCCTGCTGGTTTCTCTGCCTGTGATCCCATTCCTGCTGCATTGCTCGACTTGCCTCAGCTCTCTCATCATTTTTGTATGAAATACATGTGATGGTATCACAGACAAGTTGAGCTGTCTTCAGTTTATGCTTTTTGTTCCCATAACACAGTGGTCATGGGAGTGGGTTGCTCAACTTTAGCCTAATCCATGTGTTCATCCCATACCTGCTTAATTGCCTAAATATCTGATTTTCTGTGTACTTTAAATCCTGTTTGGCAGGTGGATTTTTTGATGGTGTCATTTGGATGTAGAAGCTTCTCTTCTTTTTCTGTGAGTGTTTTTGGTTGAGGTAGCCCAGCAGTTCAGGCTTCCTGTGTAACCTCAAAGGACTCCATAGGAATTCCAAATGATTGTTTAAGCTGATTAGTAAAGAGCATTTACTATAGATACTGAAAGCCCAAATACTTAAGAAATCTTCACACTTCTTAAACTCTTATGCAGTATCTTTACTGTGGTGTTTGTTTGTTTGTTTGTTTTTTTAAATAATCAAAATGTCATCTAATTGGGTGCTCATCATGAGCAATTTCAAATGTTGGTCAAATATTTATGGTGATTCCTGAAGCTTTCTGGCTGTCACCTGAAGTAGTGACCAATATGTTTTTGGGTCACTTCTTGGTGTACGGTATGCAACTTTCTTCTTGAGAATGATCAGAAATCTTAATACCTAGTTGGGAGATTGCTGCATTTTGTTCTCAAGAGCCAAGCCTCTTTACCCACCAAGTTGTCCAACTGGGCAAAGTTGCAGCTAGTATCTACATGACTTGTTTTAATGATAGTGAAGTGATGGATGATCACAGTGTGGCTCCTTACCTCGTTTCTTTAGTAAATATTCAGACTTTTTCATGCTTTACTGGGCAAAATCCTATAATCATAATTACGTACATAATTTACATTAATATAATAGTATTAATGTACATTGGATTATGTTGTTAAAACTGGACAGAATTTGATTTATTAATTTTTTTTTAATTAAATGCAATTTCCTATCAAAAAGTAGGAGTTCCTAGATGTTATTTGCATTCTTTGTAGCACATGCATTTTAAAGAAACATTCAGTATGTATTGAGAT
The DNA here is from genome assembly GCA_018697195.1 of Certhia americana. NCBI lineage: Eukaryota > Metazoa > Chordata > Aves > Passeriformes > Certhiidae > Certhia > Certhia americana. The sequence goes on along the minus strand of CM031864.1, from coordinate 21,584,067 downwards.
CATACTAATTGTCATGAAGGTTACCAGAGCAATGGCTTTAACTGAAATCCACAGTAAATAGAAGAGTAAGCCCCAAGGTGAATATCAATGGCTTTGTAGCTCCCCATGGCACATCAGGGACCGCTACGGGAAAGAGGTCAATATCTAAACAAGCTTTATTTTTCAGTGCTGGTTTTCCAGCAATTTGAAATGAAAATGCTGAAAAATATTGCTTTCATGTAAGCAAAATATTTTCTCCAGCATTCTGGTCCAATGGCCTGATGAAGAAATGGCCATTGAGATGTGTAAGAGATCCCCAAGCTTCAGCTCTACTGCCCTGTGTGAGGTGAGGCTTCCTTGAGTGACACTGTGCAGTGTGAGACTGCCCAGCCCAGCCAAGGTATTGTGCCCACTATGTGAGGGGGAATGTGCAGGGGTCAAGGGGTGGATCTCAGACTCTTTCAGCTTGCCCCTTTGAGCTCTCATGTCTAATGACTCTTTAGAAGCTACTTTTGTTTGATTCCAGTTCTGGTTCTCTAGCTTTATTCTTTGGTTACTATGAAATACTTACATATCTACATCTATATCTATACCTGTATCATCTATATCTATATCTATAGCTATAGCTATATCTATATCTATCTATATCTAATCTATATATCTATATCTATATCTACATATAAAATATTCCTTAACAAAGTATACTAAGAGAATTTTACTTCCTGGTATTTATTAAAATGTTATCTGTATGTGACTTCTGGATGCACATTATAATATAAATATGCATTGGAATACATGAATGATTTAGCTGTTGAAATGTTCTTAATTAACAAAATTTATAATATTCGTTTCACTGACCAGGGGAAGAAAGGAATGAAGCATGGGCAAGTGAAGTTGTCTGATTTTGACAAGAAATGTAAATTGCACTTTCTTACACCAGAATACTTCCCAGTTCTCCCCCCTGCCCCCCTTCTGAAATTCAGAGTGCAGGGCCAGAAGGATCTTGATGTTGTCCAATCAAACCTTCTCTTTCTGTTACACTACTCAGTTTCTTCCTGTTTGCTATCACACTCAATAGGCTGCTGAATTAATTATTAAAATATATACATATTCCTAATTTTTAGTTTAAATTAATCTGCTTTCAGCCATTGCTTCTTGTTGCACTTTTTTTCTGCTAGATTAAAGATCCTTTTAGTGCCTGGTATTTTCTCCCCACGAGGTGCTTATCTGTTGTAATCAACTCACCACTCAATCTTCTTCTTGATAAGATAAACAGATTGAGCTGTTCAGGTTTCTTACTGTAAGGTATTTCCTCCAGCCTAAAATAGTGCATGTGAGCCTCTTCTGCACATACTTCAGTTGTATTTTTTTTAACATCCTCGGCCTTACATGGCTTTTTATATCTAAAAGGAGCAATCTAGCAGAAAAATTTCCTTCCTCCCCCCGGAGCAATCATCATACAATGACCCTATGCAAGCCTCAAAATAACAAGAACTGGATTTCTTTTGACAGCACTCATTTATTAGGCAGCAAGGGCAGCTGAATGGATCTGAATCTTACTGCTTCATTTTTGGGTGAACGAGGTTGCAGCAAAATCCTCTGAATCATCAGAAGGGAAGGTGAACAGTGACACGTGTCCCCAGGAGAGGCCACCTTGCCTCACAGCTGCTGATGCACTGGACTGTTACAATTCGACACGAACGAACAGACACTCACACAACACCTTTCTTCGAGCAAGGCAGAAACAAAAGAGAGAGTTTATTATAAAACTCTGATTTATATAGGTTACACACACTGTCCCCTTGATTGGTCAAACAACTGACTTCCTTTGAGACCACACTGGTCAAACCATAGGTCCATCAACTCTCACTTCCTTTTAGAAAGGAATGTAAGTAATCGTTGTTTACAAAAATGTGTGTGTGAAATCTGGCTCCAGAAGTTCAAAACATCAGAAGGCTAGACGAAACATGCAAAAGCAAGGGCAACACTGGACCTAAATTGTGAAAGCTTTGTGGAGGGGTAGGAATTGTGTCCAGCACTGGGACAAAGCTGTGGACCATGCCATGGCCAGCCCTGCTACGCCGAACCTGGGAGCATCTTTGCACCACAGAGATTTGGGAATTTTAAACAAATCCCATATCAAGCAGGAACAACATATTGTGGGTGCAGAGGGTTCTGGGGAGGAAGACAGATCAGATGGGTAGTACTAATACTTCTTTGTGGGTGGGTGGAAGGGAAGGTTTATCCTGGCTGTGCAGGTGATGGCTGAGAGCAGAAGGAAACCATTCCCCTGCTTGCCAAAGTCACTCAAATCCCTTGTTTGCTACTCTTATGATATTCACATGTATTGTTGGTGGTGATGCTGTCCAAGAACCAAATGGTATCAGCTGTGGTATTTTGACAAAAAAAAAGTGATTTGCCCACACTTGGTAATTCCCTCACTTTAAAACACAGAATAAGTTGTAGATAATTAAAAGGGCAGCTTCAGGACTAGTAGAAAGAATAGCAGAATAAAAGACATATTAATTAAGATTCTCTCTAATCTGTTTACCTGGTAGAATCAAATTGCATTCTCTGCAGTTTATACCTGTAAACCTCCATGTGAGTTCAGGAAGCTGCCCACAGAGACTCCACTGCATGGCTGGGTTCTAAATAACTGAAAATTCCATCACTCTTATACTGGAATGCTATATATGGTAAAACACGTGGCATTCCTGCCTTCAGCTGCTGAAGGATGGAAGAGATGAGGTGTTGGGGTTTCAATAGCTGCCTATGACTGAACAGTCATGGTTCAATAGTTTTCCCCTGCTGTTAGAAAAAGCTATTTAAGAAATTGCTAATACCTCATTTAAAATCTTGATCCTTTTGATGTGATGACAGGGGGTCATGCTTGGAGGTGGTGTCACAAACAGAAAGATATGAATGTTCAGCATATAGAAGTATTCATTAATGACTCACAAGCAAGTGTGCCTGGCGACTAATTGGAGATTTTTGTGCAGAAATATTGTATTTATGGGCTCCATAGAATCTAACTTATTTTTGTTCTGCTGCTTGTGATGCTATCTTTTTGGCAGAAAGAACTCATTAATCAAAATCCTTCCTTTTGTAAATGACAGAGTATTGAGAGGGTGGGGAGAGAGGAGGGCAGGTAGAAAATGCATCTGAAATGCCAGAGATATTTTGTACTGATACAGCTCATACCACCAAACAGGAGACGGGATGTCAGAAAAGAGGAAAACCTCTATTCTAATGCCGCTTATGGCAGGGCGTCATTGATAAAATCCAGCTCAACTTCTCTGTGAAATCTGAAGTTACACTTTTATGATCCCTTTATATTTGTTCTTTTTTTTTTTTAAGCAATGCAGTTAAAATCCTGTCTGTTTACCATCAAAGTATTTGAATTAACATTTTATATTCTCAGCCTATTTTTCACTGTCTAAGGGTTCTTGGTGGAATAAAGGTTTGTGGAGAGCTGTGGGGTCTGGGCAGGGAGCCTGATTCTGTTCCTACTGGGTACAGGGCATCCCTTCTCTGCCCATGTGCAGGGGCTGCTCTCCAGCTACCAGGGGCAGGGCAGTCTGAAGAGCAGGCTGCACAGAGCAGTGCTGGGGTGCATGGGGTACCTAGAAACAGAGAACAGCTGTGGATATGCTTAACAATAGCTCCCCTTGAGCTAAGGCCAATGCTGTTTTCACATTTTATTGCTATTGAGCAAGAATCAGGGATAATTTAAACACATTGAAAGGTATCACCACCCTTTCAAAGGACTGAAATATGCATTTTCTGAAACAGTTTCCTTGGAACAGAAAATGTGGTATTTAAGCTCTTTTGGCTTATGCTGTGTCATAGACTAACAGATAGGGATTTCGCACACATCTACTGGCAGAACCACTTTTTATTCTGTTCTAGCAGGGGCTGATTAAAATATATATGTCATTGACCCAGTCTGCTCCCATACTTTACAAATTCATTAACACTGTTCTATATTGTATTTTTTTACTGTGCTATACAGCTATGCAAAGAGAGCTCCAGCCATTGTACTGTAAATCACTAATACCCAGACTGAAAGCAGTTGCTGTTAATGAGAGAGCTCACCTACCTAGTATGTCAGAGATGTTAGTAAAAGCAGGATGATGTGCACAGCTATGGTGGAGGCTGAATTTGTGTCTCTAACAAATGCAGGAAAAATGGACAGGATGCTTGGCCGTGCACCTGAGCAGCCTGTCTGCGATGCCAGCACTTTGCAAAGAACATTAGAGAAATTAACGGAGATGTCCTTCTGATTAGCCAGCTTATCCAAGTCCAGCTAGCATAAGCTCTTTAGTCTGTGGAAGGAAATACTTCCAAGGAGGATAGAGAATTGTTTCTAATAGTGGTAATCTTCCAATAAATTACTTCTGACCAAGGGAAGACTTGGAGGGGCAAGGTAATCCCAGAGTAAAGTTGATTTAACTTCTCCATTATTCTCAGGAAGGCTCTGGGATTGGAGCTTTGAAGAGCTGTATGTGGCATTTTTAAAAGGTTTCAGCAGAGGCTTAAACTCCTATAATGTTAAATATATTTTCTGAAGCCATGAGATTCTCATGCCAGGGGCAAGACACAAGGAATGCTTTTGTGAGTGCACTAATATAGATGACATTGGCTTTTTGATAAGGTCACAAAATGCAAAAGTACTTCTGAGTACAGTCTTATTACTTTCCCATTTAATACCAAACAGGGAGTTTCCATTTTTCTATGGAATTAAACACTGTACACAAAAGGAACTTCTGACATGACTACATCAAAACTGTGTCTGATCCAGCCTCTGCCCATGTGCTCTAGGTCTGCCATAGAGCACATTGGCAAGGCTCAGAGTGTAGCTGGCTGCCCTCACTGGCCTGTGCATAAAGAGGATATGACTTTGCAAGTCTTGAGAACTGGTGCCTTTTTTCCTTCAGGTACAAGAAGGAAACCTGAAATTGTCATTTTTTGACAGGATGTACTGATTTGCATTACAAGGCTGGGAAGCAAACATGCACTTCATCTGCTTTGACAGTTGGCCTTCTGAATTACACTTATCAGCTGTATTAGCCCAGCGGCCTTTGGCAGAAGAGGACCAGGGGTGGGGAGTGTTGTTCTTGCCCATCGGGGACGATGCATGGCTCTGGATTTCTGCCTTCCCTTTGGCATTTCGGTGGCATTTAAAAATATGACAGCTGTGAATTAGCTCAGCTATTTACAGGCTGGATTGCACATGGCTCACTGACAGGCAAGGTGCAAAAGGTTTTTTTCTTCTCTTTCACTTAGTCTTTGATTTCCACCAGAAAAGCTGTGGCAGCCAAATATAATAGTGGTCTCTAGCCTCGATAAGACTCTGCTGATCTATTTCCCTTGCTAATTTCTGGAGACAGTTATGTTTGCAGTAAGTCTCGGCAAGAGGACCTTCCTTACAGCTCTGTGTGCTTGTGTTATGGGATAATGAACATGAAAGAGGCTGCTCATCTGAATTCCTGCCTTTACAAAGGACCCTCACCCTTGTTGCTGTTTGGATGCTAATCTGGCTTTCTCATGGCCTCTTTGATTGGTGTTCCCTGCTGGATGAGCTCTGTAATGAACTACCAGTGCATGGTGAGCAACTCACATGGCCTCTGCACCATTACTTTGTCCTCAGTAGGAGTAGGGGGGGAAAAAGCTCCACAACACCACCATTTCCTTTATTTTCAGATGTTTCTCTTGATATTCCACTTAGTTTGAAAGTTTAAATGTTTGCTGAATTTCTTTCCTGTCATAGACAGAAGTGACTTTTTCCTTAGACTGACTGGCACATCCATATACAGGGGTGTGCAGAAAGCACCCTGTGTTGTGGGAGAAGAGAGGATGGGAGCTCATCAGGAAAGGCAGAGAGCAGCTAGAGCCTCAAATCTGCCCAGGGTGGGTAAGAACAGAGCCTCCTAAAGCCCTGTTTTGCTTTGTAGCAGGCTGTGTCCTGGTGGGGTTGAGGCCAGGCATTCATCCAGACTGGGCCACTCTGTGAGTGGCTGGCATGTTTTTTTGCCTACTTCCCCCTCTCATGGAGAGAGTGCCTGTTAGTCACCAGGAGATTAAATAGGGAAGACATGTTCCTTCCTCCAGACACCAGAAATTCTCACTGCTGCCTTCTGTATCAGCCAGGAAATTATCCATGTTCTTATTGATGCTGGTAAGGTTCCCCATGCATCAGTGTCCAAGGGTCTTAAGACAGTGAGATGCTTTCCCCTCTCAGTTTTCTGGGAAATCTGGTGTTTTCTGGTCAGATTGTACCTCAGCGGCAACTCTGCACTGTCTTCTTGTATAGACATAATCATATGTCTCTCTTTTGTTATATACTCTTTCCTCGTGGCACAGAGTAGAGGACTGGTGTGGAAAATTATGTCTTACAGGAGTTATTTCTGTGTTTGCACCCCCTTTCCCCCCATCAGACTGTTAGAGCGATCTTTTCAAATTTTTTCAGTGCCTCCCATACAATTCTGCACAGTCACCACCAAAATCAGTTATCACAGAAAATCCTTCCCCTTCTGCCCCCTCGCATTGCTAAAATCTAATTTTAGCCCAGGAAGAAAAGATTTAAAGGATTCATATGGGTAGGGTGAATTTTGTGACAGACTGGTCCAGAACTCCATTCTGGAAGCAGTCCTGCCTGTCAGCTGAGCCACTGCAGTATCCGTAATTTTTATGTATTAGGGATCTGGCACCTTTCTCTGGCATCTTACGCTGTACAAAATTAGCCCAGCATATGGGTAGTGTAAATTGGAGGACATAGGTTTGAGTAATGAACAAACAGTGACTATGCTAATTGGCTTCACGGACATGGAGTTCAGTGTCTTCAGAACAGAATCACCTCAGCTGTTTCACAACCAAAAATAATAAAAATGAGAGTCCCTGATTTGATGATTTTTATTTTTTGGTGATTTTTTTTTGTTTTGGCAGTGGCAAATATTTCCAGCCACCTATTTATTGTGATTAGAGTTTTTGTGCATCCCAGTTCTCTCTGCATATTGTAATGGATAGCTCTTACAAACAGGTGAGCCAACATCCTTTTCCTTTAAGTTGTTTAGTGTAGCTGCAGTTCATAATAAAGATCAGCACATCCAAAGGTGTTCATCAAGTTCTAACATCAAAACAGTAGGGAAAGCAGGAATCACTGTGCTTGTAAGAGCTGTAAATATCTCATAAAACTGAATATCAATTTTCAAAAAATAAAGCTTGCTATAAAAAGAAAACCTCAGAATATATTTTGTCCATAAGATTTAGTTTTGTGATTTCCTAGTTACTACAGTGGTTTCCGAGACCTGCCAGGCTGTTTTGTTTTTTTTTTTTTTTTTTTTTTTTTTTTCAGGAAGCACCCTATTGCTGCAGGGCTGAGCCAGTTCCTTGTCCTTCCAAAAGTCGTGGGTCCTGGTGGGTGGGCAAGGGGGATCTGACACGGACTGGGAAGCTGGGACACCTTTGGGCAGTTGTTTGCTGCCGTTTAGATCCCTGCTCTCGGTGCAGGCAGGTCTTTCCAAGCACTGATGTTGGGATTTAGTGCAGGCTGAACTTGTACAGAGTGAGTGCAAGCAATTTCAGTTCTTCTCTCACTATGAAAAGGAAGGGGTAGAGGGAAAAGGAAAGAAGCAAAAGTGGTTTTGCCTTAGCTCCTTGAGAGACGGTATGCTTTCTCATTGCTGTACAGGCACACCTCCATCCTCACATAAAATTTTGCAATCTGCATCTTGGAGAACTTAAAGGGTGATCTTCCAAATGGGGTATTCTGGATTTTGTCTGCGGCTCTTGGGGTTATGGAGGTATTCTGATATTGAGAAGTGTGATCTAAATGCAGTCTATGGAGAACTTCTTAAGCAACCTTTGTTCCTTGTGTTGGTTTAGAACACCAAGCACCTGCATTGTAGGTGCTCTTTGTGTAGTTTTAACTGTAAGTGGAGGAATTTGATAGTCACATCTCTCCTGGAGGAGAAGTTATGTTTCTTGACTGATCATAAATCATAATCACAGATCTCAGAATATTCTGAGTTGAAGGGGACTCATGGGGATCACCAAGCCCAACTCTTAAGTGAATGGCCCATATAGAGATTGAACCCACAAGCTTGATGTTATTAGCACCATGCTATATAAACCACTGGGCTCATCTCAGGGTCATAAAGATCATAAAGACTCATAAAGATTGACTATTATTCATGGTAAATGAGGTAGAAAACTTCTCCTTTCTGTCATACCCCTCTTCAATAACCTGATGATCATTACTGTGCTAAAAACTTTAAGAAATATCCTAAACTATTTGCTTATCAATACAAGCCTTTATAATGCAGATACGGGTATATTTATATTTGTATATGCAAAACGCTAATAGTACTGTTTTTTAGTGCTGATATTCTAGGATTTAAATGGGCAGGGTTTTTAGAAATCTAATATCTTTCACTGGATCAGCAGTTTTAGTTGGGGAACACTGGTAAGTGCCAGTGTCTGTCCTCTCTCTGCCTTGCAGCAATAGTGCCTATTAGTGCAATGCTCACATGGTTGTTTGTCATTTCTGATGCTGAGACTTGGGCTCCTCACCTAATCATGATCACTTAAATGCACATTTTGGTTGCTTTACATTGCAACTCCTGTAATTATCTGTGGAAAAGAAAGTCCTACCAGTGACGCCTTTAGCCAGAGACATACAATACATGTTACTTAGAAATTTCCTAATCATGGGTGTCCACAAGTCTTCTCAGTTATATTTCAGGCATACTGCTATCTTCTTAAAATTGAATTGCAGAGTTTTCCTCATCTCACAACTCATGCAGTAGGATTAGGACAAGTTACAGCAAATGCTGTAACTGCTGGCCAGTGTTTATATCACCAGCTCTTTGTTAGAGGAGTGCCTCTTTGTTACTGTCCACGTACCTCCATTGCAGCTCAACAACTTCATCTTCTGGGAGTGAAAGTAACCTCATTTTGTGTAATTTTTAGAACAGACATGGCTAAAATCTCTTGCTGGCCTTGATATCTGTAAGATTTCATGAAGCAGAGGAGCTAAGACTGTTTCACCTCCCATACACTAATTTCTGTCTTAACTACCTGAGGACTAAGAGAAGAATGAGATGAGTGATGTCATGATAATGATAAACTTGAGTAAATGTGAGCACAGATTTTAAAAGCAAAAAATCATGATCTACACTTCTTGTTTCGTCTCACACTTAATTTTCATGAGTTGTACACAGCACATGCAGCAATAGTGTGTTCTTTATACTCTTGACAGATGATCAAGAACAACCACTTCCTCCAAACCCAAGCATCAAACATTTTCTAACTTTTTAGTAGATAATTTTAATTCTTTCCAAATAAAGCAGCACAATTCTGGCAGTACAAAGTTCGACAGGTAGCACGATGATGAAGATTGAACAACTTAATTGTGTTTTAGATAGAAAGTGCCAAAAGGAATCAATGATATAGGAGACAGTAAGAAGCAAACTTGGGTAGTCACCCTCTCTTGCTTTCCATCCATTTTCCACCAATGGGGTGACTTATGATTTAGTATTCCTGCATCAAATATTTTGTCTTTTTCTTCCACAGAGGTGTTTGTAGGAGAAATTCAGAAACATTTATAAATGCTTAATTAAAATTTGATCTTCTACTACTACAATTATTATTATTAGTAGTAGTAGTATTTATTATCTCATTTATATGAGCATAACTAGCAAAACACTCTTTTCTTTTTTTTTCAGATTTTGGTCCAATGTGTAAACTGTATTTGAAGAGGCTCATATCAATTTAATGGCTACCCACATATCATAAAAGAAAATCACAGCTTAAGCAAGCTAACTGCATTTTGCAGGTCACAAACCTGCAAAGAAGCTTGGTGCAAAGTATTTTCCAATTCCAATGTTTTTAACCTGATTTGCTTTTTTATAAATCAATTTGGCATGCACTTTAAAAATTTATTTAATAATATAATACCTAGAAATTTCATATAGATAGCAAGGAAGTGGCTTACTATTTAAAAATAAATAGAGGTGTACCCTTTCAGTTACCTGCTTGATGTGATCCATTGAATGCCAAGTGTTATAGTGGCAAATCCACAAGAGGGGAAAGAATATTGAAGACAAAAATCCTTACCAAGAGAAATACTAGTTTCCAGCTGGAGAATAACACCTCTGCTGTTCCTTTTGAAATATAACAGATTTATAATAGATTTACTCATCCCAGAGCTGAGCTGATGATCACCCCCCACCAAGTACTGTTAGAAATAATCGAGGATACCATAAAAGCACTTCAGTCTTACACATTTGCTTTAATAGTATAGAAAATAGAGTTAATAGGTATCATATCACTACATCTAGATTTCAATTTTAGCTGCTCTGTAAGTTAAAAAAAAAATTAAAAAGTAGACAAGACAGGGAAAATGAAAAGACATCTTTCTTTGCAAGGCAGAAATCCTTTCACCTTCTTCTGCTATGGGTCATAGTAACTCAGAAATATCACAGAACAATCTGGCAGAGAAAGAAAAGATAATTCTGCATGTGACTGTAAATCCAGGAATAATTTAGTTTGTCCACATTACAGTTTCTCCTGGATACTGTCGTAATTTAAAACTCCCACACTTACAGACAATGCTGTGGGCTCTTCAGCAGTTGCTGTCCCCAGGGCCTTGGCATTGTGTTTCCCCCAGAAGCTGGGCTGCCTCCCCACACAGGCACTGGGCTTGCTCCTGAAAGATTGTGTTGGGTCTCACAAACTTCTTTACTGGAGAAGAGTAGTTGGCCCATCCCTGCCAGAGCAGAAATATCTTGGCATAGTTTTTGTTCATGGTGTCACCATTCTCAGACTCACCAGACAAGGTCCCTGCCAGAGAGCAGGGCAGGACCTGGGGGAGCAGGGCAGAGGCAGTGACCCCCACGTCCTGGTGCCCACCGAGGCTTGCACATGGCTTACCCTGCTGGCAGCTCTGCTGTTCTAAGTGCAGTGCTGCTTGGCCCTTGGAGGGCCCTGTTTGATTAGTACCACCTTCCTTCCTGTGCCTTTCTGAAGCCCAATGAGGAGGAAGCTGGGGAGAGGCAGTGTGCCAGCTGCCCACCCCTTCTCCCTTCCTCGGGCTCTAGACATGTTCCTGATGAAACAGCACTGCTGTGGCAGATCCTGTTCTTGGAAGAAGCTGCCTTTCCTGGTGGCTCAGTGGCACGGTTTTCAGGAGCTGTTTATACAGTCTCTGCCTTATGAATCAATGAACTGCAGCGAGGTTTGCCAGCTCTTGTGTTGCTGGCAATGCTTGCAATGCTTTTGGTTGGATGTGCTGTGAGCATGACAGGGTTTGTAGCCAGGCTGGGCAAGTGTCCCCTCACAGACATTGAAGGGCATTGTTGACTCTACTGCTTTATTTCCCTAAACTAATTAGATGCAAAATGGAAACCTGTGCCTTTCAACACTGAGTGTAAATTCTTAATTAGTTTGGTACTGGAATAAACTGTGGCATAATTCTTGTTAAAAAAGGAGTTCTGCTCAGGTAAAACATGAAGATATACATATATGAGCATATATGGCAGTAAGGGGCAAAAAATCAGAAAAGCACAAGCACTTCATGTACTCTTTCATGGCAGCAACTTACTATTCCCTCCCTGTTCTTACCATGTGTCTGAAACTGAAACATCCCTCATGGGAAAATAGTTAAAATTTGGTAGTACCTCTGGTTCAAATTAGAACGAAACTTTGTTTTCAACAATTCCATAAGACAAACAACTATTAAAAAGTTTTGGATCAGAAATGCAAAAGCGGGAGGTTCTTACTGCCCCATCAGTCAGGGGCAGTTTCACATGTTAAAATCAAACCTCAGAAGTGTTCCTCTGTGTCATCTTGGCTCCAGGCAGTGAGTAGTACCCATGGGTCTGTTGGTGGCACCCACCCTGGAGTTCCTCTGGAACTGAGGCAGGCACCCAGCTCCAATCTCTATTGCAGGCAGAATTCCAATTAGGAATTCAAAACTTGGTCAAGGATGAGCATATATTCCTCCTAGTGTCCTCTCAACTCTTTTAAAGGAGTTTGGATTAAATGCATACTTAGCATATTCTTCTGTTAATAAGAATACATAACAAAGATAATATATGTTGCTGCCTGTGCTGTTTGCATTACACCATTCCAGTAAAGGTGTTAATATCAGGAATATGAAGAACTGAAACCTTTTTCCTGATGTGTTGGTTATTATTCGAAGAGGTGTAGGCCTACACAGGATGGAATGGAAAGTGCATTTTCAAAATATAGTGACTGAGCCTACATTTTAATGGTTCCTACTATAATACACTTATTTTTATTACAGCACAAAGTACTTTTCCACAGCAATCAAGAGAAATACAGTATATGCATATGTATTTATCACATTTTTGGCTGATATACTTCTGGTGAAAATTAGGAATAGAAATAGGACTATGAATACTAGGGCAATGTGACAAGTAAATTCAGAACAAGAGAGTAAACTGCTATCTGGGACTAAACTTTGTACAAGGGTTTTCTTTGTAAGGATACAAGGATAAATATGAAACAATTCCACAGAATTTATAAGGGTGAAAAACAAATATAAAATTGAGGCAAATAAGGCCCTAACTTTGAGTCCTCACCAGCTTGGGGGAGAATTTTGGAGACTGTAATTTAGGCCTAATTCTCATCAAAATGTATGTTGAGATAGAACTGAAGTCCAAGCCCAGTAATAAAACCCATGTGTGCCCTGAATTTATATGAATTATTTAATTACATCTGTAGTTATAAAAAAATTGGAAATAGTCTAAATTTTGAAGAAAACAACCATTATTCAAATCCCACTTCAATGTAGTCCTCGCCAATTTGCCTTACATAACAGATGCTACTTCTCTTGACAGTTTATTGAGGCCAGACCAATAATTTCTAGCCAGAAAACTGAATCAATGACAAAAGCCACACTGGGGGAAGAGATCTGTTCTGGCCAGTGGAAAGGCTTTCGCTTCCCCCAAGAAGATGCTGGTTGCACAGGAGGTTGGGTGCCTACCCAAGTGCAGATGCAGACACACACACTCTCATTGCCTTTTTCTTCATGGGTGTTCATTAGCTTAGGACTTGTTTGTTTACATTTTTGCTCTTCTAACTTCTTTTTTTTTTTGTTTGTTTCCTTAAAAGTCTGTTTTCTCTCTATCTCTTTTACTCCAGGGTACTTTGGAACATTTTGTCAGTGTTTGGTCTGATGGTCCATTCTGTCCTCTTGCATCTTTACATCATACAAGTTTGCATCACATCTCAATTCTTGGCCCTTCTACATGTTGTCCAACTCCTTTCCTAGACTGAAGGGTACATCTTGCTCTATAGGGCAGTTTTCCTACTTTTAGAAGATATGAAACTCTTCCACTCAATATCAAAATAACTGTAATAATCGCTTGCTACTAAATCAGAGTTGCAGCCTGGTGAAGGTACCATTGTGTGGAAGATCCAGAGAATGATAATTACATAATGATTTACTAATTTATATTTTTCCCTCTCAGAGATTCTAAGCAGATCATTACACTGGTTTATTTGTGACAGCAGCAAGAATTTTAACATGGTAGAATACTTCATGAAAATAAGCAGAATTGTCATATAATGCATTTTATCAGGATTTAGAGTTATTGCAGACAGACACAGAGAGAAGTATTTGCTTTTAGAGTACAACTGTTGTACAAAACAGAAGAGAAAAAGCTCAAAGGAATGTTTCTGAAGGAGCCCTGCTTTCACACCAGTGTGCCCAAATTTCCCTCTGCTCTTGAAGAAAAAACTGATCCAGATGTATTCTATTCTTGAATCAGGAAAAGGATCCATTACCCTTGAGTACAAACTGTCCTCAGAAAGCTTGCCTTCTCTGAGCCAGTGGTGTATCTTTCTGTCTTCTTCAGTGTCCTTTCACAGGTTTAAGAGCCACACACATACAAGAAGCTTGCAAAAGCTGAATCCAACTTGGTCCTAGTTCCACAAGACCAGAGATTTCTACAGAAATTCCAAGGAGTTGAAATATTTTTCCAGAAGCCATTGGGAGATGGGTACAATGAGAAGTAAGGATTTTGCAGAGGTAAAAGCAATTTCAGATCTCAGATTCATGGACAGGATGTGACTTTCAGCCTTGTGATTTCTTCATTTGTGCTGAGCTGCCAGCATGCTTCTGTCTGGGCTCTGGACAGATAGGGACAGTCAGGCACCAGGGCTGAGCACTGCCTTGAGGGTCTGCAAACAAGATCCTGACAATGATTTACAGGTGCCCAATACCCCTCTGACTGCAATGATTTGTATAAAAGCAAGATATATTCTTACTAGTAAGACTTTTCAGATTCCTGTTACAATGACATTCACAACATGAGTGGAGACGTGCTGCTAAGACTAAACTTGATGCTTGCTCTTTATTATAATAAAAATTGAAGATAATTTTCCATAGAAAGAGAGAGTAAAAGGAAATCTTTCTGTCTTTACTGATGGCATAGCAAGCTACCAATTGTTCAGCCTGCCACCAGCTCTGTACTGCTGTGTTACATGGGAAGGAGGCAAAGGTTTCATGCACTTTGAAACCTTTAATTTCTCTGACTAAGAATCTAATTTTGCATTATTTGTAATTTTACACATTTCATGGCTTGTCACAATCTTACTTGCATTTGAATGCAGTTTCTCTGTGTGTTAAATATAGCCTTTTAGAATAAGTGACATTTCCTCTATTTTATGTGATGACAAATTGCAAAGCAAGAGTCTTAAAAATATTAAATGACATGCATGATAGGCCAGTGAAAGCAGGAATCTTGGTGTTTCCCCTCTTCAAGGGGTTCAAGCAATACGCAGTCCATATTCAAGGTGTCAGCAAAGACACCAAAGGACATCATGTAACAGACATTGCTGTCTTATTCCTCTCTGTGCCAGTTTTCCTAAAAGCTGGAGCCATGACTTGGGTTCAATGTGTTCTTGGGTGCTGTGAGGAAAGGCAGTCCTTGCCCCAAAGAGTTTGTGACTAAAGACAATCTTACTCAGATTTTTTTATTTTTTCCCAGAATGTTGTAGATAAAAATAAATTCTACTGCCAATGGTGCAAATGGTTTCTCTTGATTTTGCTGAGCATATGAAGTGAGCTATTTTTTTATCAGGTTTAGGAAATATTTAACCCTAAATTATCTGATTCTATCCTGCAGCTATGTATGCCAGGAACCACCAAGGATGGCAGTATACTTGCAACATTATAATTTAGGAACTGCTGAATCAAGTTTTTCCTCTGTATGCCAAAGGAACAGATTTTACTTTCTTTGGTACAGAAAAAACCAAAGGAAAACATTGTTCAATAATTTTTTAGTAAAAAAAAATCACTGACCATCACTAACATCACAGATATGGGTGGGCCAATATTAAGTGAAAAAACCCCAATCTAGACAAGCACACATTTAAGCTCACAGATGATTCTAAGCAGTATAGCACTTTTCCATTTCATGTTGCCATATCTTGTTAATGTCAGCCTGAAAACATTCCAGGCAAATCTGTTCAGAAAAAGAGCACAGGATGTATGAATCTCACTAATCTAACTCTAATCCCATATGTAAAATGGGATGCTGCTTACAGGTATGCAGTTTACAAGGCATGGAACATATGTTGAGTGAGCAAAACAAAAGAAATCGTGATCATGTAGCAATCAACCATCTGAATAAGCAAGGATGCTGTGCACAAATGTCTTTCATCACTTAAATGATCACTTGCATTTTCAAAAGGTTTTATTAACGCATTTGATGACTTTTTTTGCCTCTAGAACCATTGTTTTATATTTAATTAAGTACTATTAAGAAATATAATTCATGCAGACAACAAACAAAAGTCTTAATAAGCTAATAGAAAGTCTTTATAGACTGTAATTATAATGCAATATCTTCATCAAGAAACCCCAACACTCACAACCCTCCAAATCCAACCTGATTGTAACAGGATGCTTGCCAGCTGTTCAGATGGGAATGGGCCAGAATTCATCATTTAAAGTAATAGCTAATGAATATTTTTCTGCAACAGATATCAAACTTTTTTTTTTCTAGACTTGAGTGCCTATAATTTTCATGTATTAAACATGTTTTCAGAATCCCATTTTTGACCTCTATTTTAGTACAGCCCAACCAGAACTTGCCCTAGAGGAGTAGCTGTGAAACACTCTGGTGTTCAGATGTGCAAAAGTCAGTCCAGGCAGCAGCTCTGGGGACCAGGGCTGTGCCCCAGGGCTGCTGTGGGATCTGTAATACACAACCTGGGTTACAACTGGTCACTTGCCTCTGCTCACTAATTTGGCTCTGTGACCTCCTGGGGTCACAGGGCAGCGGGAGGCCAAGGGCACTAGACTGTGGTGATGGTTTTCCCTTGGTTTTGTCCATTTCTGGGCCAGTGAGTTCTGCCTGTACACCCCTATGGCTTTTATCCCACTTGTGTTCCTGCTGAGTGCCTGCAGAGGTGTCTGGGAGTGCACGCTGTAGCCAGGCACAGCAGAGTGAGTCAGCTGCAGCCTGCATGACAGCGCTGAGCTGTGTCCCAGCAGAGCTGGTGACATGTCCCAGGCCTCCACTGCAGGTAGTTCTGTTCTGTAGTCAGGAGAATTTGCTACAATTGGCCTGCCCACAGTGCTTTCCTGGCTGCCCCAGCTGCCTGTGCCCTGCTGCCCAAGGCTGGCACTGGCAGCGCTGCTCAGGAGCACCCAGGGACCTCTCTGGGCTGGGCACACCAGGGACTGGCACAGCCATGCCCTCGTGGTTCTCTCCCAAAGCATAGCTATGCAACGAGCACAGGGAATTACTTAAAGACTTGTCTGAGGAGTTTTACAGAGAAGCCCCATTTCACAGACTCAGAGAGGGAAAAAACACACCCAGCCATATGAGAAATGACAAGGAACATGAAGGAGATGAAAACCGGAGACAGAGAATGCAGTGATAGGGAGGCAGCTCTGAAATGCTGCATGGTTTTGTTTTCTCTGTCATCTCATCTGCTGTCTAACCTGCAGCTCTTCCAAGAAAGAAATAAAATACAGCTTAGCTTGTGGAAGTAAGGAGAGCAAGTCTGGAGTTGGATATCACCCACTTTATATAGGACCAAAAATTCCAAGGAAAACAGTGTAAGACACGGAATGATGTATTGGAGTGAAGCACAGAGATGGGCACAGGGGGATGCTCTGCAGGGAATGCTTGATATTTTTAAAGCAAAAAGCAACAAAAAAGGGCACATGTACATGTGTCTGTATGCAGAAAACTGACCTTACCTCCCAAAAGCTCCAAACCAAATTTTGCAAGTGTGACATAAACTTAAAAGGAAAGGCTCATTTTTTCTTTCTCTAGACCTCATTTTGCTTCTGTTTTCCCCTGTGAGAGGGAGGTGAAACAAAGTGTAGAAACTTTGTTTGTGTACAAACCATCTTGTAGCAGGAGCAAGATGGTGCTTCTACAGCCTGACAGCGCTGGCTAAGGCTGGTGTTGATGGAACCCCATTGGTTCTTTTGCTGATGCTTTTAAATATTTTAAGGGCAGTGACTAAAATATTTGAAACTGACAAATGGCATGGAGAAACCAACCTTTGGGGTGCACAGTCTATATAGATACTTTAAAAGACTGATTTCTGGAGTCTAAAGTCTTTCCAATTGAGACATTTAGAAGGTCTGATCAGGAAATAGCATTCTTCTTTATTTTGAGCTTCTCAGCTTTTGTTGGCTTATAACATGCAAAAATATAATAAAAAACTGTTATGCTTTAAAATTTGGTGTAAAAATATGAACTGTTTACCTTCTTTAAAAAACTTTTAGGAGCTCTCCCTTCCCTCCTCTCCCAAATTTTAAGAATGCATGGGGAGAATTTTAAAATATGAAAACTCTGTGATGATGGGATAACTTGCTTGACATTTCTTAACAAAAACTGTGTTCTTGGTTTCAGGCTATTTTTCTAGTTTGAATGAATTTTCATGGTTACATCGTAAACCCTTAAACATCACAGTTTATAGGGAAATGGGTGATACAACCTTAGTTATGATATATAATGAGCTGCCGTTCTAAAAAAAAAAAAATTGTTAACTCCTTCTGGGAACTTGTGACTATATTGTGATGTTCATGCACCATCTGTTTGGTTGCATTCCAAAAAAACGTGATGGTGAAACATGTATAGTCTAAGTGTCAGTTTAGATTAAGTGATCAGCTCCATGAACTACAAACACAGACACACACCTACGCAGCTAATCAATCTAGACTTCATTTGTCAGTTCAGTGCATATCATTTGCAGAGGAGAGAACAAACTCATATGTTTAATGTGGTTAACTTTGCAATAAGGAGGCTTTTCCTGATCTATATGTTTTCCCTCGTCTATAATTCTGTTTTGGTAACAAAATATGAAACGCGGGAGTCACGCTGTAAGTGATGCTGATGTTGCCTTGGAAATCATGACTTTTGAGATGTAAAGACTTGGGAATCTTATTAATTAGTCTATAGACCCCTTAAAAACATAGGCATGATTTTCACAAAATAGCAGACGTACAGGGGTGGGACTTTCAACTTGTCCTAACAATTGGCAATTATTTGGCCAAGCAAACACTTTCAGCAGGTGATTAATAGGGTCTGTCCTCTGACCCCATGGTGTGCATCAGGCAGGAGCTGGAGCTGCAGGGCTGAGCAGTTCCCTGGCTTTCACTGCTGCACTTCCAGGCTCAGCACTTGTGGGTCACAAAGCCAGCAGGACTGCAGGTACAAGGAAATTTTATTGGCTTGGTACAGCCATCAGAAGTTATTGGCCAGAGAAATCTCAGCAGCTGGGGATGGATATATTGGAATTACTGGCTGAAAAAAAGCAGAACGGGCCTTCCTCCTCCTGGCTCTGCACAGAAGGAATGAATGAAGCGTAAGGATTTCAGTTTAAGTTAATGCCGTGTTAGCTGACGCACAGGCAGCTTCAATTCTCTTTAATTAGTGCAGCATTAAGTGACAAAGTATTTAATCAGCAAGCTAACAAGTGCAGCCGCTGATTGCTCTGTGCATGCACTTGTGTGGGGGCGTGACTGAAAAAAGTAAATAAAATTACTTTCCTTGCTTTAAATGAAATGGGATCCCTAATTTTATTACAGCTGCAATCGGTTTAGAGGCATGATAGAGCAATAAAAATTGATTCTATCCTGTTTTATTCCTTTAACAAAGTATTTAATTTAAAAAGCTAATACTGTAATTTAACTGTTTAGATTCTTGAGGTATGAATTTAAGCCTTATTTCCATAGTGTCTCTGTCAAGGGAATGATCCAGCAGTCTTATCTTGATGTTGTACTTTTGCATCTAAAGCACACATCTTTCTATTTGCCACTGATCAGATTGAAGATTGAGCCCCCTTTTCTTAGAAAGGTCTAGGAATCATGATCCAAGTACATAAGCTTATTAACTTTCAGTATTGCAATTCATTACATCAAGGTCTTAAGATAAATACTATGAAAACCCTCTAACTGCTGCAAGCCACTTACTGGCTTAGTAATGCAGATTACCATCAACATGTCACCCTGCACCACGCTCTCTGCTGGGTTCTTGTTGAATATGGTCCAGTTCAGGATTTCTGTCTTAGATCCAAAGCCCTCTGCACAGACCCTGCAGTCACCTGTGAGATTGTCACTCTACTGTACTAAACCAAAACTGCATGAACTGGCACAGGGTGATTTGTATGGTCCTTTCTTGCCACTGAGTTCATGGATCTGACACACATGAGCCAAAAATGGCCCATGCACTTGTTCACTTTCAGACTCAGAGCTTCCAGTCCCAAGTGGAATGATTTCTGAGCCTGATGTTCCAGGCACAGAGGGGACTCCATGTGTTAGGTACCCAGCAGTCAGAAAGGCAAACCTTGTGCTAAACAATTTCTGAAACTAAGTCAGACAGGAGGCAATGGTGATGGGTGGAGGAACTCAGAGAAATAGTGAGTCTGTATTAATTTATGTGGGCATTAGTGTGAGAACAGTGGAAACTCAAATGAGCTTTGAAGTAAATGAACCAACTACTTTAGTATTAGCTTACTACTTTACCTATTCAAGAACTGCCTTTGTAACTCTCTAAGAGGGAGAAAAGAGACTTTTCAATAAATTGATAAAAAACATGACTCACAAATGCAAAATGAGGCCTTGTAGCTGAGTGGCAAAAATCCTAAATATTCCCTGAGATTTTTGTCATTGTTTTCAAAGAGCTCATAATTTCAGCCATAATCGATAATTTAGAGTTGGAGCCATCCCAGAAACATAAGCCCAGCAATGGGGGCTGGAGTGACTCAGGTGAAAAGGCTGAAGTAGCTCTGCTGTGACTGGGTGATTTGTGGAGGAGGATGGTGCAGAGCACAGCACCACTCAGCCCTGGGAGCAGGGCACAGTGGCACACATGCCCACAGCTTTTCCTAAGTCCATACCTGAGGCAGCAGAAGTAATCAAAAACCTGTAGCATTTTCTCCACTCTTTATCAACAGCAGCACTCCTGGGAAGTTTGTTTTTTGAGTTTACAGTAGAATGCTGAGGGAGGTTAGCCTGAGAAGACAGACATGGAAAACAGACCCTTGAATATGAAGCTGACAGGTTTTATTTAGAAAGCTGGCATATGCACTGGCTGCATTCATATCTGCAGTGTTCCTCAACTTGACAGGCAATCTAGAGGATGGTGTATATTAAAGAAAAGTAGTTTTGAACTCACATTTTGGTTCCCTTCATACAATTCCTGTAACATTGAACATTTTTAGACAAGTACTGGTTTTGTTTTTCAATATGTGGCTTTTTTTTTTAACAGCTCACTGAAAAAAATTGTGTAGTAGTACAAGTCTGGCTGCCTAGTTAGGCAAGTTTACTTGCATTTTTTTAATGCAAATATAATACCATCAGAGTTGATCATAAAACCCTGCCTGAAGAGAATATAGGAATGCATGACAAAGTTTTTTATGGATTTAATTTAATCTCAGAAAAAATGTCCAGCAAGTAGAATACTCTACATAACTACATAAGCAGTATCAACATAACCAGAATTCCTTTGAATTTCTCAGTGACCTTAGGAGGATGGGTTGATACTGCAGGTTTTGTCAGGTTAATGCCCCTCCTCTGAGATGACAAAGTAAATGGCCTGTTCATGGGATCTAATGATGAGCTTTGTCATCTCATTAAAAAAGAAATATATGTTTAAGAAATACAAGTTTGCTCATCCATGTGCTATTGACCTCCGTTCAAGCCCTGACTCAAGAAAAAGTCTTTGAGGGAACACTTAAACACAATGCCTGTGTTTACATGCTTTTCTGAGGGGGAGGTGGGCTGCAGAATGTGTGCAAGTTCTTTTTTCTACTAAAATAGAAGAATGTGTATGTAGTACTGTTGTAAATCTTCCAGAATGGGTAAAATTAGGAAACCTCAGAAAACCTGCCAGACATAATTGTTGAAGCGTATTGATTGAGCCAGAGTCGAGGTGTTGCTAGATCTGTAATGAAGACTACCAGCCTGTACTTTGAATGTTGCACTTTAGCAAATTTCTTTCATTTATTGAAGAGAGGGTTTCCACAGAGGTCTTCCCTTGTGTGTAAAAGTGTTACTGAAGAACGCTGTCATGTAATTTCTTAACTTTCACGAGCAAATTCTGATTGCACACAGAGCACACAACTATCATTGTGACTATCCTCTGTGATCCTAGAACCACAGGACTGGCTGCTGGGGAAGCAGATGGACAGTTTTGTAGAATTACCTTAAATTGGTCCCAATGGTTAAAAATTAGCAACTATTTTAGAGTTATTATGAAATAACTTTTTAAAAGCAGCAAACAGAGAAGCCTTCTGCAACTAACCTTCAACTTAAGCCAATCTCAGAGATGGCTCAAAATGAAATAAAAATAAATGGAAGTTAAAATTTTATTAAGCAAGTTAAAAAAATAGGTTTTGTATTAGTCTCTGTAATATTTTATTACTTGGATTTACATTGACATCAATATATTCCATGAGTTTTACAGTTCTCTTACAGATCTTCATTATATTGGTTCACTGAGAGCAAGTGTGAAAACAACAGAAAATAAGCATATGACAAAAATGTATTATTAGGATTTTTCCCAAAGTGGGGGCTTAATATATGTAAGTAATCTACGTGGAAACAGCTCCAGGTGTTAAAGGTTTTTAGCTCAGGAGATGACGAGACCCAAAGTCTGGCACCTGAGTGACTCAGTGAGCAGATGGGGGTGATTGTTCTGTCACCAACCAGCCCATTCCCCAAGAAATATCAGGGGACTCTGAAGGCAGCTTTTCTGAGTCAGAGATTTTCAGATTAGGCTTTATAAAGCAAAGAGTTTACCTTCTCTTCCCTCTTCCCCTCAAAACACTCCAAACTCCACCAACCAAAAAAAGAGTTATGTACTTCTTTAGAGCATAAAGGGTTTTAGCTTCTGTGTATGCCTATAAAGCCTGAAGAGCTGGAGGAATCACCGAAAGCTGATTTTTTTATTGACTGGTAAGTGAAATGAAGTTGTAATTTTAATCCAAACCTCACAAGTGCGTGTTCAGATAATAAATCCTGTAGCTATTGCTACTTCTGTTTTTGGTAATCTTAAGAGAAAGTTCCCTGGAACTGTCATTTGGGACTGAGGCTAAAAGGCAAGAAATAAGGGTCAGGAATCACACTGTCAAGAAGGTTTCCACCTTCATTTGTCCACTAGCTGCTGCTTCTGTTTATAGCTAGGGATTGCTCACAGTAAAATTATGCTCATGGGGGACCATGCTACTTCATGGTCTGTTTGCAAGGTCTGAAATGAGCTTGTGGCAACATGGAGAGTTATTCCCTGACAGGAGAGCCAAACTTCTGGAGAACCCTGGTCTAGGAGAGAAGGTGCTAGCAGTTAACAGTATAAATACTCTGTTTTCTGCAGACTGAGTTCTGGCTGGACTAGCCATGCAGATTTGTGGCATCTCAGCGGTTTCATGACACTGCCTGCTGTGCAAACCCTGGAGATGGTTTCTGCTGGAAACTAAGTACGACACAGGGAGCATAGATGCACATGGTAGTGAGAAGTACAAATGGAAATAATAATTTTGGAGTGATACTTTCCTAGATTTTTAAGGCTCTTGCTTATATGAGGTAGGTAGGAAATATTTTTAACATATACTTATTTTTCCTTGGTTAAAATGAAATATTTAACATAGCATGTTTTCTGTGTGTCTGGACAAAAGGGAGAAAACAGAAGAGGGGCAAGGACAAGGAAAGGGGAGAAAAGCAAATCTCTGAAGAAGCTGAGGAGCTTTCCAAAGAGCAAATAGTATGATCTACTTTGTGGCTAAACTGATTAGCTCTCTTATAATCACATCTCAGCTGATGAACTTTGTGATCTTCCCCTGTAGAGCCCTCTATGGCTGTTCCGTTTCATTCCTTAAGAAGATTAGGTGGGTAATCCTGAAGCTCCACAAAACCACCTGTTGTTTGGGCTGCTCTATAATACGGCTTTTGAGGCAATCCTTTGACAGTTCAGAAGTAGGATTGTGAGTAAGCTCAGCTATTTGTGTACCTGCAGGCTGTGTGTGCTGCGTGGCACTCTGCGTTTTCAGCAGAACAAGTAGGTGGCCCTTAGGAAAATGGGGCCCAGTCAGCCTACCCTGTGTCCTGCTTTCCCTTCCCCAGGGACTGCTCCTGTCTGCAGCAGCACTGCTTTCGTTGCTGTAATCACATTTTGCAGTCTGTGTCTTTACCAGCTGGCTGTTCTAGGGTATCAAATGCACCAGGTGTTGGTAAATTCATCCACTTCATCAGGAAGAGGGTGCCTTGCAGTGTGTCTAGAACAGAATTATTAAAGAACACAAAAAATAACCTAAAACCAGATAAATGCATTGGAGAGAGAGAGAATAATCCAGGAAAGGCTGTCAGCTGCAGGTTGAGCTGTAAACAATAGTCATGCCAAAACTGGGTCAAAATCCTTGTTCTACATAATCTACTGGGACACAATGGTAGCTGTTCAGGCTGGGATGTTTTCCTGTAAGCTGCACTGTCGGACCATCCTGCTGAAAATGTCACTCACTACAAATGAAATTCCTAAATTTAAACCCACAACCCTAATTCCAGAGGAATGAAGGGACTTTATTTTTTTATTTTTTTTTTCTCAGAAGAGTTCAGAAACCTGTGATGATATTTGTAAGATATGAGTTAAATGCTCTGGGTTTCCCATTTTTCTGCTCTGCCAATGTTAAGGACACAATCTAACAACATGTTAAACTGGTACTTAATTCTAAGCATCTTAATAATCTAATTGTAGTAGGCAGTAGTGTGGCTGTTTGTCTGCTTTGATTTAAAGACTTCCTTTAATGCATTGCTGATTTTGGCCTTCTCCACCACAGGTTAATACATTGTGATTAAAAATGAATAAGTGCAGTCATATCATCAGCCACAAAATTGTCTTTGTCAATCCATTAAAATAAGATTATTCTCATCAGTATGTTTATTCTTTTCTATCACCCCTAATGAAGCCTTTAAGGGGATGAAAATAATTTTCAAGTTATAAATCTTATTTTAAAGATAGAGGGATTTCAGGCAAAGGTTTAAAGAGTGTCTTGCATTTAGGGCCTTTTCCTATGAAAATATAGACAGGCATGAAAATAGTTCTCTCATGTCCTGCTTACACGTCTGTCTTTCTTGCCCTAAAACAGTATGTTTTGGTCAAAGGGTTTTCCAGCACCTGGAGAATACATCCTAGAAATAAGAGTTGCACCCTGCTTGTGTCCTCCCTTAGAGCCATGATGACAGGTACAGCTACAGCTGTTTGCTGCAGTTTGATTGCAAACACAAGCAGCCATGGGTGCTGAGAAAATCGTGTAACAACCTGTCAGTACTTTTCTGACTGGAAATCTAATTGCTTAAAAAAAACCCAAACAAACATATGGCTATTGTGTTTGATTAATCTGTTTCTTCACATTCCCTGGCAAGGAATGAAGGGGTCACCAGACTTGAGCATAGATAAGTCACTTCTGGTTGCCCTTCAATTTGATCTCTAGTAATCACCATTAATGTTGGTGCAGCTTAATTGAATGTTTTGTATTGCAGAATGGATCTGTATGGTTAGCACTTTTCATGCTTAAAATGGCTCAGTAGAAAAAGAATTATCTGAAAAATGTTTTTGACAGGATGTCTTAAGTGGCAGACTTAGAGACTAAAACAAAAGATTACTGTTGTGAGGATCAGTTTCGTCAGGGCTGCTAAGGGTAAATGGAAAATGGATTAATCATCCTATTCCTGACAGTGCAGGGCAGAGAGGGTTAATAACAGGAGTATTCTTTCCCCGTGCTCTTCTGGCTGAGGAAGCTCAAGGTAACCAAATGTAGGGATATGGTTTGAGTGACAATTTGTTCATCAAGGCATTGATTCTTTCCTGCCATTCAGCTTGTACACAGCTTGGTGAGTAAAGTATCTAATTAAAAGTCCTTTATGGTGTGATTTCCCTAGAAACACATAAACCCAAGAGTTGAGACAGCAGAATAATTTGAAAATACTGTTTCCAGTGTTTCAAAGTACCTGTTTTGCATGATCATTTTAGAAACCTGATTCTGGAGGTTTGTCCTTTGATGTAGCTGCCCTGTGAAGTTTCAAGGCAGGCACGTGCCTCTGTTTTGCTTTTGGCTGGCTAATGGCTTTGTATTTTCTGATGAAAACTTAACCAGGGGAGAGCTGTGATAAACTGGAGTTTCTCTCAAGATAAAGAGTAAATAAACCAAGGAATTTAGTCTACTTTTGGTTGAGGAGGTAAATTTGAGTTGTTGATGGCTTCTTTTCTTCCTCAGAAATTGATGCGTGAACTTAGGAGTAGAAAGGAGCTTATCTGTTTTAGCTCTCTGAAGGGTAGGGAATATGATAGAGGAATACAGCTTTTTTGCTTGTAGCAATTACATATACAGCAGAATTTAAACACTGAAAATTCTCTCGCTCCAGGAAATCAGCATGCTATAGCTCAGCCTTGTGGTTACTCCCATTGTATTGATAGTAATTTTCTGTCCAGTAGTTTCTATTAGACAAATATTCTCTATATTGCAGATATATCTTCCTGTTCACTCAAAGAATTGCATGATTTCCCAGCCTTCCTGTCTCCCAAAGGAAGTGTTAGACAAACTAGGCTGTCACAGGGATTGTAGAATCCCAAATGCATTGTGTGAAGAGCACTTCTAAAGGGTAAACTAAATGCTAAGCAAGCACAACTTTTTAATTTTTATAAATTTCTATTGCTATCTTGTAATCTGTATGTCAGTAAAAAAACTTTTTCCTAGTAAAGAACTCTAAATTGTATCTTGCAGAATTGGAGAACACTGAGTGGCATTATATTCCAAAATACTGAGACTACAAAAAAAATACTGAGAGCTACAAAACCCTCAGAAGAGACAGAGCTGGGTGTGTGTGTGTGTATATCTACAGCTGGCAATGGCCATATTTATTATTGCAATGAAATATAGGGATAAAGGCCCATGAATGAAAAAGTGTTTGTAACTTCATTTAATGCAGGTATTTGCATACTCCACGATGATAAAGGGATTAAATGAGACTTCTTTTAGATCAGTATAAAAGGATCTTTCAATATTGTAGTCATTAATTCTGGATTTTGTATATACTTGTAAGCTAAGCAATTTTTCTTCATGTCTAGGTATTTCTAGATGCTGACTGTAGTTCATTGAAGTGTTGAAATAGGGGAAAATAAGAGTTGTATGGCTTGAGACGGTGAGAAAAGTCAAAAAGTCATCTCTTAGAGAAACAAGGCCTGGACAGATGAAGAAAATAAGTTGCTAGATCCTTTATTTCTTATTAAAGTTTTTGGCTGTGGAGAATCTGTATTCTTAAACAGGATAATTTCTGATTATTTTGTTGTAATATTTTCATAAGCATGCAAGTTGACCACAAACTGCAATTCATCTGATTATGCAGGGACTCTGATAAAGGCAGCAGACAGAGCTCTGTCACTGGCAGGCAGTGCTACCCATAGACCTGATGTTAAGTTTTGTTTTACGTAAAAAAGTGCAGTAAGCCTCCCTTGGTGCTTGAGTGAGATAGAGAAGAATAAGTCATAGGAAAGGTCTGGAGTTTTCTGAGTATCTTGAAGTACTTTCTTTTAATTTACTATTTTCTTAATGGAAGATGGACTTCAGTCTCAAAAGTGGCAAACAAATCATTTGACTACATTTGGGAAGAATGAGAATAATTCTGTGGTGGGATTTATTATGTGCCATTGGAAGCAATTTTGGTTCAGTCAGAAATCCTAGAAAATATGTAATTAAAAAGCTCTCAAGATGTATGGGTTAAAAATGTCACTTAGTATGGGTTTATAAGAGCTCCTTTTGTCCATTCTGTGCTTGGAACTGTATGGCAGGGCACAATAACATGTATAGCACAGCGATTTATAGAGCTGAGAGCAGACACTAATGAGAAAAAGCTTTTAAAATAAGGACTTGTATTATATAATTTATGTAGCTAAGGCCATAAAAATTAAAAAAATACCTAACAGATCGTTTCTAGGCTTAAATGTGGAAGTGTCCAAGCTTTATACCCTTATGCACATAAGAGCCATAGTAGGAAAGAGCTGACAATAAATCTGGAGGACAGCTATATCCTGCGAAGTGGCACTTCAAAACTTGTATAAATTCTAAAAGCTAAAGTCAAACTTGCTTTTTCCCTCTGTTCCTGATGAAGAGTTTGGGCTTCAGCTGGTGTTGGGCTTCTGAATTGTAGATGAATAAGTACCTCTTGTATACGCTATAGAGGCACGAGTCAGAGAGAAGCCGATGTTATTGGTATGTAATACCAATGGTATGGTTTACATATTATATATATGGTATGTAATACCATACAGGCAGATAAGTTTTTAATAAATAATTTATCTAAGGCCTTTTTGTGGTAGTGAAGGTGTTGCTCAGCTCTGGCGGGTACAAGTCAGATGTTAGAAGCTCAGGGCTGACTCCCATCTGCTGTCAGGTGATAGAGCCCATCATCAGCTCTTGCTCCTGTTTAGCAGTTGGCTGGAATTGCTGTGCAGTGATGTGGAAAGGCACTGGCAGCCTGGAACACAGCTCTGCATACAAGTAGGAAACAGATGTGGAGGGAGTGATGCTGCCTACTTGTCCCAAGTTATGTGGACCTTCTGCAGTGAGCTGGGTTTGAACCATACCAAAAGTCTTTGTTGCCATTAGCAGTTGTGTCTCTGTCAAAAAGTCCTGCTTGTACTTTTGAGTTGAAAAAGATTTTGCTAATGACAAGAGTAAAGGGAAGAAGCAAAAAATTATAAATAACATTTCTGGTAGATAACTTCATCAGCAAACAAAATCTTACTGGAGAGTCAAGTGATCTACTGTCTAGGTACTTTGACGTACAAATAGATTCCCAGTTCTTGAATCTCAGTTTTCCAAGGTATGTAATGCTAAATATATTTGGTTTTTTTCCTGACTGACATCTAGTAACTGGCTCAGTAATACCAGAGAACTGTTCTTCAGTCTATGCAGTCTGGGCAGTCTATGCATTTCATACAGCTTCCATAAGTTCTGCTGCAAACATTACAGAGCTATTCCAACCAGTAGCTCAGAGCAGGGGTCTCTGTCCAAGAGGGACTTGAATGCAGGTAAGTAAATATCTATGTATTACAAAAACTAAATAATCTTCTACTATACTTTCTTAAAAATTCTAAAACCCCTCCAAAAACCAAAATAAAACAACAAAACCAAAGAACTACTTCAAGGACTAGTGGACTCTCAAACATGGATTTTATTTGTGAAGGAATGGGAGGAGATTTTTTTTCCTTGTTAGTTATTTTTAGCAGCAAGATTGAGGAATATAAGAAACTGTAATGGATGTATTTGTATACCAATTGTAAATAGGCCAGGTTTATAAAGCTTGCTCCTACCTGTGGAATCACTGGGGATCCTGTAGGGTGGATGTCCTTCCTTTGGAGTCAATGCTTCTTTTCACTACAAACTGTACAGGGGCCCAGTTACATATCCTGATGAGTGTTGCCTCAGCACCTGGAAAAGTTTTTGCCTGGTACCCCAGGTAATTTTTCTGTGAATATCATAGCTGAGGAGAGAAACAGACAAGTCTTTTGCCCAGCTCAAGATCCTGAGCCAGGCTGGAGGCCAGTGCTGTGTGGTGTGCATGCTTGAATGTCTGCTGGTAAAACCACTGTTCAGATCCAAAAACATAGGATGATTTTAGCACTGGATTTCTGAGGTAAGTAGATGTGAAGGATGGTCAGAAACAGCCTGTCAAACTTACTGTGTAAGGAGGAGCTATTGCATTCCCAAGTACAACCTCTAAATTTTTGGCACCTTGGGAGCTTCTTCAGCCATGAGGGCTGTTTTGGGTGATGCAAAGCCTAGAGTGAGTCCTTTGCATAATATAGCATGAGTGGGCTTTTGCAAGGCATATTGGTAGAAACAGTGATATTAATATGCCTGTAAGTTCACATACCTGGTGAATTACAAATTATTCTTATTATAAACAATTTATCTTTCTTTTTTTTTTTTTTTAAAGAGTTCTTCACTCCTATACAATAGTCAGTCTTAGAGGAAGCTGCTGGGGACTTTTCAGCCAATTAATAAAAAATGTCGTGTTTCCTGAATGTATGATCTTTGCTTGGCTTTTGTTAGATTAATAATTTAGTAAATATAGTTGAGTGTGTTTAATGCAATTTTCTCCTCTTTAAAATGTTTTTATAGGTAAAAGAGAATATCACTTTTATTTGTGCTTTCATGAAAAGAACCCCATTTTCCCTCCCTTCAGGATGACCTTGTGCTGCAGCATATAGAGGGTGGGAAGTGGAGGGGAAGGATTGAGCAGCCAGGTTGTTCAAACATTGCTGTCAAGTTTGAATGGCCAGTGCAAATTAATTACTTTTCATAGTTTCCATCTTTGTAAGCACTTTGCAAACCACCCTAACTTTAGCTGAAGGAAGCTTGGTGACAGTGCTGTGGCAAAGCAGGCAGTAGAGAGATCTGGGAGTACAGGTGAGGCATGAGGACAGGTGGAGAAGCAGAGTCTGCTCTTGCTTTTCCTGCCCCACATGGACACAGCAGAGGGGCTTTGTTTGATGGGCTGGGATCTGCTCCTCTGCTGCTCTGTGCACAGTGGTCAGGCTCATTCCAGGTACTGGTGCACTGACAGCTCGACACCTCTGTGGCTATTGATGAGTTCTGCTGCCCTTTCCTTCTTCCAAATGGTGCTCCTTCACTGTGTGCTCCTACCATGAGCTGTACAAAAGAGGAGTTCCCAGTTGCTCCAGGCACTGCCCCAGAGACTACGAAGGTTTAATGTGCGTGGCTGTGGTGCCAGCAGGTGCCTCTGCCTCACATGGGCTCCAGAGCACATCATTTAATGGAAAAGACCAGGCAGGAAGGATATGGCCACACACCCACCCACCAGAAGCTGGGCTGAATCAAACACTGTATTAAACAGGTCTGCTGCTTTCTGCTGGGAATAGAAACAGGCAGTAAGCAAGAGAGTAACATGGGCTCTACTTTCAGAATTAGCAGAGGATAATGCCTCTTGTTCCCTAGAGGCTGTCCAAGCATCTGCTGCTGTGGGCTGCGCGTTCACCAGCCAAAAACTGGCACTTGGGTAACAGATATTAAGTATTTTTGCCTAATTCTGCAGAAGTCCTATTGGAAACTAGACCAGGAATTGCACTGCCTGGTATGAAAATTTTATGTTAAATAGTTCAAATGCATAGTCTAAAAAATAGGAACTCTTGTCCTTTCACAACTGGAATACAGAGCAGAATATTCAGGTAGAAATAATTTATGACAGTAATTATGGTATAAACCAACTTTTCTGCAGCTAGTTGCTTAAATTCCTTCTTCCCCACTCCACAGTTATCAATCCTGTAGGGAAATCACTGCAAGAAATACCCCTTCTTCCTGCTATATTCATCAGAAATAGGATGTTGTATGTGAACACTTAACTGTGTAATGAAAAGAGGATCTCATATGCAATGATCTGGAGGATCAAGAGGTCAACCAGTTTTCTGAAACTAAGCCTAATTTTTACTGGCAACATCTAATATTAATTACTAAAGCTCACACCTTTCCCCATTAAATTCTGAACATTTATGCACATTAATGTGAGACATCTAATGGCTTGACAGCTTTAATTTTTTTCACTTTGTGCATTTCATTTTGTTTAACCACAAGAAAACTGAACTTCTATTTATTATGGGAAAAAAATTGATTCAGAATAAATCCTGACAGTTTGAGTTACTTCTGAGCTTTTGTATTGAATGGAAACACAATATGAAATTCCTTTCTATACTCCCTGTGTGGGAAAGGGGGATTTGACAGTGGGAGAGCAGATATCACCGCTAACAAAAGTGCCTGCATGGCAGGGTGGGACAGGCATGTTGTGTGTCTTTTTGCTTTAGGACCCTTTCCCAGCAGGGAAACCCCAGCACGTTGGTACTTAAGTGCAGATAACCAAAAGCAGCTCCAGCAGGCAGCATTAGTTGTGGTAAGTGTGCAAGATTGCTGGTGTTGCTGTCTTTACACCAGAGGTTTCTGCAGACCAGAGGTAGTCAATAGATGATCAGATGTCCCTTCTCCAACCATCTCTTGATATCTCCAGGCAAGCTGAAGCCTGTATGGTAAATGCAGATGCTGCATTCAGAAAACATGCCTTGTTTGGTCCAGAGCTTCCTCATTGCCACAATAACATTGCAGAGGTCTGGTGCTTACTGGACTTTGGCTGAAATGCTCAGTCTGGTGTGGCAAGCATGAATGCCAACTGGATCAAGTATGCATTGCTGCAAAACTGGAATGTGGACACCAACTCATTTCACACCAGCTGCTGGAGGGATATCAGCTGAATAGAAACACATAAACTTGGTATGGGATTTAAGAAAGACAAGAACCCAAGCCATATTTTAATCATTAAGAAAAAAGGCATAAATGAAATGCTGGCTACTAAAGAAGGCTAGGTGAGGACATTGTGAGGCCCCAAGCAAATTCATTATAGAATAGTTACTGCAGCAGAGTTCAGAAGTGGTGGGGAGATGCTCAGCAGCAAGGAGAGAGTGGAAAGAGTAGATGAGCTGTCCTTGATAGGACCATAACTATTAAATAGCAATTTCTGCTATTGCTTGCTTGTCTGTCTTGTTTTTTCACTTGGATGCAGCATGAATAGTAGTTTAATAACTGCTTTTTATTGATAGCCCCCTAACAGGACTACTATCAGGCTGGATAAGCTGTGAGAAATTGAGGACTCCTGAAGCAGAGGTGGCTCTGACCCCAGGTGTTGAAGCTTGGTCTCTGCACCCCATTGCTTGTCACTCCTGTTCCTGTTGCCAATAGCAGGATTTCTCCTCATCACTTCTGACACTTTTCAGTCTGTAAGATTGTTTTGTAAATCATGGATGTTGGAAACAAGTATATCTACGCTGTCTAGAGTTCAGGCTCGTGTGCAAGGATACTGCTGAACAGAGGGAGAAATCCTTCATAGTCCTTACCCTGCAGTAACATAGGATAGTGAGCAGGAAATGGTCTGATAGTTAAAGCAGATGGTTTCTCAGCAAAAGCCTTCTGTGGCTTGTATTCTCTGTAACTTCTTTTAGTGAGACAAACCAGCTTTCCTGATATGACAGCTTCGTTGCTGTTCCTTGTGGAAACATGCTGCCACTTATACTAATTTTACTTTGTAAGAATATGAGAGCGCAGTGGTAAAGCCAAAAAGTCAGTATTACTATGATTTGAGAGATTTTTTTTTTTTTTTTTTTTGCATAACTGGTTGCCAATAGAGGGAAGTGATTTGTTAAACTATGCAGAAAACAATACCCTTAAAATATAGATGTGTTCCTGCTTTTTCTGATTTTTGCATATCTCCATCATGAGCCAATGAAATTGCTAAAAGAGTGCTCTCCTAAAGGGCTGTTCTACAGCTACATGGTTTGTAAATGACAACTGTTAGGGGCAAAGTACTAAAGACAAACTTATTCTAGAAGACTGCACTTAGAGGGTTTAGGGTCTGAAAGAGAGTGCATGGAAATGAATGTAGAGCACTGGTCAGGGAGTGCTGCTAATAGGGCTGGGGAGCTGGGAGATGTAGGGATGAGGCCTTCCAGGGAGTGAGGGGACTAAGGAGGTGGTGACACATCTGAAACATCTTGGCCTGTGCAGACCAAGGGAAAGGGGGCACCTCTGCCTTTCCTCTGAGGTGTAAAGGAGGAGCAGACTGGTTCACAGCATCCTTTCCTCTAACAGGTGCTTCGGAGCTTTGTGTAAGTTGGAGATGAAAATATGATAATTTGTTGGAGCCCAGAATGCAGAGAATATTCCTCTGCATGTTTTATGGGATCCAGACCCTCTAACAAACACTGCATTCAACCTTTGCTCATGGAAAGGGCTTCCTAGGCTCTGGGATGTAGTAGAACATTCAAGACTGTAAATTAGATAGTAGCACAATACGTAATTTATCACAGGGTGAGAAATATAGGTTTCTGGGTTTGTTAAGTATGGTAAGTAGATGAAGACAAGCTGGAGGATCCTTGTTGTTTTCAGGCTTCTTTCTCGTTCTTCATCTCCTCCATATTCTGCAGTATTGGGGACACAGGACCATTGGTCAGAATTTGCCACAGTGTAGTGTCATGTGAATAGAGATTTAGTTAGTTATTGGTAGAAAAAGAGAAATAATGTACATTCTTGGTGATAATTGGGTGAATTATCTTAAAGAGAGCCTTGATTCTGTGTGTTCAAGGCTATTGGTGCCTTTTCTCCTGTGTGCCAAGCTGGTGTAAAGCCTGGTGTGCAGAAATTTCTGATCAGAAAATAATAAACAACCCGGAGAATGAGAACAACCTGTTTGCCAGTCCTGTTTGCCTTCTTCTTAACAAGGAGTTCTGAAAAGGCCTCCCCTATCAGGGGAGAGACGTGGGAGTGGAAGAACTCCAACAATAATTAGTCTGTTTTAGGCTATATTGACATCCATTGAATGTATCAAGAGGTTTCAGATTAGAGCCTGAGTGACATTGAGGTGGTCTTCCTACGTTGCTATCAACCATGTCTTCCTACAATGCCAGCACTGTCTGTGTTTGATGGGATGGGGTCACAGTGGTATCTGATTACATTCATGTTTGTTAGAGTTATCCTTTTTTTGGAGTGATTTGAGGTCTCTGAAGGTCAAAGTATAGGAAATAAAACAAATAATCACCTATAAAAATGCAGAAACAATCTCTGGAAATGCCTTTACCATATTGACTGTTGGCATAAAATAAGAATTCTCAAATGATGTGCATACATCATTCGCATTTCAGCTCTACGAAGCTGAACTCATTGATATTTAAATTCATGTCCCAAGACATTTCCTTCAGTTTCCTAATCCTGTATTAGGGCTTTAATTGACAAGTTGATGACATCATGATAATTTTTCTTATATAGTAAGTGGTGAAGCCATTAACAAATGACTTAACAGGACTATATGACTTTTGACCAAAGAGAATGGGTTCTCAAAATAAAAGTTTCTTAGTCAAAAACATGTCTTCCATAATAGCAGGGAAAATCCAGAAAATTACTGTCAAAGTAAATTGCATTTTGGATGAATATCATATCCTTTCAAGTTTGTCCCACCATGACAATCCTTCTTCATTTACTGGTGTTGGCCTTTTCTCTTTAGAGACCTTTAGTGAAGACTTATTTTATATTTCATGTATCATTAAAGTGACTTAAATGATCAAGGATGTGGTAGGCCTGACATTTATTTTTAATTATTAGCATAAGTAAAGAGCCATCTATATTCCACACCTGGTGCAATTATAAAAAAATACTTTCTTCATTTATAAAAAAAATTATGTGCTTCAGGGAGTCAACCAGAGAGATGAGAGGCTGTTCTTTTTGGTAATCTCTCTATATTGTCAATGTTTATTAGATCTGACCACAAAGAGCCAACAATGTGGTTTTGATGCCGCACAATTAATGAATTCCATGCAATTCCTGGGAAGAGTATCTGCATAGTAATGAAAACAGAACTGGGGAAGAAAATACTCCAGAAGTGTTTTATGGCAGCTTCATATGTACACTGCTGGGCTGTGCAGCCTTAGATATTATATTTCTGAAAAGAGCAATTTGGTGAGAAATGCTATATTGGTCACAAAAAACTTAAGCTAGAACAGAAAAGAGGCCCCTTCAGCTTTTAGATACCATCTAAAAAGCACTTCAGTTTAAATTTTGATCACTTTCAAGATGAAAAGTTTCAGATGAATTGAAAGAGCTGAGCTATGTTTTGCTCAGCATTGCTTTCTATCTTTTTGTTCCGTTTGTATGTGTGAGTCAGCGTTAGTTGTAAAATGCATACATAATTACATTTGAGAAAATACAACACTTTCAATTACTCTAATCTGAGACTCCATTTGTCAAAGTACTCTGCTTTAGTAGTTCATACTCCCTTCTCATGCAGGCTGTCATATTTATTTTTTTTAATGAAAAGTCTATCATGAAATAGTAATGGTATTTTAACACTCTTGGCAAGACTGGCTACAGCACAGCAGTGGAATCAACTGGTTACAACTAAATAATTCCTCTTCAAACTGAAGTGCCTCAGGTTAAACAGCCTCATCTAACAAGGCTGAGAGGAGCTTTCTGTACTTTTCTGTGTGGTGGCAGAAAGCCTCTTTTATATTACGCTAGATAATTTCTGTTTCCTAAGCTGCTCTTCCTGTTCCACAGTAACTGACTTCAGTGAGTTGTGGTATCCTGTACAGCAAGTGAGGATGTCTTACATTTGGATGTTTTCAGTCGGGAGATTTCTTGTGATCCCATTATGTTTAAAGGGGCCACACACTGTCTTCTAAGGTCCCTGTTGCTCTTAGCCTCTCTGAGGCTTCCCCATCTCACAACATGTCACAGCTCTTCACACTAGCGAAGGTTTTCACAGCACAGGGTGGCTACTGTGACATGTTTACTTTTTGTGGCACACCAAGATTGTCTGGCATTTGTCACAGTGCAAGTTATTAGCTGAATACCTTTTGATGAAATAAGATACCATGGCAATTTGGTAATTTAGTGTAAATTTATAAATTTGTTGTTTAGAAGTTAAAGTAATTAGTTAAAAGCTTTTTGATTAATGATGGCTAACAGCTTGTATGTATGAATATAATAGTGCTGAGTGGCTGTATTCCAGGTGAAATGATTGATTGTGTTCTGGGGGTGCACATATGTTCTGGGTGCATATAAATTATTGTTAGTCATGCAGTTTCACTAATGGGATTATTTTCAGTGGTATCTCTGCCATTTTAATGTGCTTGCTTTTCAGTCTGAGTCTAGATATCTAAGACTGCTCTGTCTTGCATCACTGTAGTTGTTCTCTTGTTCTCTTTCATGTAACTGTCATAGCTTGGGAACAATGGCAACTAGAAAAATGGAAAAAAATGTATTTTGATGTGTTGAGAAAAGCAAGAAGAACCCCAAACCAAAAATACCATAAACCATAATACTTTTTATTTTAAGCAAATAAAAGGTCTACTTTGAATTTATTGGGCCAAGGCAATTTGGGTTTTAGGATAATGCTTCCACATATGTTCAAAACCCACATAAATAAAAGTCTTTGAATGTCTGTCTTCCATTTGCTTTGGTCTGAAGTAGGAATCCAGACTATATGGTGAAAGAAACTGGTCTAAAATGTTCACACGATTTGTTCCTCAGGATTTAGACCTTTATATCACTTGACGTTCAGGGAAGCAAGTGTTCTTTTGTTACTAAAATGTTTCTTGAAATTTCATTTGAAGGCAACAAACTGAACTGTGTGGGCTCAGCTTACCAAGCATGTTGCAGCTGCTCTGATGGTTTTGTTAGCACAGAGAGCCCACTTGACATCTTTAGCTATACCAAGAGATCTGTGTGAGCTCTAAGCTTCCAGGATATGGCTAGAGCCCAAGAATTTGACTGAGACCTTGCTGTGAGGCGTTAGACATCACCTTGAGCCACAGGGGATTTGGATTTGTAATATAAAATGGAACAACCTATGAGGGGTTCAATTTAATACCAAGCCACCATAGGGCAGAAGGAATGCAGAGGTGGTGTCAGTTCAGTTTTGGCCCCAACCTCTGACCTGGGCAACAGCTCCTTGGCTGCAGCCCACAAATACAGAGCTACAGAACCTGTTGGTCTCAAAAAACAAACCCAAGGTGCTAGACTGACAGCAATTGCTGTGCTCAATTGTCTCAGTGATGCAACTAAAACAGCAGCAACCAGGCATGTCTTCTGCCACTCCCTATTTCCATGAACCTCACCCAGGATTTGCCAAAACCATTTTTAGACATAAAGGTGTCTCTTGTGTCCTTTTGTGATTTGGCCCCTATGCTCAGAGTGTGTGGAATTTTGTGGGAAGGATGCTTGTCTCCCATGGCCCAGACTGGGACCATCCACTCATTTCACACAGCGAGGAGAGCAGCTGTCAGACAGTAACTGCTTTCATCCACCGACCCTTTCCCTCTGCTATTTGCACATTACTGTCATTTCTGCCTCTCTTCTCATGTGCAACATATCTGCTTCTAGCTGTTCAGAGCAATCTCTGCATGCAGATCTGGAGCAAGTTGCCTATCAGAAATCAATATTTTAAATGATGTTTTCCCCACAAGATTATTATCATTGTAAAATCAAAATATTTCGCAGATCTTGAAAGCTCCAAGAATATTCTGTGTATGAGCTGACAGGAAACCATAATCAAATTGTCAAGCAATTGCTTCTACTGTGGCAAAGTGAGAATGTTAGATTACATGTGTCAGCATGTGAAGATAAAGACTGTGTAGTGAACAGCACACTGAAGGCTTGATAGGAGATGGGAAGTTTATCGTTGTAAGCTGTAACCTATTGTGGACAGTTCTGCTACATCAGCAGTCCTCAGTTGGCATTAAAAACTATGATCAATAAAATGCCTCAGTTTTGTCATTCTACCAACTTTATTTGATCAATTAAACTGAAAACTAATTGCTATTCCAAAGGGTTAAGTAATAAAAGATGCAGAATACTAATGTATGTTCAGTAGTTGTTTACTGAATCTAATATTATTATCGCAGCTCTAATCTCTTCAAACTGGCATCAAAATGTATGCTGCTGTGATTATCTGAGTAAGAAAAATGGCTCATTTATTCAACATATGCATTGGCTGCTGATCTGGGTTTTCAGATGTTTAAAGATTTATGTTCAAATTATTTTTTTTCCAGTTTTCCTGTCTTTTTACCTATTCTTCTGTAAACTCTTCAATCTTCCTCTTCTCTATGGCTGCTCTATGTTCTTATCGGTATTTGGTTCTGAGCTTGGGATTCTAACCCAAAATATGCTGAGAATTTGAACTCTCATTAAATTCAGTCAGAATTAATGACTCATCACCTTGAAAAATCAAGGCTTGTAGGACATGTTCTCCAGCAGCCCGATCATTCCTGTAGCTTTTTCTCTTGTAGAGAAAGAAAATGTATTTGCAGGAGTGGAATTTAAA
Organism: Certhia americana; assembly: GCA_018697195.1. NCBI lineage: Eukaryota > Metazoa > Chordata > Aves > Passeriformes > Certhiidae > Certhia > Certhia americana. The sequence goes on along the minus strand of CM031864.1, from coordinate 21,545,669 downwards.
AGGTTTTTAACTCTGTTAACCAGATTGCTGTTCAGGTTGGTTATTTAACAGTAGCAGAGAACAGGCATTTAATATCTCTTAAATAAATTAGTAATTTTAGAAAAGTACAGTGTTTAGCCAGTCAACTGCTACAACTTTTGTCTGACCATGAAATGACTTGTAATTCCCCAGCAAAATTTAAAAGGAAGAAAACAGTGATACATGATGGAAGAAGGGGAATAAATACTAGGCAAATAGAATTAGGTTGCCAGTGGTAGATTAAACCAGTATTGTACATTGAGGAGGGTGACTGGTGAAGGGAATGCACAGAATTTCATAGTTTTGGTTGGCAGGAAAATATTTGCAAGGGAATTGCTTGAAATTATATGGGGGGAAAATACAATGGAGAATGACAAATGCACAAAGTCTTGGAAGCATTATGTGTATTTAATTTGAAGATAAAAGAAGGGGGGAAAAAAGGATAAATTGTGAATTGTAGACTGATTTAGAAACAGATTTCTAATCTTCCTGGGGTAAGGGCCTGAAGCAGCCTCCCAGCAAGACTTCTAAGTGGAAAATGTGCTTCCACCTGCAGTCATATGGCTCAGTTTCTTCTTTGCACTAGAGAGGGCAAAGCAGCCAGTGTTGGCTGTACCTCTGCTTGTCTGTTAGTGGGTGTTGAAGGTGTACTATCACCTTAATACTAACAAGAAGGTAAATTTATGTTTTAACTGGAAATTAGTCAGATAGTGAGACAATATAATGTGGGGTTTGGACTAGACAGGGTGTCCAATGACTCAGCTCGAGTTCTCTAGTCTTGCATATTTTATCCTAAAGAACACATTGTTTCTCAGAACTATTCTATGTCTGGTAGGGGCATTAATTCACAGATTGAAGGACAAAGTCTGTGCTTCTGTGATCACTATATCTGCTGCTTTAGTGTGTGTCATTTGGGAATGTGTACTGGGGAGCAATATGGCCTAGGCTTGTACGTTTATTTAGTACCTAATTTAGTACCTACCAGGCGGACTCGCTCTAAATTTAAATTCATTTGCTCTTTCTGGGGGGTCACATGCATTTATAGGTAAGTCCTAGCCCCTTTAAAGTAGCAGGGAGATGAAAGATGCGAGTCTCTTGATCTGGAGGAAGTATTCTTTGTCAGGATCTTGAAGGCTTATCAAATGTTAGAGTCTGAGACTCAGAAGAAGCGAGACTGAGGCTATGACTGGTCCAAGATCCAAGTGTAGTGCTAGGGGAAAAAAACCTCTTTCATTCTAAGCTACTAGCTCTTTTCAATGAACACTTGAGTGTCTCCTCTCTCCTTGATTTCTCTCCATGAGAATGCTCTTTTCCTACAGTCCACAGTAGGAACATATATATGCAAAGTATTCTAGAAGAAGATTGAAGTAAAAAGTGAAAACCCTCTGGGCTGAAAACTTGCTGTTGATGCAAGTTCAGTACATTTCAAGTTCAGTAGTTTAGTGCTTAGAAACTTTTGTTTGCCAGCAATCTGTAGACCTTTTCATTAGCAAATTACTGTTTGTGTTCAATCAGTGTTTTCTCATCCCAAGGGCTCATCCCAACTCTATTTCACTAAGCAAATGTAGTTCTTCAGTGAAATTTGTTACCATCATGCACTTGCAGTCCAGAAAGCCAACTGCACCCTGGGCTGCATCCAGAACCCCCTCTGCTCTGCTCTGCTCTGGTGAGACCCAACCTGCAGTGCTGTGTCTGGGGCTGGAAACACAGGAGGGACATGGATCTGTTGAAGTGAGACCAGAGGGGAGACCATGAAGATGCTCAGAGGGCTGGAGCACCTTTCCTATGAAGACATGCTGAGAGCTGGAGCTGTTCAGCCTGGAGAAGAGAAGGCTCTGGAGAGACCTTAGAGATCCTTTGAGTACCTAAAGGGGGGCCTGTAAGCGGGACTTTTTACAGGGGTGTGCAGTGCTAGGACAAGGGGAAATGGCTTTAAACTGAAAGGGCGTAGGTTTGTGTTGGACTCTAGGAAGAAATTCTTCGCTTTGAGGGTAGTGAGGCACTGAAATGCTCTCCTCTGTGTCTGTGGAAGTGTTCAAGGCTACAGTGGATGGCTTTAAGCAAGCTGACATAGTGGGAGGTGTCCTTGCCCATGGCAGGGGTATTGCAATCAGATGGTTTCTATAGCCCCTTCCAACCCAAACTGTTCTATGATCTTAGCTGACAGTTATACAGCTAATAAGTTTTGTTCATTCTACCTAAGCAATAAATCCTGACTGGCTCCTTTCTTTGTGCTGTCACAATGGGAACTGCAAATGAGTAGGAATTTAGTAGTAGTTACTGTTGCTTTATCTCTTAGTTTGAAACTGCTTGCTTGTGGTTAATTTTTGTACAGCTCTCCACGCTGCTTAGCTGAAAAGGCATTTAAAATGTTTGTTGTATTGCTGGGAAGGATAGCCTGCCAAGGGCTATTATGATGACAAAATAAATGCCTGTGACTGTACTTTGCAAACAAAATATTGGACCATAACTTTTTTTTCTTCAGCATTTTCCACAGTCACTATCTGAATGGAAATGGCAAGTGTTAGGGTGAAATGCCATAGATTCAGCATTCTCCCTTGACTGGCTCTCCTCTTGGAGGATCTTAAGCACAAGTCTTCCTGAAAAGAATTTTATACAGGACCCTACTTCATCTTCCTACCTCTTTCAATTGCTTTGATAATAATAAGAATTTTAGCATTAGAAGAATGCCTTTGCAGTATCACTCAAGGAGGAGTCTTTGTTGTCATACATCTTAATAATTTATCATGCTCTTGATAAGAATTCTAGACCAGTAGGTAAGAGTAAACAGACTCAGGGAGACAGTCATTTGATGCTGATGTTAATTTTGCAGCAACTGAATTGGTCTTCTGTCATTACAACTCAAGATGTATAATTGCAAGATCATCATTTTGGGGAAGTTACTACTGCCAAATATATTACAAAATGTGTATTAATTAAGAAGTTTAAAATGAAATGCACATTTCCTTACTAACATGGAAAAGAGGAAAAAACTGTAGTGTTGAGACCTTAAAACATTTATAAATGAGGAGGAGAGTGTGCTGCAATCTCTATGCTACAATAAGAAAGGGAATTTTTTTGGAATATAACCAAACCATTAGAAATGGGCAAAGTTCAGACAAAAATAGAATTAAACTGAACCTATAGTTAATATTAAAAAATACTGAATGCTTGAGAAACTGATAATAATTTTTGCATATCTCAGGAACCTGTCTGATTAGTAGGGGCTAAGGAAAGCAAGGAAATATGTAATAGAAAAGGTAATTCTGGAGAGGACAGTGGTTTAGTGATCTAAGTTTAAGTATTTGGGAGTTTCTATGTGCTTTTTTCATGATCATGTCTGTTATTGTGTTTACAAATAACTATAGGAGGAAACCATATGGAAGAACAGCACACGAATGCAACATCAGCTCGGTGAGAAATGCCTGCAGTTGCTTGTGAACCTGACTGTGTTTGGGAATGATGAGCTTTGTACTGCCCTTTGTCAGAGGTGAAAAGAAGGTGGTAGTTCTTAGCTCCCTCTGCTATGCTACGCTCCCTAGGAGAAGTGACAGCAGATCTGAGTGATCTGTGAAAAAGGAGAGCACAAAATGTGTGACTTGTATCAAGTTTAAGTGCAATGAGAACAGCAAAAATGTCTGTTGGATGTTAATTAGTCTGTTTCTACCGTATTGGAATAGTCTTAGCTGTGACAGAATTCTTGCTGAAGAATTCTAAAAATCCATTTGGGAGAGAGCAGACAATTGTAGCTGGGAAATTAATGCAACAGCATTATGGACTACTTCAGGAAATTTGAGGAAATGAAACCAAAATCACCAGGATCAGCCCTTTGAGAAGTTTAACAATTTTTGGAACATAATGGAAGTGAGATAATAAAGGTTTATTTATTCTTATTGGAGAAAACTAGAGCTTAGGTACTAATCCAAGATGCAGTGGTAGAAACCAGAAAGTACTTTATAAAAATGAAAGGTGCTACAGAAGTATAAAAAAATCTGTTCTTGTGCTTCTGGCACCTTGGGTTCTACTTGTGGAGTTATGCTTGCTTTTAAAACAATGTGTTCAAGTATTTGCCTCTTTACTACTCTGAGCTGGTTCTGTTTTTATGTTTAGGCAAATGTCTGGGAGTGGGCAGATGTGTCTGTTGAGCCATTTAGACTAGACCCCACTACTCAGACCAGTTTACTGTCCAAAGGCGGGAGAATCCTGGCCTGTAAATCTGCTTCTTTGTGCCTTTGTAATCCAAGTCCCTGTCCCAAGAGCACTGATTGCCTGCTAACGTTTCTGATGTGAGGACAGCAGTAAAGACAGCTATTACAGTGGAAATGGAACCCAGTGCAGTTAGGAAAAAGCTAATTAAAAATGAAGGGGATGAGGAGCCTGGAAGAGGTAATGGTCCTGGAAAGCATTTTGGTCCTAGGACAAAGGGTTATTTCTGATAGCTTTTCTTAAAAGCATTGTCAACATAAATTCCTTCTGTTCTGTAGAGATCTCTTTCTGTTTCAGGTACCTTTCACAAACCACTGTCACTGTGTAATTGTTCCTGTCTCATCTTTTCCATCTGGACATTTTCTCTTCTTCAAAGTGATTTTAATTGCTGCAGGAACATAGCTACTCTACGGATCTTTGTTGCATTCTCTAAGAACTCTTGCCCAGTGCTGAACCAGGGCTGAAGGTGTCCATTATGAATGAAAGACAGTGCAGCTTCACAAACAGCATTATTGAAGAGGCACTTTGCATTATTCCAAGTATCCACTTTACTAACATGTGTCTATTCTCAAGAGTAATAAGGGCTGCATTTGATTCTCTGTGAACAATTCAAGGGTCAGGGTCTAGACTCACTTGTGTTGGGATAAATGTAGCAGAGCACCACAGAAGTCAGTTGTTGTTATGGCTCTGTATGGCTGGAGCAGTGATTGAAGTGTTTTTCTCTGTATCACAAGTAGGGCTCTCCCAAGCCAAATGCATAAATTATATTTCCTAAGCACTTACCACCAAATAGAAGAAATATGTATTTAACAACCTTAGAGAAATGAAAATAGGATTTAGTAATTTAAGATATTAACATTCTTTGTCAGTCTCCAGTTGTTTGTTTGCCCTTTTTCTATAACATTATTGTTTGCAGCTTTCCATTTTATTTGAGTAAAAAAAAAAAAAAAAAGATGAAAGAGAGGAGTAATATCTTCTAGCATTTTTATAGTAACAGTTATGGTAATTTTAGAACATTGTCATGCCAGTTGGTGTGTTAAGGTAATTTGAAGACATTACAACAAGATGGAAAAAAAAAAAATCTTTTATGCTGATGATGGTGGATTTACTCACAGCAGAAGCCTGGGTTTTCATCACTGTTGATGTAGCAGACCTGCTGTTACACCTGCCTCACTGCTTCCCAAATAAAATATGATGGGATTTTTGGAAGAAGATTGAGAAACTTTAAAAAAGGACTGTAGCCCAGTATAACTCCTGGGTTTTGGACGCTCCCGACTGCATCCCCACTGCTGAGAGTCTGACCTGTCTGGAGCTGCAGAGAGATTGATGGTATCTTTCTCCAAACCATGCACAAGTCCATGCCAGAAAGCATGGGGTGTGCTGAGGCTGCCAGTGCAGGCTGCTGGTGTGCACCCTGGGTGACACAGTGTCTCCCCTGTCTGGGGGCCTTGTTGTCCCCACTTTCCCAGGGGCTGTCTCTCCTTTCTTTTTCCTTCCATCTCATTGAGGGCAGGAAGTTGAGGTTCCCTTGAGCTGAAAAGAAGAAAATGTTACTTTTCCACCTTCAGTTTTTAGTGATCTTAATGGGCATGGCAGTGTGGGAGGAAGGCTGGAGCTGGATGAAGGGATAGGGGTTACTATGGGATTGCCCTAGGGTGTTGAGGTGGACGTGGGGCCGTGTCCTCTGCCAGGAGCTTTGCTGAGAAAGAGTGAGGATCCCCCTTTCTGAGGAGACAGAACTCATTGCCATGGAAATTGCTGAACCGCAAAGGCTGATCTGTTCAGAAGTGCTTTCAGTCCAGGGTGGTTTGTGGAGCCACCTCCACCTTGACCCTGTCTCCAGGAGAGTGTGCTGGAAGTGGCCATGTGGAATGCAGAGCACAAAGAGATTGAGGTAAAGGCTTTGGGGATTTTCAGGGGATGTCTTCAGGAGTGAGCTGTTCCTCACCAGTGATCCCTTACTGAGGTGAAGACTAGCTGCTCCTTCCTTGTGAATTCCTGCCTCTGGCTTAATGCCAGAGTCCTTATGCCTGTTGGATTTAACCTGTTCAGCAGGCTGAAGCACTCAACCTGTGGCTGTCTTGGAGGCCAAGGGGTTGGTTTTGCCTGTCCTGTTTAGCAGGACAAATGCAGCAGAAGCCCTTGAAGGAAGCTGGTGCCTGGTTCCTCTGTGAGGGAAAGGATGTGTGACCTGGGGAGTGCATGTCTGCAAAAGCTTTTTCTCACACAGGGAGCAACAAAGAAGGAGAAACAGAGGCAGTCTGTTGAGAAGTTAAAGCTTAAAGCACCCTTAACTGGAGAGTGGGAGGGAATTCTCTTTAAACTCTGAGTTTTACCACTCTCAGGAGATAAGAGTGGAGGAGTGAGGAAAGTACATCATGAAATACTCTGTGACATGGCAGAGAAATGCACCCTTTTTTTCAACATTGTTGAGGAGCACAAGTTATTAACTTGCACTCTGTTGTAGCCAGGTACTGTACAAACACAGCAAACCCCAGTAAACTCTTTGGATAGGGGCTGTCTTTCTAAGCCAGGGAGTACAGACCCCTTGTTTTATGCTCTGACAAGCTGGCTTTCCTGCAAGTCAAGCAATATTTCCACAAAAATCAAAGGTGCCTGTTTCACATGTTTTCAAATGGTACCTGATTTTCACTGCCTTCTCTAAACATATGCACTGTGTGTGCCCAGGGGGCCCAGCATCTTTTCCACAGTGAATTACCCATTGGACTTATCTGAGCTTCCTGTGATTTTACAGCAAATATCTGAATAAAGCCTTCTCTGAGAATCAGCAATTTTTATTATTGAACACAGATCCCTAAATTTATACTCAGTTATTAAAAAACGGTGAATTTCTTGATGTAGCAAATATTAGTATATACTATTTTCATAATACAGTGATAGCAGTTCAATGTTGCCTTTTCCATAAATATCTGTGAAAGGAAGCGATGAGCAAAGGGTCCTTTGCACTGAATCTTTGCTCTGAATGGTACATCAGGTGTGTCTACAAAATACAGAATAACAGTGTACAATTCTATGGGAAATGATCACTACCAATGAGAGACTTGTCTCTTACTGCCCACCTCTTTTTTTTTTTTTTTGGCAGTTGGTGGTAGCTCTTGGTTTACAGCAGGTGACCCAATGACACACATGTGTAAGGGTGACAAACCAGATGCTGTGCAGCAGCTGCCCTGGTTAACGCCTGCTCCTGTCAGCACAAGCATCATTATCAGCAGGAGCAGCCTGTTGGGAGTTTGATCAGGTCCTGATGAAATCAGATAGTTACTTGGGAGATGTGTTGGTAGAAAACTTGCTGTATCCCCAACCAGCTGGTGGGGATGCCCAGGGTGGGGCACTCATCTTCCCCCAGCTGGTTACCGGACAGAGATCCAATTTGTCTTTTCTCTTTGTCCTGCTCTCGTAATTTCATCACCAAAATAATTTGCACTATTAGAGTAGGCCATTAGCTAAGGACCCTACTAAAAAGTCTTTGTGCATGTGAGCCTGTCTCAACATTCTTTGTGCTACAATTAACATGTTAAACCTCAATATCCATTGGAGTCTTTGGTGTAGTAGTAATGCAGCAATACAACATCACAATGCTCATTTGTATAGGCTGTCAAGTGTTACTGTGGTGCCACATAACCCCTTCTAGAAGGACAGGGAGACCTGAGAATTTTATAATAAATGAAGAGTTAAAACTAACACTTGTATTCACTTTTAGTTAGGATTCTTGTATGGTACACACTTCAGATAGAGCAATAAGCTTTCAGCTTCCATGTAACTATGCACAGCAGGTCACCCACTTGGTCTGTCTGGTTTTAGATGAGAAAGGAGGTTCTTGTCAGAAATCCAAAGAATGCTCTATGTACCAGATTTTTGAAAGAAAAGTCATTATCCACAATGTGGGCCAGACTTCCTTCGAAAAGCTTATCCCCAGTTTAGGCACTAAAACAAAGTGATCATGTTCAACCCAAGAGCTCAGTGTTGTGTGTGTGTGTGCAGAGCCCTGATCTCTGTGGCACTGCCAGGGCAACGGGGGGCAGCTGCTTCTTGAAATCATGAAAGTGTCTAAATATGACCTTGGTATATTGAAAAATCTGTCCCTCCACAGCTGAGGGTGCTGAGCCCTTGAAGATTAACCCCCTGGGCTCTTATGGAAGTCTGGTCCTGCATCTGTTTGATCTGAAAGTGCTAGGAAGGAAGGAGCTCTTGCTATGCAGATTCACATTCCTTGTTGAATTCATTTAGAACTGGTTATCATATTTTGAAATTACTGTCATAAGAATAATATATTTAGGGGAGTCAGAATTATTATTAATTTGTTAATGTACTGTTACAAATCTCTTTGACATAGTTTTCATTATTTGTTTTGTTAGGGGCATGTATCTTTCTCACAGCAAATTACACTTCACTTGATTAAATGCCAGGAGAAACTTTACTCCCTATCAGTGGAACAGGCCTTTACTAAGACAGTGGTTGTTCTATACTTTTCACTTTTACTAACTTCAGAGAAGTAAGTTTAAGTAATAATTAGAGTAAATTACACCTGATAGAATTTCTAGTTTGTTTTTTTTTTCCCCTGTCCCCATTTTTTTGCTTTGCTTCCTGGTGATGTTGATAAGAGCTCTGTTCACAACTCTTTTGGTTTCACCATGTCAGGAGGTCTTCACAGGGCCTGTGGTCTCCCTTTACCTGTTTTGTTATTTTTAACTTAGTTTATTAATGTTATTTTTTAACTTCTTACTTAACTTCTTGTTTCGCAACAACTCGAAAATTCTGGGATGTTGTAAGGAGTTCTTAAGAGCACCAGCCTGTGCTCAGGAAAATGCAGAGAATCTAAGAGCTTAGCTGATGTCATGCACAAAAGAAATTGATACAATTGAGAGCAAGCGTGAGCCTTGCAACCAATTATTTTTCCTGTGTTTTCCAGAATGGAAGCCCACTTATTCAGACAGTGGGTTTGTGCTGTGAATACAGACAATAAAACTGTGATCCTCTGGCTGAAAGAGTTCAATCCATAAGTGGAATTGTGGTTATTACTAATGATCCACGTTACCCATTTTTATAAATAATTTGTGGTTTTGCTAAAATAGTGCTTTGACCCGTTGCAAACCATAACACATTTTCAGTATATTCTTTCAAGCTATTGTATTTAAAACGTTTTAATTCTGTCCTGTAGATTTTTATAATTTTTGTCAGGCAGTTTGAGTATGCACTATCGCATGAACCTTATGTGGTGTGCATTACTCCTCAATTTCTCTTGCATGGTTGAATAATTGGCCAGAACACAGCCAGTACAGTGATCCAGCAGAACTTGTGCTACACTTACTTGATTTCAGTAAGAGAAACACTGGAAGTCACATTCTCTTATGCCACAGCTTTAATATCACGGGATTTATCCTAATTGAGAATACCATCCTTTCTACAGAGACATACATTAAAATGATTCCTTTTTTTTAATCTGTGGATTCATTAACCTGGGGGAATATCCTAAACTTGTCCTATGGTGAACCTTTTAATAGCTGGATGAACAGAGGGAGTACTGAAAGAACAACTTCTGTCTGATAAGTAATCATTCATTTCTCTTGGTGCTCAGGGTTCAAAGATCAGGCCATGCAGTTTAACCAGTGATAACCTACCATCCATGAAAGTCTAAGATCCCTTTCACTCATAACCTGTATCCCTATATAACTATCATCTCTTAATTTCTGTACATCCCATGGAGAGCCTGTGTTGCACAAAAGTTACATACAGTCCCTTCTGTTTCATGGATGGTTTTTGCTGTAGAGAACAGAAATCCCATTGCTCCCCGTGTCTGAACTTGTTGAACAGGGAAGGCTGTCAGTGGAATAAGGTTATGGTTCCACCTCTGTCTTTAAACAAGAATGTACAGTAAATGCTGGGTGCTTTGGTTCCTTAGCAGCACACCTGGGCCTGACTGGCACCTAAAAAGAGCTTTTTCTCTCAGAATCTCAGACCCCTCTACACACCCTAAACTCATTAAATCTATTTTATACATGAGAATATGAGAGACAGATGTTAGTTATGACCTTTACATTTAAAAAAGTAGCTTCTGATGTTTGGATGCCTCAGTTTTGTGATAAGTGATTGAAAAATCTCTGCCAGGAAATAATTTTTATGCTCTTCCCTGCATCTTCTGCATTTCTACAACTTGAACTAATCTTTCTAAGTAGATCATTGTTTGAAAGGGTTGGTTTTTTTAATGGGCTATTTGAAATGTTTGATTTTGGTTTGTTTTGGTGTTTTTCAATAGGCTATTGTTAATAAGTAGAATTTTCAAAAGTCACAAGTTTTAGTAGAAGCAAAGGGAGAGACTTTATCTTAGTTTTCAGGCAGTAAAATATGATGAATAAAGAGTAAAAATAACAGTTTGGATTTGTTGCTTACCACAGATAAGAGTTTTGCATCCTGTGGTGGTTTTAATGTTGACATGACTGAGGCATTTGCAGAAGGCAGTGAAACTCCTGGAGTACAGTGTGGACTCAGGCTTTTACTGACCTGCCACAGAATGGGTAATAAGTCCACCTGGACATTGTGGACAGAGAAAACAAGAAGGGAAGGCAACCAAAATACATTCAAAACAGAGAAAAAGTGTTTCTGACAGGCAAGAAACAAATTTCATTCACAGTCAGCCTTGAAATGAGAGGATCTAATTCCAATTCTTCTGCACTTGCTGCACTGTTTGATTTCAAATGCACAATGTAAGATTTCCCTGCCACTGTCATTCTGACATCAGATGTAAAAATATTACTAAAATTCTTTATCATTCTTTGTAGAGTAATTCCAGGTATCTTTTCAAAGGACACCATCATGGAAATGTAATTGTTATTTTTCCCATAAGTGGGCTTAATTAGCTTGGAAAAACATCTGTGATAATTGTAGAGTGTGTTTTATTTGACTTACAGCCTTTATTATTTCAGGTGATTAACAATAAAATGGCCATTGTTGTTGCTACATAAAAATCTTGAGACAAATTAAATTTCAACTTAAGAACTTCAAATAACACTGAGAAATGCTTGAGACAAGTGTGCCCTGATTTGCTTTTGCTGTTGGCAAGAAAGGGGTGCAAGGGGAGGAAATTATATCTGCAGTTATTCCTTTCCTGGGGAGCAGATTTGAGGAATGAGTTCTGTGAACAACTACAGCAACACTCAGTATTTCTCATATAGCCCAAATTAACAGCCACACAAAGGGCTTTTGCATAGGAGACACATCCTCCAGTGAGCTAGACAAGAACTATAGATATCCTCCAATAGTGATAGATAGGCTGTAGCTCCACAGTGATTTAATGTGCAACAACATTGTTTATAGATATGAATCCTTGTCACATCTGTGTGAGCAATTCTGTGCAGCATCCTAATGGGTTCCCAGCAGCCTGTGAAATGGTCTGCTCAAACTGGTCCTTAAAGGGACCTGAAAGATCATCTAATTCCAACCCTGCATTCCTTAAGTATTCCACCACCATGAAGACTCATGTATTTATCTTTCTTTATAGTGCTTCCATGTTGGAGACATGACTGAATGGATATAACATCTCACTTGCAGGAAGTGTTTATAAATGCATATTCATTATTAACCTGTTCCACCTACTTAACCTGTAAACCATTAAGTAAAGCAAGCATTTTTTTCTTAAATAGTCAAGATATGGATTTAGAAGCTTTATAGCATCACTTTAAAATAGGCAAAATAGATCCTATGGGTGCATTCAGAGTGCTAAACAGCATTTAACAAGGCATATCCCATTAAAATCATAGGCTGTTCTCTGGAAAAAAAAAGAGCAGCAAGAATGTAATGGAAAACAAAATAAATCAAGCAAATGCACGCTGAATCTTTGCTATGAATCTGGCCTTAGGCAATTTGGCACCAGTTTGCACCCTTGGAGATCAGCTGCATTGCAGAGGAGCTGCTCTCTGACAGGAGGGTGCCTTTACAAGCCTGTTCAAGGCTCTGCTGCAGCCCTCTGCCAAATGAGTTCCTTCTGCCCAGGGACAGGTGCTGAATCACGTCTCTCATGGTCAAACAGGAGCCATCTGCTTCTGTACCAGCCCTATCCTTTCCTAGTGGAGGTGTTGGTCTCTCCTCTGTGATGGAGAGCCTGCAGGATAATTGTGATTCTGAACCTAAGAAGAGGGATCACTGACTGAGCAGTGAATCTAATCCTGTGTTCTAAGGCACTTAATTTATTTTTTTTTGTCAATATGGTGAAGTAGTCACTCATTTTACTAACCAGCTGAAATGACAGGATGATTCTGGAGCCACTTGTAAAATATCTATCTACTAAAACTTTTGCTAGTGACATTTTTAACCAGCACCTCTGAGGTTGTATAAACTCATGAATTTGAACAATAAGCACTAATTGAGAGCACCTATTAAACAGGATAATACAGTCAGGCTTATAATATAGGAGGAGAAATCACACCTGCCTGTGCATCTGGGTTGTTTCTACAGGTACCAAAACAGGGTGAAGAAGCTCAATTTTCAGTGGTAATGAAGTGCACTGAACCAGCAAAACCTAAGTCCTGTGTGGCTTCAGGTTTAGTAGTATTGTTTGAAACCATCCTGCTTTGAAACCATTCCCTTCTTAAAGATGTAAATGTGATTTGTACTGAGATACTTTTGTGACTGAAGTTTTAAACCAAGGCTATAACTCTGCAGAAAGGGTGTTTTTGGAAGAAGTGGTTGACTGTGGCCTAAAATAAATGGCTGGTCCCTGAGTCCCTGGAGCAGCTTGCTTTCCTTGGACAGCACAGGACAGGCAGCACACTAAGCTTCAAATACTGACAAATGTTTTTTGAAGTGCTACTAGCTATATTAAACCTGCAAATGCTCACAGTAGCCCCATTTTAGCCACTTACCCTCATTTTTCCTACAGTAATTATTTGTTCCCTTCATTTTCTTGTAGCTCAGCAGTTCTCTGCCATAAAAAAGGTACACAGAAACAATATTGACAAAAAAAGGGGGAAATAGATTGAGAATATACATGTAGATGTCAGTATTTATGCATCCCACATTAGCTATTACCATAGACTGTGCCAATTTAAATGAGTCTTAATTGATAACTGCTTTACAATTACTTGAAAATATTGCAGAAGTAGACCTTGATCTGTAAAGAGCCCTGAGGAACAAATGCTGGAAAGACTTCTGGTATGGGAAAGTATATTTTCATTTTAAGGATGTTTAAACAGTCATGCTGAATATCTTAGGACTTAAATGCATTACTAAATCATGACCTAAAGCTTTCCAGCTATCCGAAGATATGAGTAAAAATAAGTGTGTTAAATAAGAGATAAATTTTAAAATAATGCAAACAATAAAATGTTGGTGCTGGCTATGTTGATGGGATTAGCAAAAGGCTATTAGCCTTCTCCATCCATTTATTAATCCAGGAGGAATTACACAAACTTTTGTTGTCATCCACCTCTTCCAGATGAAGGGTAAACCTGTGCTTTGTTGACTGCGGACTTGTTAAATACCTCCCTTTGTCTTTTATAAGTAGAGAGGTGTTCTTCCACTTTAGGGAAAAGAAGAAATTAAATCTTTAACTATTTAAGACCAGACTAAATTTTACATTTTGCCAGCCTGAACAAGGAAAAAATCTGTCTGGGCTGTTGCTAATAAATAATTCCTTTATTTCTCAAAAGAATTATATTTATACTTATGATAAAACGTAATTTTATATGTGAATAAAAGTTGCATTTTAAAAGGTAATTCATACTGATAAGAAAAGTAAGTTGTTCCTAAGTAATTTCTAGATGTTATGAATGTTTCAGAAACTTTTTTTAAGAAGACTCTGATACCAGAATATTAACCTTCCATAAATATTTTTTGCCTATGAAACATTAAATAGCAAGAAAATGATGGTAAAAATTAGCACCAAAAAAAAAAAAAAAAAAAAATTGTTGTCAACTGGAGCAGAGTACCTGACAGAAATATTCAAAGCAGATATCGATTGAGATACCATCTTACATAGAGTCTTGGCAGCAAGATAACTTTTACACAGAACAGGGAAAGGCAAAAGGCTAAATTCTCTGAAGAGCAGGGTGTTCAAAAACCTGCCCAGGCTCATGACCCAAGAGCAGTCTCTTCAGAATACTTCTGACTGAAGCAGTCTATTATTGATTCAACAGACTTTCTTACTTTCCTTGTCTTTAGTTTCTTCTGCTGTCCTTCATTTCAGTCATTTGGGTCTTTTCAGGAAATCTCAAAGAAAAAGTATCTGATCTCTTGTTTTGCAATTTCTATTATTCCCATCCAGAATACCTTGTTAAAGTGCTAAGAAGTTTGAGAACACACTAGTAATTTAAAGATGTAGAGCATTAAAAGAATACACAATTTTGAAGATATAGTGTGTAATTTTTGTGTATTTTTATATATATAAATATATTTATAAGCCCTACATTATTCTCACAAAATATAAGATACAGTCCAGTGCACTATCAAGGCTGAATGTCAATGAAACAAGAGAATTCTGAATAATGGAGGTGCAAGGTTAAGGTCACTCCAACCAACTTCTGTGCTGTTCTTGTTAGTAGGACTATGAACAGCCTTTTGCACAGTTTAGGGGATTAACCTGAGAGGAGGAGCACTTTTCTGTAATGTGCAAGAATACTGTGCTCCTATAAGGAGCTCATTGCAAGTTTGCCAGAAGTATAACAGTATATTTTTAGCTAAAAGAAATTAGTCTTTCCTTTAGAAAGCCATGTGCTGAGAAACTTCTATTAGCAGAGGAATTAAAGTCAGTTTTTATGAAGCAATGCTGGATTGATATGGCTACTGCTGCCCCACAGCCAGCAGAGTCTGAGTTGCTGGGGGTGTTTTTGTTTGTTAGCTTGTAGGGGTTTTGTTGTTGTTTTGTGGGGGTGTTGAGATTTTTTGTGGTTTGGTTGGTTTTAATTTTTTTTTTTTTCAGAACGGGAATGCAATTCATTGAGGATTTCATTCACTGAGGTCAGTCAGGGCTGTAGCTCTTGCAAAGTTTCTTAAGAATGTGTCATTTGATGGGTAAAACCACCTTTTTTGGAATTGAGGAAAATAGGGCAAATCAAGTACCAAAAAACTTCTATTTTTTTTTTTTTTGGGAAACAAGTGCCTTTTTTCTGAATTACAAAATGGCAAATGCAGAATGCATGTAGAAAATGGGAAATGTAGAGAGTAGTGGAGATGTTTGGAAGAAGGAGCGGGGAAGAAACACAGTTGAGTTTAATAATCTTTCTGGTTATGATCAGATTTGCTGCCATTTCAGGCACTTAAGACTATAGAGTTTATATTTATTTCTTAAGTTGACTTAAATTATTTTATTTGATATTCTGGATAAATTAACTTAATTCTCATTTTCATTCTTCTTCCATTGGAAGACTTTTATTTTACTACAGATTTCTGGAGCAGAAATATGTAAACTTTCAAATTTCAGTTGAAATTGACGATACAAAAGAAAGAACTTGAAGACTTGCACTAAAACTTTCTGCTACATCTGAGCCTCCATCTCTAACAGCACATCTGTGCCCAGTGCAAGTTATTCTCTGAGCAGCTCAGGTCAGAGCAGTTTTATGAGGGCCTGGCTTGGAGTAACTCAGCCTGGGGCTTTTCCAAGCTGCCAGTCCCATTCTCTCGAGATCTCAGTGCTTTTTAGTCCCACCTCTTTTTATAGGGCTGTATTTCTTCCCAAAGGCCATGAAACATGTAGCAGTATATCTGACACTTCTGTCTGTTTATTAATGGTTGATACTAAGTGAGCACACAGGACAGAATAGGAGCTGCTCTATCCAGCTGCTAGCTAACACTATATCCTCTGAACTGTAAGTTTATGATCCAGTGGGTGGCAAAATTTTCTAGATGCTATGACTCCATGAGGATAGATGATAGACTTGTTAACGAATTTCCTTTTATCTTACCATTCTAGTGCAAATCTGTATACTGGGGTATATGGCATTATAAATCCATTTAATTTATAGTCATCAACAGCTGCTTCTATCTGCTTTTCCCTAAAATGCTTAACAATATGTTTTGAAGATCTTAAAATACAAGTAATGTGTTGAGTTCAATCCTCAGGAAAAAAGGTTCAGTAGATTTACCACAGCTGATCTCCCTTAAATTCCTGTCATTTACTAGAAATAGTTTCCTTAGAACTGAAACTTTGCATGCTGTATAGGAAACTTTAGAGTGATTTCCTGGATGTAATACAGCAAGTCAATTATATAAATTCATTCTTTTTAGGTGATTTGCTACTGGCTGCTTATTGATCTTTGATGAAAAAGTATTATGAAAGGAAATTTATGTGCCCTTAAACTTGATGGCAACAGTGATAAACAGGATTTGCATGCAGGCACAGCTACTGCTTGCATTCCCAACAGAGAGGTTATACTGCTCTCCTCCCTGTGACTGGAAGTGAAAAATAGTGCTCTAACTTTTAGATTCATGAATTTGGGGGGTGTGTGTGTGTGCATGTGTGCAAGCATTTAATATACTCATCATATGGCAAATTACAAATATTTTGCTCTGTCATTTACATTTAGTGACCGTGAAGCACATCAGGCCTGGCTCAGATTCTGTGCTATTGACACACATTCCATACAAGAAGTATTCCTCTGTTTTTCGGGCTTTTCACATTATTTCTGCTGGGGGAATATCTTCAAGAGGGATGCATCATTTCTCAGTTTCTCAGAGGGGGAAAAATGTTTTGTACCTGTTTAGTTTATTCTGGGGTTGGATGGTATGAACTGAATACTCCCTGAATGTTTGCTTTGGTACTGCTGACACATGGGGATGAGTTGGATGTCAGTGCAGGAGCTGATGACACTTTGAGAGCTCCTCTCTGGCATGGGGGTGATGGTCAGGCCTTTCTGCAGAACCCTTTGGTGCAGGGCCTGCGGGCTCAGCCAAACACAGCACGCTGTCAGCAGGGACCACTGCTTCTTTTGCTGTGATTTAAAGTAGAAGCCTCATGAAAACTGGTGACTTGTAATAACCTTGTGATCCATCCTCAAGGTGTTAATCATCCTCACAGTGCATTAAACAGTCAATTTGATCTGTGCATCAATCTCCCACAAAATGATGGGAAAAACAATATCATGGTAAGATCGCCCAACAAAATAATTAATATGCAGTATTAAATCTCCCATAAATGGACAGTGAGGAAAAGAAAGCTCAGTCATTACACTGGATTTAATTTGCTGAGGGAAACAGACTTCACACCTGAGCCACAGTCACAGCTTGGTTTTCTCTCAATTAAATCCATGCTTGTCTAAAGCAATGAGGGTTTGGAGGACAAGATCAGGGCACATGCTAATGAAATTCCCTGCAGAACAAGGACATTATGCAGAAACTGTTACAAGGCATAGACCACATAATCTGTTTTTTAAATTCTCTCTAAAGCAATGAATGCAAAAGCTGGGTGAATTAGATATAGGCCATGCTATTAATAATGAGAATTGTTTTTTCAAAGTAAAATTCTATGGATATTCTATAGGATATTGCTATTCAAGAATACTTATCACAAGGTTGATATTTTTTACACTTACCTTTTGAAATCTAAACAAAAAATTGTTGCTTACTCCCCTCCAGATCCATTTAGAATTCTTCCCTTCATAAACTATGTTGTTGGCCAAATCAAACTATAGCACTATGATCTACTGCAATACTGCTCTAATTAGGTTTTCTTGCCAGACTGTTAGAATTTCTGGCAGTACCACATAGCTCCCAGAGAAACTCTACATTGGGGCTTCCAGAAAGTTTCAAGTAGTTACCATGAAGGAGTGCTTTTCCTTTACTGAAAACCATGCCTTAGAAGGATGATGAGCAATTGCACTCAAAAAGACTTTGAGACATGCCAAATGCAGAATGGTGTTTTTTTTTTTTTTTTTTTTTTTTTTTTCATTTCTCAAACATGGCAAAGATTTTTCAGAAACTTTTTCAAGGTACTTCATTTGTATACACATATAGGTAAGTACCCCTATTAAATAGTTCTCCACCATATGCATATACATTCAGAAATTCCTTCTTCGAGTCTAAAACAGAATTTGAACTGTTTCAAGTAGTTCCCCTTCTTTAATTCTATAGGGCATTTTTTGGCTTCTGTCTGTAACTCTCAAGAGAATTTTATAAAAGAAATTTCAAGGAGTTAAAGAAGTTTGTTAAAACTAACACTTCTGCATTCTAGAATGCTTTCATTTGCCTTCAAAATATTAATTATAGGGTGTTGTTTCTTGGGTTTTTTTTCCCACTGTGCCAAAGTCATCAATCTCCAAATTTGATATTGGAGAAATCCAGCATTGCAAGTTAGCATCTTTAGGAGTCCCATCCTATTCTGACTGCCTTCACTCCACACAGTTTATTTAAATATAATAAAATAACTGTAAATGATTTGCAACAGGAAGCACACTTTCAGAATTTGTTTCTCTGGAAAATTCCAAATTAAAAATACTGGACATAAAAAGAGAGGTTCTAAGAAAACAATTAGTTTCTCTCTTCCCTTTCCTGCTTATCCCTAGGCTGCTCTTGGATTTGCCTTGTTTTATGCAGGGGTCTAGATGACCTATTTCCCCTCTATCTCAAGGCATTTTTTCAGCTATACAGCTATTTTTATCATATTCTTAATTTAATCCAACTTGTGTCATATGTCACATTTATGTCATTGCTATTTTTTGTCTAGTCTTGCTGTTTATACATGACAAAAAACTTCCTAGCTGAGCCTAATTATTGGGCTCCTATCCCAAAATTATAAACTGAATTCCAAATAGTGAGCTGAGTTAGAAACAGGATACAAAACCCTTAAGAAAGGATTAAAAAAAACCCCAACCCAACAAAAACATCACCATATGTTGATAGCCTCTTAGGATTACATCTTTTGAACACGCTGACGTACCTCTGCCAGGAACAGTGCTTAACTAGGCTATTTGGAGGCTTGCTATTTGATAATTTATGAAAATCCCCCAACTAGTAATTTCCACTTTGGTGTGGTTTCATGCTTTGTTTGGGCTGTTTTTTGAACACTTTCTCTCTTGGTAGTTTTGTTGGGGTTTTTTTTTGTTTTTTTTTTTTGCGTTCTGACCTTGTCTAGTTTGTGTAATCTGATGAGTCATCGAGGTTCAGACTCTGTTTATGTGACTTTATTTGCATATAAAGCTCAAAGCAGCAGTGGTCTGTTCACAGAAGCAAGGAATATCCTGAGATGTAAGGGACCCATGAGGCTCATGGGGTCCACACAGGGCAATGTGTTAAACATCTGAGAGCATTGTCTGAATGCTTGCTGGGCACCAAAAGGCTTGGCAACGTGGCCACTTCCCAGAGGAGCTTGTCCAGTGCCCAGCTTCCCTCACACCTCTTTCACAGACTTTTCTGGATGTTTTGTATTCTTCTGAAAGTGAACAGTCCACTGCTTTTTTGGTTCATAGGCATAACCCCACCATTGAAAATTCATGTTGGCAGAAGAAAACTGAAAATTATGAATTCTTTAAACTGTGAAATATGTTGTGTACAGCCTCCTTAAAATTTGTTTATAAAGCCAACCACATTTTTGGCATATCATGTTTATTCTACTTCCATGGAATTGCCTTGAATCTCCTAGATGGATAAGAATTCTCAGTAAGACCTGAAAACAAATTTGTGTGGAATAACTAAGTAACACTCCCAGGGGTCCTGTGAATTCTGAGATTGATGGGTATGGCAATAACTAAGACATGACTCTGCAGATTTGAATATGCAAAGATAAGCAGAGTAAGAGATGTGAGAAAATTGGCAAAAAATAGAGAGCTGTTTTTAAAAAAATCTTAGATGATGGAACACTTGTAGTGTAAATGGATTTAATGATTAAATTTAAAAAGGAGGGAATGAATTAACTTCTTCTCACCTCAAATGACAAAATAAGACTCGGGTACAGTCTCTCTAAGTCAGAATATGAAAAACTAAAACAAGGATTGGTCTGTAAAAGACTTTGCTGTTGCACATAAATACAGAGAAAAGAAAGAATGAAGAAAACCCCCACATCAAGCACTAAAAATTATCCTAGAAAGAGAAAGATAATAAAAATGTGTTACTGAGGGAAACTTGGCAGTATGACTGGAGCTCTAACCAGTATTAGTGGACAACAGATCAGTGCAAAATGTTTTCATGTTAGAATTTGGCATTAAAGAGTTGACATGTTTTGTTGTGGTCTGCTTTTCACTTTTCATGCAAAAATAAAATTGTAAAAATACAAATCATTACTCTTTAAGTCACCCTGATCAGAATTACCCCTAAGGGGATGAAAGAGCCAGAAATAGTGCCTTATACATGTTTAGGTTTTCATTAACACTGTCTAACCGTGGCTGATGCATGAAGTCATGGAGTAAAGAGTTAGTAAGAAATGGTCACATGGGTGCAAAAATGATGGAATCAAGCTATGTGTGTGCTAAATCAACAGAACCTTTAGTAGGTTGACGATCTGAAGAAGAGTGTGGTAATGATCTCTGTGAACATAACTTAATATTTTCAAAATTCTCCAAGACTTTTCTCTGGTTTTCCTTCTTAAAATTTAAAGCATGGCTAATTTATTTATTTCTTTACTAACTAACTAATTAATACACATGGCATGTATGACATGATTGAAGGTGGGTTTATATTCATATTATAGCAACTAAATTTCCTATGTTTTTAAAGGGAAAAAAGAAAACAAAAATGTTAGGAGTAACTACACTTTAATTTCCAAAAAATGAACCAAAAGATTGCCTTTCTTTTCCCTTGTGGATTTGCAAGGGCAGCTGTCCTCCAAACTTTCTCCTTCTTTAAAGGGAATCCAAGAAGACGACATGTAAGCTGGTAATTAAATCTGCTTCACACTGTGTGGTTCAAAACGCAAAGGTAAAGCAGAACAGAGAGCGAAGAGCTCTCTGCTGCACCTATTGAGCTGCAGAGAATTAACTTCTTTTTGAGCATCCTGTTATCTCAAAGGAAGGACTGCTTCACAGAAAAACTCAAATGAAATCCCAGTAATCACAAATGCTCAGTGGTTTATAAACAAGTTGTTATAATGGACTAAGGCATGCACAAAACAAATTTCAGGTTAGAATGGAAAGCAGTCTTCATGCTCACTGCCATGTTAGAAACCAGCATTTGTGACAGGCTCAAACTACAAAAAAGGTAGTTCAAGGTGCATTCACTCAGTTGTGACTGGTCATGTTTTCCTGTTACTGTTATCAAATGAAACATGTAAGTATGAAATGCACTGTCGAAGAGTATTAGCCTAAAAAGGAAAAACCAAACACAAACCTCTCCTAAACAAACTAACCCCTGACCCCTGTGCCTCCTTCTCCAAACCAAAAGAATCCTCGAAATAGATACCCAAGTTTCTTTATGGGAGTAATGCTTACAGCTATTTTCTCAAGGCTTCCTCAGTGAGGAGCCAGAGTGAATAAGACATAAAGTGATCTCATTTGTGAAGAAACACTAAACAAAGATTTTAATTGTTTTTCCTAACTATGACACTGTTTCTGTCATTGCCTTTTCTGATAGAAATATTGACTGTGAAGCAAGCTGTAGAAAGTTATAACAAGATGATAAACTTGTTGCATAGGTTAGGGTAAGAAACTGGTGATATCATTTTAATAATAAGCTTGCAAAAGAAGCAGCTTTGAAGGAGTGCCATAGGCAGGTAACAACTTTAATAATGATCCTTTTTGAGACCCAAATTATTACTGGAAATGCCATAAGTGATTTCTGTGGTTCATAGCTTAACTATGCAAGGCATATACGAACCTTAATTTTGCACAAAGGTATGACATGGAAACAAGTGCATAAGACTGATGGAATGCAATGGGCAAGGTTTTTGAGATTATTGGATGCGCCTGGCTCCCTGTGTGCAGCATGGGCCTAGGTCAGTCTGTCCCCATGTGAAGGAACCCAGACCTGTGGCCCTGATGACCTGGGACACCTTGATGCTTGATATGGAAGAATCTTCTCAAAGAAGAAGAAACAGAGTTTAGACTAAAAAAATTAAGTGACAGCAAATGCCCCATTGTTGTCTGGAAGTTTAGGCATGTTTTTCAGATGATACATCACCATTGCAAACTGGTAACTGACTGTTTAGGAAGAAAAGTTGTACTCTGAGAGTTAGGACTGAGGTACAAAGATTGGAGGGTTGTATCTGTATATTTCTCAGGGAAACTGTGAGAGAGGAATAGAAGCAGGTAGCTGAGAATAAGTTAATCAGGACACACCGTGACATACACCAACGTTTCTGTTGAACTAAAAGATGTGCCCAGGACTGGAAGTTAGAACTTGCTGTGTTATATGCATTGTATAATTATTAATGCATTATAATTATATAACGATGCCACAAGCGGCGCTTAATAGAGTTCAAGCACTAAATTAATTATATAACCTTGCCAGATATGTTGTTTTCAAATACATGTCTGAACAGAGAGAGAGATGTTACTGTGCAAAGAGCAATGGTTACAGTGCCAGACATGGAACTATTTTCACAGGAAAATTCTGTCTGTGTGGGCTGGATGCAAGCCTGAAGAAAAGGGTGTCAGAGTAACCAGAATCTGAGAGGACCAAACTCTGTCCAAAGCTGCACAGAGAATGCAGTGAGTCTAGAAATGGAGTAGCTCTCTGTGAAAGGTTAGTGAGTCCCACCTGAACCCTATTAAATTTGCTGAAATAATTTTCTATATTTTGACTTTATAGGGATATGCAGTGATGCATAACAAAAGAGAAATTAAAGAAAACGGAAACCTGTTAAGTTGTCCCATGTCATAACTTGTTACAATATGGGAACTTAGATTTGTTGTTGTTTTCCCAGTTCTTACGCAAGTCAGCATTGTTTGTTGTTCTTGTAACTTCTCAGTTTGAATTTCCCATGGGAGCTTCATGTGACAGCTAGAACTTGGTTGAGACTTTAGTGATTAAGATTTGAGGTTGTCTTTTGTATTACTGACCCCTGATATCCCTGGCTTTGGACTGTCAGTACCAAGAGAATAGCTAAACTAGCACTTGTGATCAAACCTGCAGGAGCAAGGGCTGAAGACACAAAGAGCTTTGTGGAAGCACAACAGACATTTGGAGACAAATAGAATTGAGACTGGGAAAGAGTAAATGGAGAAAGGAAAGAATCCAGAGAGGCAGTACTAAGGGGAAACCATGCTATGATAGCAGTTCTGATTTTAATTTCTTGGTTTGGAGCTGTTGGATGACAAGCTGACCTATTAAAGAAAATGTGACTAAATTAGCATTTGAAACGGGCCTGATCTTTAGAGATATTTGCCTTGTAAGGACAGGTTTTAAAGAAAAATGAACAAACTAACAAAAGCCATATTTTCAGGTGTAGGTGTCTGAATTTCAAGATGTGTCCATTTTCAATGTAATGTGTGCACAGGAATTTGCTACAATGTAAGGAAAAAAATTTGCAATTATAAAGGTTTTTTTCTTCTTTTTAGATAAACTAGCAGATGGATTGTAGTAACTGTAATACTAAAAAATATTTTTTGGGCAAAAATCAGGCAGATGTCAGATATTTCACATCCAAAAAACTTTTAAACGTTTGGCCTTCATAAATTCTAGGCAGGAGAAGGTATCAGATTGATTGTCAAGTATGTGTTAGTTACTGAATAGGGATAAACCAGTGCTATATCTAGATATTTGGCCATAATCCAGTAAAATCTTATTTTGTCCAGATTTTTACTATATACTTGCTAAATTAATTTCTGTGAAAGCCACCAACTGGAAGGAGCAGTAGAGCAGTACGTGGGGGAGGTATGCTACAGCATATGCTCTGGTTCTGCCCTTGAATAGAACAGTTCTGAAAACAAATTATATAATGTGTTGACAGAAAACTATAATCCCTGAGGTAAATTTGGCTTCAGAAAATATTCTCTAAGAATCATTTGACAGGTCCTTTGAGAACAACAATATGGTAAGAATGGTATCTGATGAACTGTTAGCAGATTTGAATCTATCCAATCTTTTTTTAAGAGATCTGAAGTATCTGTGATTTATAGTGGGTATAGGGCAAATACTAAAATATTTGCTTAATTTTGAAGGGAAGTTTTTCCATCTACAGGGTTATGTTCTAACGCGTTTGTTCTTGATCCTATATCTAGCAAAAAGGGTGCAGTTCTGCTAAGAGTCCTGCTGAGACTTTGGTCAAATTTAGCTCTCAGCTGAACCTCTAGAAATCCAGAACTGCTGTAGTTAGTAAGGTCTGTGTGAACTTGTACAAAAATTACTGTCAGAAGAACCTGACTCAGTCAAGTATTACCAAGTGGTGTGTATTTTATAAATGACTGGTATCAAACTTACAGTCTTCCCACTGATGTAAGCTGGAAGTATAATAGAAGTGGAGGAGAGTGCATGGTACTGGGTCATGGCTCTTGCTTCAGTGGATTGTTTTCAGAGCTTCTTATGTGAGACTGTTTTAAAGAGAGTGAAGTTTCAGCAAGGAAAGTTTAATACAGTTATTTTGGTACTGGCTGGATTCCACTGCAATGAAAACTGAATAACCCTTCTTATATTTTAAACCTCGTGTTAGTCATAGGAAGAATATTATGTACTACTATATTTACAACAAACAGGATTTAACTGCTGTTTGGTGTGTGAGCTTGGGATTGAGAAGCTCATATGCTCAAGACCATTATCATCACTAGCATGGTTTTGTCAGAACTGATCCCTTGTACAGGTGCTCTAATACTGACTGAGTATGACTGGCACTTCAAACTTCACAGGGAAAACAGGAATCCATATAACAGGCAGTTTTGGAGGCTTCCTTTGTAAAAAGAGGCATTCAACCTGCCAGTGAGTTAATAAACTCCTAAGGGTTTAGTGGGATTGGGGAATAATCATTAGAGGTCTGCTGAGAAGGTGAGATGGCTTTGGACAAGCCCAAATTGTTGGTGTCTTAAGCTTGCTCACAGAAACAGATGCATGCTTGCTGAAAACGAGCTTGATGTTGATGTTTTTAATGATGCTTTGTACTTTGGAACAGGGCCAGCAAACACATGAAGGTCAAAAGTTTCACTGGAGGAAGCCATTCAAAAGTGGCTCTTCAGAAGCTTTATGGAAAAACCAATAGTTTGCAGCATATCTTCTTTTGGTGTTTTATTGTATGAGTTCTTACTTTTTCATACTTCCAGTGCATGATAGCACTGGTTGGTCTTTGGTCATTCAGTGCATTAAATGGCAATTGGATATCACTGAGAAGCCTTTTGTTTGGATAAAAGAGTGAAATATTATGGTTCACATGCAAGCTCATGTGTGGGTGAAATAAAGGAAGATCTTGCCAGTCCTTTGCTCCATATTTTAGTTTATCCATACATTCAAGCTCAGTATTTAATGTATAATTGAGAATTTTATTTACTTATTCCAAATAGATAAAACTTTGTTCTGTTACTGGAATTTAAATGCTCACAGAAACAAAACATAATACCTCAAATATAGTCCAGCTTTGAAAGGAGTGCAAAAGGATGAAGATCCTTTTGGAAACTTCATGTATATCATATAAGAAACCTACAGTACCAAGGAGAACTGTTCCTTCTTGCATAGTCCATTAGGAGAGAGATTTCTATTATCTCTACTTCAATTATTGTTCTACTAAAATATACCTTTCTTTTTTTTCTCTTTTAGTTTTATTCTAGTAGTAACAACTGCTGCCATCTCTATATCCTGCCCTGCTCCAGCAAGGAGAGCAGAAGTTTTTGCTCTGAATACTGCATGCAGGTTTGTCAGTAGGAATTGTTAGGAGCTGTGAAAATTGCAAGTTCCTTTGTGATATCCACGGATATCACAAAACTTTATTAGGGTACAGAAGGCTTGAGGAGCTACTTTTGCCTGGGTATTGTGACTATGTCCAGCTGCCCTACTGAGACAGAAAGACTGTCACAGCATAAAAACCTTTTCTTGCTTTGAGAAATGTATACTGTGTTTTTGTATTAAGTACTGGAAGGGTTTTTTTAAAACTACTTCTACTTTCTCTTGCTTTTTCGTTCTTACTTACAAAATGTTTCCACTCTGTATTTGTGAGGTCTTCTGTGACATTCATTTGGTCCTTGCAGGGAAATCTTTTACCTGCACAAATTCAAAGCAAGTCAGAGGCCACCTTGAGGAGCCCATGGTGGATGAAGTTGCAGTATAACAGTATCATGCTCAGAATAATGATCCCTCTTCCTCTTTCAATAGAAATCAGAGGTACTTCTCTGCAATGTAGAATTCTCATTCTGCTCACATTCTTTATTGATTTCCAGTGCTCAAATCTGATTTTATTGAAGTATCCTTCCCACCAACTGCAAAATGTCAACACAGCTTACAAAATTTTTCTTCTTTTCTATGACCAAATTCTATTCGATTAAATATATAGCATCAGCAAACATTAAAACATCAGTTTTCTAAAGGAAATAATGCAGTATAGTTTTAAAAATTTATTTTCTTTTACTGTCTGAGGTCTTCATTTAAATGCAGTCTAGTAAGACAACTGTCATTAACAGGCAGCCTTTTCAGCAGCTGAAAATGACTGTGGAGCTGCTGAGCATCATTTGTGTTTTAGTCAAAGTCACTCTTAAATAATCTTTTAGCCAAACTATATGATCTAACAATTTACGTGACTTCCAGGAATCAGAGCATCTGTGAACTGGATGTTACTAAACCACAGTCTGTGCTGGGACTGATTTTTGATCTGGTGTTTTTAGGTTTTTTTTTTTGGAAGTATCTTGACCAAGAGCTAAATCTTGGTGCCTTACCAATGATAATGAGTACTGGTACTGTGTGTTCAACCGTGTTGAAGGAAAAAGGCATTTCTTAGCATGAAGAAAGAGGGTATAGTCATGCTTTACCATATGAACCTTCATTCCTATAGCAGGGAAAAGCTGGATATCATTAAAAAGAAAAGGAAAAAGGGATATTTTAATTTTTTTTTTCTGTGTTGGCAATATTCAGCTAGGAGCCAAATAACCCTTGGAAATCTCTTCAAAAACTCAAGTAAATGTGTGTTAAGAGGACTGAATCTCACACAGTCCAGGTGTCTTACTCCAACAGCCCGCAGCGCCTGCCTCAAGGGTGTTTGAGTGTTTGTTGGCAATTAGGGATATTCTGGCCAGTCCTGCTCAGTGGGTATGAAATGAAAGATTGTCCTGCTGAACCTCACACTTCAGATGTAATTTCAACTTTTTTTTCTTTAGAAATCATGTGTATTTGAGACTCAGCTCCAAAGCTGTTCCTGCTCTCTGCCTTAGTGGACAGCCAAGTTCAAGTCATGCTATAATAAATCAGGTACCTAGAAGAGAATAAACAGGAAAGCTGAGTCAGAGCTCTTCTCTTGCATAGCCCATCAGGTTTCTGTGCTTCAGGCAAACATCATCAGACCCGCACACATATCCTCCTGAGCACACTGATAAAGGGATGCCCCTCTCTGCCCCAGAAGAAGGTAAGGATAGAGACACTACCTGCAGGCTTTAGAGATCCAGTTTCTAGCTTTCTGTACTACTTTCCTGGCCCTGTAAAGGGATTTTGAAAAGGATTACAGAGGCAGTGACTCAGACTTGTTGATTTAGAGTCACATTGAATCAGCCCACAGGAACTCAAGTGCAACATATATACTTTATCTGACCCACTTGAGAAGATCAGATTTAAAAGGGAGATGACTGAAATACAGCAAAAAGAGGAACAAAAAAAAGATATGAAAGTCTGACCCATATTAAATTTTTCAGTGCTTTTTCACTTAAATTGGTTCACTTTACATAATAGGTCAAAGGAGCTACATAAACTTTTCAAGAAAAGCTTGAATTTAGCCTTTGTCTTCTAACCTGACATGAAAAATAAGCTTTTCTTTATACTTTGTTCTCTTCTAATGACAAAGAGGAAATAATTTTTTTTTTCACTATTTACTTCATATCTGGCATCTAATTCACTTGGTCAGATTTTATGACCAACTCAGACAAACAACATATAGTAATTTTATCTTCTTAGCTTTGTGATAAATTTTTAATTCCTCTGGACTCAATAAGGACCATAAAAATGAGCATGCAGGAGTACGTATTAAAAGAGTTTCTGCCACTCTTACAGGCGGTACATTTCCTAGTGTCTGATGGGCTCTCTTCAGAGTTAGGGAGGAGAAACAGAGGATTGCCCCACTGGAACTGCTGCTGCAGGTGAAGAGAGGGCTCATCACTTTTGTCATAAGATCTGTGTAGAGTCTTTAAAATGATGAGAATTTGTGTGAATAGTGTAGACAGCCCACTGTTAATCATGTTGGGTTAGGTGGGAGGAATCCCAGGCTGTGTTTGCCATGGTGCCTCCTGAAAGAGCATTTGCACTGTCGGCAGCTCCCCTTCACTTTGGGAGCTCGCAGCCTCTGCCCTGCAGTGCAGTGCCTGGGATTGAGGCATTTGAATTCTCATGGATCAGCTCCCCAGCCCACACACAGCAACTTGGATTTCTCACTTTGGAATTCTGTCGTCTTTTTTCCTCTGTCAAGATTATTTTGAACTCTAATCCTGCTTGTCAATGTTACCTGCAGTCCCTCTTGGTTCTGTGCCAGTTATCTACTTAATTTTACATCTGTCTCATAGTAATTTCACTTGCATCATATTTCTGAAGCTTTCCTATGAGAATGTCATGCAAAACTGTCAAAAGCTTTACTAAAACCAAAGAACATGACACTTATTCCTTCTTTCCTGTTCACACAGTCTGTCTTGAAAGGGAACTGGACAGATTTGATGTTTGCTCTTGACTTAACGCAGTGCCTGCTGTTAACCTCCCTGCTGCTGTCCCAGCACTCACAAACAATTTTTAATAAGTGTTCCAGATTTTTTTGTTCATTGAGCCAGCCTAAAATTACCCAGTTCTTCTGTTTTCCTCTTTGTCTCCACAAAGAAAGAAGGTCACATATAAAAGTATGGTTTATGGCGTAGTAGACCAGAAGTTTGTAGTGATGGCTTTTTCCTTGGTAAAATTCTCTTAGTGAGAATTCAAATTTGTGAAAGAAAGCTGCTCAGAGGCAAGCTTTTGTTTTGGTGAAAGAAATGACTAAATTTGAATCTGAGGGGAATCCTATAAACCTTTCGTAAGCAGTAGTGTCCTTGGTAAGAGGCTGGTTAGGAAGAAAAGATAATTTCATTTAGAAAGAGCTATGTGACTTAGCACTAGTGACCAAGGCCTAGGAGTGTTATTACAAACAATTTTGGCAAGATACGAGTCTCAATCAATTATTGCCTGATGCAAGGTGAAACTTTTAATGTTTGCAAAAAGTAATACTTAATTTTAGTAAATAATCTGTATCTGAGGATATTCCTGGGCCTTTTAAATGTTGCCAATAGAGAAAAGGTCCCGTGGATTTTATTTTCTTCTGGTGCTTTGTTTTTCGTTGGAAAGTACTGACTCAGAAATGCCAACTTTTTGTAGATTTCTTTCAACAACATAACTAGGTAATAAAAATTGTAATATTAAAAAATTCTTTTGTTTCAGCAAGTTCAAAACACATTATTGCCCTCTTATAGTTTCAGAGCTGATCCTAAATATAGATTTATGTAAGATGTATCAGACAGTACATGCAAGAGCTATAAAATGCATGATAAGAATTTTCATATTTGTTTTGCACAGAAAAAAGAGGCTCAAGGAAGAAGTTTTTATAGTTTCTAAGAAGCAAAGGGCAACGGAAAAAGGCAGCAATTACCACAATTTTAAGAAAAGCTGATTTAGATCAAGGAAATATTAATTTTATGGATATTTAAGAACCAAAAAAGGCTACCTGTGGAGGCTGTGAAATGCCCTTAACAGGAGAATTTTAATTATAGGTTAGGCAAATATCTTGCATGGACAGCATAGTTATACTTGACTTTGTATCAAGTTCTGGGTCATAAATGGGGTGACCTCTTAAGGTTCTTTCAGGTCTTTTATTATTCTTCTAATAAATATCAATGCAGTCACATCTAAATATTTTGATAAAATGAAGTGACGTAGTATAATATATAACAATATGAAATGACCTTCAGATTCTCAAATGGATTAATGTTTTTATACATCAGCCTGGGCAATCAATATTGCTTTGTCTCTGTCTATTATTTAACACCGTCATTTAGGCTTCTAAAAGCTGTGATTAAAAGCATTCTTCCCACAAATAGGTCTTGAGGTAATCGGCTGTCTTTGATAGAGTTAATCTAACCAAAACCACATGATTCCAACTGTTCAGGCACACATCATTGCATGGGGTGAGGGGAATGGATCGTGTGTTTTACCAAAGCAAATGAATGAGATGCATTATTATCTCTTGTTTGTATGGCACCAAGAATGACCCAGGTGCTCCTGAGGCAGGCAATAAAACAAAGGGGAATAAGCTCCAGACATAATTGGTGCTGTTCTGCACAAATGTGGATCCAGGCATAAGAAGGGAGTAAGCTGAAAGAAAAGCAATAAGTAGCTTTTAGCCTGAAGACTCCGCAATTATTGTGTGGAACCCATTAAAGTTGTGCTGTGCAGGGTGCAGGATGGCATTCCAGGGCTGATCCTCAGGATCATTAGGGAGGTGATGACATTTCTGCAAAACTGAGCATGTCTCCTCTGGAAGCAGTAGTTATTCTCCCCTGAAGGTGGCCAAAATGTACCAAAGGAGAGAATTTGCAGAATCATGCACGCAGCGTATGTGTGATGACTTTAATAGTCAGCAGTTACGAAGAGATTATGAAATCTGAAGCCATGCTTTATGACTGCCAAAACTGCATTCACCTGTATGTTATATAAAATCTTAGGAATAAAAATGCAAAATTATTGTCAACTGTAATTTCAGAAACTTTGCAATTGACAGTAACTGCTTCAAAAGAAAAAACAAAACGTATCCTCATTCATAAACTCTGCTGTGGAAACTCATCTGCATGTAAAGCATAATTTTAAGAATAATTAACATTTCTCATATAGAGAGAGGATTCCAGCGGTTTTAACCAGAAGTATCATTGGTTTATCCTTGTTTCTAGGGGAATGTGAAAAAAAAAAAAAAATTCCATAGTTTCAGTAGATGAAACTTAGTTACTGCAACACTCATGAGCCTCTGTTCTGCAAAGGTCATAAAATGAAAGCTGGCAGGGTCAGTCCAGCAGGTCCTTCAGTACAAGGCAGGACATACCCTCTACTCTCCAGTGAAATAAACACCCCTGCAAGTATTTGCTCTCATTGCAGAAACAGCAAAACGTTTATAATTATTGCAAGGTCCCTCCCCCTTTTTTTTTTTTTTTTTTTAAAGTTTTCTCATTCTGGAAAAAAATGGGACTGTGACTGCCTTGTTTGTTTCTGATTAAAATGCCAATTATTTGTGATTTACATTGCAACATGCTATTGTCATAGTACTAAGAAGGATGTGTAGAAGTACCACATGAGCTTGCATTTGAAGCAATCAAAACTGAAAAATAGAAAAGAGGGTAGGACAGGAAAGAAACTTCAATTTGTATTTTTTCTACTTTTAATCTGCTTTTTTCAAATGAGGCTGAGTGAATCTGAAGTGAGGCAGAAGACTGTGCAGGGAAAATATAGCCACTGGAAAACATTTAAAAACAATAAATACCTCAAAATCAAGCCTGTAACTTGTAGGACCTTTCAGAAACTTCTTGTTCTTTCTAATTGAATTTTTGAGCTTTTTAGGGCATGTATTTCCTGCTTTTGGCAGTACTTATGAGGCTTTTTCCTATTACCTGTAAATCAAAAGTTGACCTACTCACAAAATTACCAGATTCTAGCATATAAAAGTTTGTTCAGAGTTATGAATACTGAATATTGCAAGACTGAGAGAGTGGGCAATATTAGCTTGAAATATTTATAGGCAGACATGGCAAAGCAGAAGGAGGGAACTGAAGTCAGGGAAAAAGAAAGTAACAAATTCAGAGATAAAAGTTATGATTTGTCCCATCTATGGTTTACCTTGGCGACAAGGAACAGATACCTCATACCTAAAAACCAGCACAAAGCTCTTTTTAAACCTTTTAAGCACTGCTCCAACTTATTGCCCCTGGTTCCTCCATTTAGGGGTGTGCAGAGCTTTCAAGTGTTCCTTTTCTCGGCCGCAGTGTGACACTCTGCATGTGGCCTCTTCAGTTCTCCTTGTCTTTGAGCAGAGCCCTCACCTCCTCACTTTGCTGTGTCCTTTTCTTCTGAGTCCTAGGGCTTGTGCCAGAGTGCATCATGTACCAAAGGAT
The DNA here is from genome assembly GCA_018697195.1 of Certhia americana. NCBI lineage: Eukaryota > Metazoa > Chordata > Aves > Passeriformes > Certhiidae > Certhia > Certhia americana. The sequence continues at coordinate 21,513,288 of CM031864.1, read as the reverse complement.
GAGTGACTGTGTCGGGGACACCGGTGCTGCCGTTGGAAGCACTGGGGACACGTTGTGCTTGTAGGAGAGAAGAGGTGAAATAGTGGAGCAGGCTGGTGACAGCAGGACAAGTCACCCGGCTGCATTGTGTTACCAGGAATTCAAGAAAGTAGGTTTTCTGTGAAACTTCAAAAGAATGGCAGCCCAGTTTTCTTCTGTTCTAAATGCTACTGTGTGCCTCTAAACTGGCGAAATCCTCTTGTGAAATACCAAGATTTCCTGTAAAGAGCATCCTGACTCAGTTTCAGAAACTTTCTCTGACCCCGTGACAGGGTCAGGTAAAGCCACTAGGCCTTATGATCTACCCAGAGAAGGGAAAGGATGAGTAATTAAGAGGCAACACTACTGACACAAACACCTGTTTTGGAAGGTATCAGATCTAAAGCTCTGTGAAGTGCTGCATAAAGTACTTGACATGAGACATTGCAGGGATGGCTGTTTTGATGGGCAGTAATTGTGATTTTGAAGCAGTGATAGAGCAATCCACAGCAGGCTGCAGTGTTCATAAACTGCCTTGTTCTTTGGATCACTGAGACACAAAATGTTTTCTGTTTTAGAGAAGTTGATTTCAGTAACATAATCTTGTTTCGTTTTATAACGCCCTGCTGGGAAACAACTCTACCCCATGAGGGGTGTGGTTAAAATAGCTCAGGACCTGCTGTGATGGTGCCAAAGGAATACCACTGTTTATACATATGATCCACATGTTGTTTATCACAGGGTGGAGCAAGATGAAAAAAAATCAATAGTTTTACCAGATAAATTATCTTTCTACTCGGGATGTCTACCTGTCTAAGCAGGCTTTTAAGGGACAGGGAAATAGTGGTCATACTTTTCATCTTTAGTGATGGTACCAGAATAATCTAAAAAATGGATTTCATAAATCTTGAGGCCATGAAGTACAAAGTGGGTGATAAATATATGAATATAAATAAGTTGCTTCTCTGATTATTTAAAGCAGTAAAAGTTACTCAGGCTATATCCTCAGCTGGTGAAAGTTAGGTTGGTGTAATTGGCTTAAGTTAGGCTTGTTGGTTTACTCTGATTTTCATCATCAGATCTAGTGGTTCTAATTTTTAATCAAAGCAGGACAAGAGGAAGAAAACTAATGTGAAGTCTTTTCTCTTTAGCTGTGGAGCAGTTTCTGTAGTAGGGTTGTTTGTTTTGTTAAATAACCCATGTGCTATTTTTTAATACAATTACCTAAAAAAACCCCAACCAAAACAAACTCAAAGAAGGCAACATGGAAAGAATGATGGTGATCTTCTCTCCTAGTTGACAAGCAAGTATAATTCCATAAGAAACAGAATTTTAAATTTTCTCTAGTTGTTTTTGGGCAGTGCAGAGACACTGATGTGAGGATGGGGGCTCTGCTGTGGCTGGGGTTTCTGCCAGGTGGGGCAGGGAGGGCTTGTCCAGGGCTTCATGGTGGGGCTGCTGCCTTCACTCTCCAGCCTCAGGCATGAATACTGTCTCTAGCAGCCCCATGCCAGTCTTTTATGTGAGGAAAACTCTGACTTGAATGGCAATAGGAATATGAAGAAAGTTCTGCTTTTCCATCTGCCTTGCCTGTGTGCAGATTTTCAGGGTTACTTTACTACAAAATTATTGGTCTTTTTATCATTCTCACTTAAAATGTTGTTGGTTTTGCTATATTTTTCCATATACTGTGGTTTCTCGCCTATGGCATGGATGGACTTAGAAATGTAATAGACAATTTTGTGTTGCAGAAGCTTAATTAAGCCATCACTCTTCAAAAATTTGTTAGATTCAAGTCAATGAAAAACAAGAATTTTACTTTAAAGTCTTTCTGTTGAAAGATTTGAAGGCTGAGGCAGGTTTATTTGAGGCTTTTGAGAACTGGAAATATGTGTGGGGGTGGTACTCCTGTCTTGAACTTAACAATTTATGAAAAGAAGACAACTTTCTGCTTGCAACCTCTTAAGATGGGGTTTTCTGTCCATGAGTTTCTATTAAAAGTCTGACATCCATCTTGGCTCCATCTGTGGAGTCTCTGAACTAGGTGAAAGTGGTGTTTCAACCAATAACATAATTATTCTATTATCATATTTCCTTAAAAGAAATTGATAAAAGTAATGGGAAAATAATTTGTGCACAGAGCTTATCACATATGTCTTCACAGGCATTGTGGAAGTGTAATGTAGTAGGAGGATAAACTTGCTTGTGGTGCACTGAATCAATATTTTTGTCCCAACTACTTAATGTCAATAAATCTTTTCATATGCCTTATATATGAAACCCTCATTTTCCTAGTTGATAAGCAAATATCTATACACACACTTTGCAAATTTTTTCCGGAACATAAAATTTCTTATTCTCCCTCTGCTTTTAACATGAAAGGGATTTAATGAATTCCTACAGTGATTAACTAAATGCAGAAGTGATGTAAATAACATCATGCTGCTGTAACTTCTAACAGAATCTTATAATGCATGTGGTTCTTGGGGATTCTGACCACTGAGTTCCTTCTAAGTTTGTCTTATTTCTGTGGGTTATGGCATTTTTCTTTCATGCTTATGTCAGGTTTGATAAAGCAGAAAGAAGTAACAAATAACGAGTAACCAGGTAAAGTGACAATACTTCATCTTAAATCCTTATTTTTATTTGCTGATCTGCTGGAGAGCCATCCCTTGGTTCAGCTTGGAAATTACACCAGCGTTCATGAGCTTCCTCACACCGGTGCAGGGTTTTAAATTAAGGTTTTGAAGGGATGGTAAGAATCTGCAAGTAAGTGGTGTTGCTTCTTGGCCAGAGTCAAAAATCAGAAATTTTATGTTGTTTTTTTTTTTTTAAAGACAAGCTCAAAGAGACAGAGAATGATAGTAGGAAAGTTTTCAGATCACCTTTGATGTCTTTGTTAGACCCATACAAAGCAGAGAATTTTCGGTTTTGTGAAGTAATTTATGTGACAGCTATACTAATACTTGAAGAACTTATTCAACAAAGACAAAATCTTGAAAAAAATGAAAAAAGGGTCCTTCAAGGAAAGAGGCATGGCTTTGTGTACGAAATCTGCCTATGCTCCTTCCAAGGCAGAGATCAAGGAGGACAGAAAACCTCTGATCTTTGGGTGACAGCTAGAAAGAAGAGCCATGATGAGAACTGTTGGCGGGATGTTCACTATGAGCTGCCAGACTTAAGGCCTGGGTGAAGCTGTTGGGGACAGAGTAGCCCAAGGCACGTGGTGCTGATGAGAGAGGGGCTGAAGTGGCTGAGATGGGAAAGATGCACAGTAGGGTACAAATCTGTCACATTCTTTAAATCAAATTGTGTCTCCTCTTTTACTTAATAGGAGAGAACAAAGGTTTTGGGGACAGATACTTTTTTAGATTTCATTGTACCTGCTAGGAAAATTCTGGCTGATTAGCATTAAAGTCAGAGGTAGTTTGAATGAGGACAGCAAAAAAATTATAGCATCTGTGATTTCTGGAAAGGTTCTTACCTTCCAGAGTAGAAACCACCTTATCCTCCCAGGCAAACAAAAACCCACCAAAATCTGCAGTAAAGGAACCAAGGTATTTTACAAAGATAGCTTTCAACTGTCACAGAAAACTCCTAAAGTACTTTTTCTGAAAGGCTGGTCCAATTAAAAAAAACCACCAACAAAAACAGTTATAGTGATTTAGCAGCTCTTATAAAGAAAATAATTTTTTTATATTCTAGGGGAGTGAGATGTAGTTGAAGTTGCTTGGAAATCCATACCCAGAGAGTTGCTTGGTGGTCCAGATTCAAAATGGAGGGTAATGTTGAACCGTGCTGTTCAGCTGGGCCTGGTCTTGGGTCTGGTTATTTTCTGTGTGCATTTACTCATTTTTGTAATGAATTAGCTAGAAGACTGAATATTGTGTGACAGCTTTTTAAATCTGGAACACATCTGGGAGAAAACTTGGATGTGTTGGAGGATGGAAATGAAATCCAAAAATTATATTGAAAAATTGGAGAAGTACTCTGAAGGTGATTGATGAAGTCTGATGGTTATGCCCTGTGGGAGGGAAAGCAAGAACAACTGGGTATCAACCTCTGCTGGAAGCACTAGTGGGCTTCTAGTGGATCATGACCTGAATGTGGCTTTAGTTTGTCTTAAGTGGAAAATTTGCTAGTTTGGCCATGGCTGGAAAGAATTGCCATAAGCACTCTAGGGAAATGTGATCCTGGTAAGGCTGTGAGACTGGTAAGCACAGCAGTGCATCCTGCAAGATGCACAAGGACACTTCTGTGAGTTCCTGAGCAAGCCTCAGCTGCAGTGTGGTTGTTTGCACACTGCAATTCAAGACTGATGCAGACAAAAAGGAGGATTCTACAGAAAGGGAAAGAGAACTATTTGGTATAGAAATTGAAGCTTTACAAAGAAAAAATGGAAAGAATTGGGAAAGACTGAAGAGGGACATCTCTTCAAGGATATAAAACGCTTCAGCACACCAGAAGGGAATGAGCCATTCTTCATCTCCACAATGAATAGGATAGGAAATAATTATAGATTTCTGCAAGAAAAACTGATGTTGGGAATGAGAATGAATACTGTTGGTGCAAAACCGAGAGAGTCTTGATGTGGGAAACGATTGCCATTGTCAGCTGTGGAATGGCAGCAATGGAATCTTGCAGAACACAAACCTGTCAGGACTGATGGTGGGGTCCAGCAGAAAAGTAGATGACTGCTTGAAATGTCTTCCAGGAATGGGTTTAAAACACTCCTTTATTATTTTTATGATTCTCTAAAGAAAGAACAGAAAATGAAAGTGAAGAGTTTTTGCAAGGCACACAATATCCTGTTTCATTGCTCTTATTGTTCTGCTGTACTGGGTGCTAAGTTTTACCTGGTAAACTGATTATACTGAGTTGGTGCTGGAGCTTTTAGTGATAGAAATGGATTCTCACAGAGTTTTTTCCATTCGCATTTAATCTAAGAGTCAGTCTTCCTATAATGACTTATTTGATTTGCACAAGGAATATTGGAATCAGAAATTTTGAATTTACTTTGCAGTGTTTCTACACTTCCCTTCATATATAAATTCAAGCAGAGTTTGCCACACCCAATTAGAATTATTAACCACTGTGTATCTTAATTACCTGGGAGTAATTATCTGTATATCTAGTTGGGTGTTTTTTAAGGTTTGTTGTTTCTATAAGTTACTTGCATTTTAACATGTCTGGTCTAATTTTGGCTTAGCAACTCTTTTGTTTTGTTTTTTTTTGGTTGAACATTATGATGGAAGATGAGGGAGAACTCATCTTTTGAGCTGATTATATGATTGCATGAATGTGATAGATCTGCTAATCAATTTCAGTTGAAGAATATATCATAAGACAGTAAGTCTGTCAAATTAATTCAAAAGCTTGACAAAATCTTTTTGTACAAACAAGTGATTATAAATGGGCAGCTGTTATCTGGCATAGAGGCACAGATCTGTGTCTTATAGAACAGCAAATCCACATTTTTATGAAAGGATTATTCCATAAAAGCAGCAGGTCTTAGTCTTTATGTCATTTTATTGCCCCATGCTTTTCAAACCAACATTTAGTTGGACTTAGTAAATATTGTTTATTATTTTTAGTCTTTCACAAAGTGTGAATCTGTGCTCTCATGGAGGCAGTAATGCATTCATCATAAATGATACAGATTTTTGAGCATATTTTAACAGAAATAACCACAGTATACAGTCATTTAAAAACACATTTGCAAAATACTGTTTTGCAACCAAAATGAAATGCTAATGCTGAATATAGACACAATATTTCAGATATGACAAGATTCCACTTTTCCTTCTCAGTTTCTAACATTATTGTTACGAGTTGTCATGTGTAGCTGAGTGCTTGCTGATTCTGAGTCCTTGTGACGATGTATTCAGTTTCTACTCTGCACTTAGAGAAGTTGGGTGACACAGAGTTGAGTGTTGGTTTCTTGATTCCTTTTATGTTCTTTAAATACTGGAAGGGAGCAGAAGTCCATTAAACTTAGGGGTCTCTCAGTAGATGTGGAGCAGGGTGGATTTTAAAATTTGGAGGTGGGAATGAATGTTCAGAGAGCATGAGTGAGAAGGACAGAGAAGGCTTCAATTTCTGGGAGAAACACTTGAAGAGGAGGGAGAAAGGGGAGGGTTTTCTCCAGCTAATCCAGATTCTAATTTGCTGCTGGATGCTTGATCATATCCTTGTGTCTCAGGTAATTGTTACCAGCAGTTAGGAAGGTTTTACTTAATTTTCTACAGCAGGCAAGGACAATTTGGAATAAGGCTTAGCTTCCTGGAGCTGGTCACAGTTTTACCTCATGGAATGGCTTAGCTCATATTCTGGTTTACTGTGTGGGCCTTTTGGGGTCAGGTGAGTACGTCTCTACTGGCTGCTGAGCACAGAGTGCACTTTACAAATCTTGGTACTGATAACCAAACTTAGATTACACAAACACACATTTACAGTACACAGCAGTTGTAGCAGGGCCAGCGTGTTTCTGGCAGTCTCACACAATGCAGTAATGCTTTGCTTTTGTGCACATGAGCTAGTTGGATGGGTCTTTTGGTGTTGCATTTTTCCATAATTTTTTTCTGATGTTACTGATCAGATAGTAAGTTTTACTTTATCTGCTAAATGATACCTGGGTTAACAAAACTGTTCCTACTTTCCATTCTTATAAGTCAGAGAAAGCTCTAGTTTGTGTATATCTGTTTATTTTTTAAAGTGAATTTATATTTTAAAGGAATTGCACATTTGGAATTAATTTAAATAACCAGTGGACATTGCTGCTGGCTCTGCCAATGACAGAGGCAAGCATATTTCTCTGGCTGGTTAAATAAAGACAAGTCTAGGTCCAGAAATTCTTAATAGGGCAGTTTTGGAATCTTGCCTCCTGTCTCTACTCCCCAAAAGTTATATTTTGATTTTAGTATTCATAACCAGCCATTGATTTTTCCAACCTAATTTCCTCCCTGATGTATTTAATATCAAGCCAGATCTGCCATCTATCTACAAATCACCCTGGCTTTACAAGCCAGCTCTGCCATCCATCTACAAATCATAATGGCTTTAGTCAGGAAATTAGAAGTAGGCTTAATTTTTTTTTGAGAGTAAAGGATTCTTAAACCACTTACTTCAGCCCTCTCTCATGACTCAGCTTGTGTTTCTATTTGTTGCAGTTCCTGGCTCATGGACTTCATCAAGTTATAACATACAGCATATTGTAGTTGATTCAAATTCTGGCAATCAGAATGGCTGGTAGCATTTTTTCTTTTTAAAGAAAGAGTCTTCCTTTTTGGGTAATAATTCTATAAATATACTTTTTAATGACAAGACAGAGTCAAAATCAATTAGAAGAAGGAAACATATAGTATAACAACAGTGCCTCTTTAATAAAGAACAGGAAACTATTAAAAATTAATTACTGATAATTAATTACTCTAATTATGTCCTGAATTTCCTTGATATGATAAACTCTATAATCTAAACCTTGTTCTTTGTAAAAGTCCTCTCAGAATATATTACCAGAAGTAAAACTGAAGTTGTAGTAAGAATAAAAATATTGAAGTTCAATGATCTTAATTTCACAAACTTCAAAGATGATTCAAAAGCATGATTGTTCCAGTCAAGCATGTGCCAAAGACATGGCTCCCAGTGTGTTCCAGCCACAGAGGGATGATCCATCGCCTTTGCTGCTCAGAGCAGAAATTTATGAAAATCAGCATTTGTGAGTTTACATGGACTCACTGTGCCCTCAAGAATTCAATGGCAAATTTCAGATGCTCTGCTGATATTGATTAATGATTAAGATCACTCTGTAATTATGTTGTTACTATTATGTATTAAGCTTATAATACTTAATATAGAATATTCATCAGCATAATATATACAATCTCATGTACTCATGCTTTGGTTTCATATGACAGTATATTTTTATGCTACTTTGGGGGTGGAAAGACCAGAGAACTACTTTTAGAAGAGGTAGGTATGCACCCAGATGGATTTTCAAAGCATCTGAAAAACAGCCAAGTCTTACCTTTGAACTGTGAAAAATTTTCTGGATTTGAAACTCTTGTTGGGGCTATCTTCATAAGTTTTAAATCACATAGGGTGGTATTTCCTAAGGGACAGATTCTCTTTAAGTGTTTCTGATATTATTGCTGGAAGAGGCACTTTCCCCTACAAATAGCTCATCTGTGCCCTACTCAGCAAGGTGTCCTGCAGTGTTCACCCATTGAACTGAACCCATGGAAACTCCTGAGAGCACAGCTGTACATTGTCAAAGAGAATCACCTTGAGCTTCTGCACATAGATTAAAAAATAGAAGACTAAACTGTAGGATTTTTAGCTTAGGAAAAAAATCCACCCTCTAAATAAAACATGATAAAAAGTCTCGAAGTCTGAAAAACTGCGTCTGAGATATTAAGGTTCAAGAAAGGTACCAGCTGAAAACAGCTAAGAATTATTGAGCAGACAGTGGATCTATGCACCTGGAGTACATCAGCATCAAGCAGGCATTACCAGGTAATGTCTGCCTGTGGTGCAAATCAGCTGTAGGAGGCAGCTTTTGGGGAGGGGGGGGGGCTATTGTCCTTCCAGTATTTTTCCTGAAAGACCAGATATTCCTGCTGTTCCTTTTATGAGATCATTGCATATTTTTGCTTGTACTTATTGCTTGTGTGTATAACTTTTACACTCCTTATAAACTAATGATGTCCTACAGAGATATTTACAAAGATGACTCAGTTTAGTTGTATTTTGAACAGATTTCTTGTAATGTATCATTTATAGTTAAAGGAGAATTCATCTGATAGAAAAAGATGCTTCTAAAAGAGCTGATGCTCTACAAAATGTGCTTTGCTGCCAAACCCTTTATACATATGGACTGGCTCTGTGTTTTGACAATGTGTGACGGGAATACCATATGTCAACTAATCAATGTATACAGAACTCCAAAAATGTTTATTTACCAATAAGGTTTTTTTTGTTATTTTTTTTTCCTGTGAGCTGTTGGAATGAGCTGTTCAACAGCTCCATTTAGTCATTGCTGGAGCTGTATCCTGAACTGAAAGGGAAGAGACCCTGCTGGAAAGGGAAATCTTGAGTCTCTTCTCCATGGGAACATGAAGTCTTGGGGAATTAGATAAGGGTGTTGAGAAAGCACCAAGTGAAGGTTTAAAATGTTGTTATAAATCACTACATAAAAAGTCAGTCATGTACAACACCTCAGGATTTATAGATCAGAAGTGCAAATTTCAAGCAAGTTAAAATTTTTCCATACAGGTAACTGAGCAGTGGACTTCAAATCAGTTGGCTCTACACCAAAAAGAAGATTTTAAATATTTATCAAGATGTACCTTTTAACCTTCATTCCCACTGCAAAGCAGCCTAAACTCTGTCCAAATCATTAAATTAATCCTTAGTGGCCTCTTCAAAATCAAAATTTCATTTCTTTAGCATGCAAATGACACTATTAATGCTTGAAAATATACAGTACAAAAAAATCCTCATCAGCCTGTCTATTATGGTCTGGTCTGAAATCTTCAGCTTTTTTAAACTGTAGACACATGATACAAAATATAATTTTAAATTAATTACTGCAATTAGATGGCAAGAGCTAGCTTTATTTGAAGGATGAAAAGATTAGTCTTTTTATCTGCTTTATGCTGCTGAAAAGCATATGTGGACAGTGTAAACTGAATTATGTAAGAGGAAAAGATATATTGCTATGGAAGATTTTACCCTTACTTTGATTCTGCAGTAAGTTTTGGGACTGCCACTTTTAACACAGTTCAGGGTGGTCAGCTTTAGAACAGAGCTGCTGAGTGCTCCCCTCACTTAGAGAACCTGGTGCCTGGGGAACTCTGGCTATCACCCAGGCTCCAGCTCAAGTGCCCTGGCTCACCTCCTGAAATTCCTTGGGTTTTCAGTAGCAGCTGCTTGGTGAGAGGGACTTGTGGCTTCCCATGGAAGTACCTGGTTCCCATGGCTGTGTTAAACTGGTTTCTGTGAACTCTGTGAGTGCATCTCCTTGGGGTGCCCCATGCTGGGGGAGCTGAGGTCTGTGCACAGCTCTGCTGATGCTGCAGTTCTCCTGGGTGCTGCTGGTGTCTGGCTCGTGCTCCCCACCCATCCTGCACCTCCCAGTCCCGTGGGTGGCATCAGTGAGAGGTGCCACTGGGGTGTTGTAGTGTATTTCTTGTTAATGGTATGTTCTGTTATTGCCCAAGTAATGGTTTGGTCCAAATTATAGCCTCCTACCCACCTTGTCAATCTACCTCGAGTTCCCTGTCAATCCTACTTGTGCTAACTCCCTGCTTGGAATTTCCCTTTAGAAATCCCCTAAAGTACAATGCCCCATTAGTCCATGTGACCCAATTTTCACTGGATGATGCTTTTGTGAACCTTGCCCTTTATTCTTCCCCAGGTTACCTCTGATTAGCTAATAATTGTACCCTCCCTTTAGACCACCCCCATATTTAAGCTGTTGTACACTTACATTTTCTATATTTTGCCACCATATTTACCAGATTAATAAAATCCCCTTTAATCCTATGCAAAAGATCTCCCCCTCCTCCTTGCCTCCTTCAAGCACAGACTGACAACCAAAAATATCATAGAGCAACTGCTCTAGTCACCCTTCAGGTCACCCTGCCCCTGGGGTGTGACCCACACTAGGCACAGGCTGGAGTGCCAGTGCCAGTGCTGCTCTGACCCACTGTGTCACTGGGGTGCCTGCCACCTCCTTGTCCAAGCTTGGGTGGACACCCCAGGCTGAGCCTGGAGCTCTGCCCAACCCAGCAGCCAGAAAGGTGAAAGCCTGGGGTATCAGCATGAACTGGAAGGGGAGCTGAGCAGCGCTTGCACCTGGCATGTGAACATCATCATGTTACCTGTTTCTCTCCTGGCTATTGCCCGAGTTTCAGGAGATGTGGGTGGTTGAGGGCTGGCCTTGGTGCTCTGCCACAGCTATGCACAGGGAGATGTCAGCACGGACCTGGGAATTGCAGTTTCTGAGAGTGTGCATGAGGGTCTGGGCAGCCTGCTGTGGTGTTGGGGATTGCCTGAGACCAGCCCAGAGACATGGTGCTCCAGCAGACAAACCAACCCCTTCTGCTTCTGTGCTGCAGTGTGGGCACTGATCACTTTGCCTTTCTCTGTTTAGTCCACTCCAGCCACTTTGGCTTTTCTCCATTTGGAGAGATATTTTAAAAACATCTTACTGTGCTGAGTTTAGAAACTTTGGTCATCTGCTATAAAGTTAGAAAGTCCAGGCAGGTCTAACTGAAACCTGAGGCCAAGCAGGGGTTCAGTCACAAACTGTCAGGTCCTAAAGTTTTCATGCAGTTAAAATGAGTAGAGATGCTGATGTGAATGATGTGTAGAGAAAGGCTAGTGCTAAGTAACCTGAAAGACATCTCTTATTAAGTGGGTTCCTGTTCTGCTTTTGAGACAGGTTCCATATTTTGGGAAGCTTTGTTTCAAATCTAGACAGCCTGTTGTCAGTCTTTTGCTGCTTAATGAAAAGAGGAAGGCTTCATGGAGTTATTGTTAAACTAAATCAAAATACTTTAATTGCCTCAAGAAGAGTTGGAGTTGAAATGCTTCAACACTTTATGATTTTAGGGAATTAGAATCAGAAATCTTTGTGCTGTATTTTTGCATTCCAACTTGCCTTCTAATATTTACAATGCTTTCAAGATAAGGTAAACTAGAGTAGTGTTGAAAACTGAACAAGGACATCCAAACAAGTGCTTGTTATGGTTGATTGCTGCCTTTGTTCCACATTATGTGAGCAATATGTTGACATATTGTAAGATAATAACACTACAAAATACTTAGCTCAATAATAATCTGTTAATATTTCTTAATTTACTGATTTTGATAACAATATTTTTTTCTCTTCTGTCACAGAAGTAATACCAAATTCTGTGGTAGCCTAGAGCACAGTGAGCTGGGGAAGAGAAGAGAGGGCATGATTGGGCAGAAAAAAGTTCTGGTGCTCTCCAGCTTATACCCAGCTCCTCATAGACCACAAGTATGAGGTGACAGCGGATGCAATTGTGAGAATGTTTGTAATGGCTCTCTGCTCTCTGTGCTGAGGTGATCTCAACACTGGGGAAAATTTTTTGCTAAGTAGTTACTTGCATATAATATTTTTGAGTAAGTTTTGAAGTGTCATGTTGAATGGAAAGAATTTTGATTATTGTTTTTCCACATAAATCCTTTAATACGACCTGAGAAAAATTGTCCTTAGTTCTGTTCCCTAAAAAAGTACTCTTAAATAAAAGCTAATTATAGTGGTTTTGGTCTCAAAAATGCACACACAGGTAAGCTCAATATTGTTTTGGTAAGCATATCTGAGAAGGATATAGATATTGGAGCTGAGCAATCTAAGCTGCAAAACCATGTTCCTGCTGGAAAGTAGGCATTTCTCATTAATGGAAATTATTGAAATTATATTTCTGAGTTATTGACAAAATAAGAAAAGCAAACATATATTTGATCACACTGTCTTTTTAAAATAGCTTTCTTTTACTCATCTCCACAGATCAATGAAAGATACAGAAGAAGATCACAGCTATTGTACTTGCAGCAGGGAGGTTCCTTCAAGCTCATCCTTTCAGAAAACAAGCAAAAACCTTTTTTTTACATTTGTTATACCTATGACATAATATTTAAAATATAACATGTGGTAGCATGTTAGCAATTCATGCTATATATTAATAAAATTTTGAAAATGTTATAATATTTGGGCATGAGCAAAAAACCCAACTAATTTAGTTCAAAGATTTACATAAAACAATCCTCTTGTTCATGTCTGATCCCAGATTTAACTGTGTAATGGGATACCCTTCAAAATCTGTGCTTCTCTGAATTCCCAGGTCTTGGGAATAAAAGAGGCACACTCTTATGTCAGATCTGGGAATTATGGTTTTTGCCCTGTAAAATCACACTTGACTGCTCAGTGATTTTTTTTTTTTTTCCTGAGGGTGCAATGCTGTTTGACAATTTCACAACTCTTTGAACAATCACTCCAAGCTCTTTAGGCCCCCACCCTGCACTCAGGCTGAGCAGTGATTGCAGAAGTTGAGCCACTGCTGAGGGAGCACACTGTTGCCCCATGACCACTTCCATCCCTGGCCTCATGCTGACGTTTCTTTACTTTTTGATAATTTCAAGATTGTTTAATTCACACACAACTTCCATCAGAAAGTCTAGGTAGTGAACAACACCAGATTTCTGTGTGGGTAAAAAATCCACTCTGAGGTGGAAAAATGCACTCTAAATGCTGCCGCTCTGCTGTGGGTTGGGTAGATACAGAGCAGAATGGAGAGTGTATAGATTGCATATAGTGCCATAGAGGGCGTGGTTACATGGACCACAGGTCTACTGATGTTCCAGGAAAAACTACTCAGCTTTTTGATCATGCTGTTCCCTCTCCTGCTCTGGAGACAAAGCTTTCTGTAGAAGGAATTTAAGAAGATCGAAGGAAAGCAAAGGTATCTTTGATACCACATGGCTCCCAGCAAATCATTTCACTTGAAGTTACAATTATGTGTTGGAAAGACCTAGTTTTGGGCATCTTAAAGCTATAATCAGAGGAGCATCAGAATTTTTCTGATTTTTTTTTTCCTGTAGCTAGCGTGGAGATAAAGCATATTACTCCTAGTAGCATATACTCCATCTAATCATGATTAGATTTAAATCTTCGAACTGGTTTGATATAAAATCAATATATAAATTTCAATAATATTTCTATAGTTGATCAAAAAATACTAAATTCAAGTTAGTTTGAAAAGAATGCCAGCATTCCTTTGTGGGAATCAATGGAATCAAGCTTCTCTTTTAACTTCAGTTTTCTCTACCTGCAGAGACATTTAAAGTTTCTAGAAAGGGAAACATGATGGTAATTTATTAAAAAAAAAAAAAAAAAAATGAAGAAAAACTTATGGATGAGAATTTTGATAATTAAGGAGAATTTTTCATAGTCAAGGTCTTGTTCTATAAAGTGCTGGCTTTGCTGTGTTTTATTGAATCATGGGGTAACAACCATATGTCCCTGAGTTTCATACCCTTTATATATCCAGAATAATCATCCTCCCACCTACAGCCTAACAGTTTGCCAGAGATGTGCTGCTTTATGTAAATATAATACTTTGTATTTTACTTTAATGTAAATAATGTCACTTACTGTGTACTAATACACAGAGAGAGTCAGATTGACATTTTAAGGCCTGGATAAATAGCTCATACTAATAACCCTACTAAAGACAGCATCTGCTATCCATGTGAATAACTTCCATACAACTTGGCACTTGTACAGTTAGCATGGAATATGTCAGAATACCAGGAGCTCATATCAGTATTATTTGAAAGACCTTATTAGGAATAATTATTCATGCTCACCTGTGGCTCCATAATAGGTATTTCTGTAATGCCCCTTGAAGGGATAAATGAAAACTGGAAGAGATTATACAAAGATCAAGTAGGTGAAGCCTCAAGACCTTGGTCTGTGGTACCTAGTGTTATTATTATTGTGCTTTATGGATAAGGAAGCATCTGGAGAAACATGGAAAAGTTCTGTTCTGCTAGCAGGCAGGAGTGGGACCTATCTGATTTGCCCAGAGAGTCACAGGAACCTCTGGCAGAGCTGGGAAAAGAAACTAAATCTGTTTCAGTGACCAGGGGAGAGGATGACAGGCAACATGTCCCAGCCCAGAGCTGCGTGTGGATGTATGAAGGTTCCTCTTTCACTGAGTGCACACTGAGGGGAAGTTAAGGGCATTTGGATTTCCTCTGCTTTACTACAGAGTTACAGGTAAATAGGATTCAAGAGTCAAAACTTGTAGATCTTTTCTGCTGAGTTAATACCTGACAGATCACCATCTGTGTATGCCTACTGGTACTATAAGTCAGTCTGTAAGCTGCCTAAGGAATTTTAGTTTAGATCTCTGCGAGTTATTGTGGGGATCAGTGATTTTTGATTCTTTGATCAGAACCTGTCTCAGCCACAGGTTATTTTCTGAGATTTTTTTTTCAGGGAAGAAAAATGGTGTTTGTGCATCATTTCATCGTTAGTGAAGTTGTTTGCATATTTATCTGAAGCTGAAAGTTTTAGTAATATAGTTATTCAGTGCTTATATGTTAATTTCAGAGGTGTGGGAATACTAAATTGGCTTATCCACAAATGTAAAAAGATGGGACTGTATAATGGGCAGTCATTGGTACAACAGCAAGACAGTCTTATGAATTAAGATTTCAATTTCAAAGTATTTAGAAATTAAATAGGTATTCTCTTCTATTTTTCCCTGAAAATAATTATCAAAGACATCACAATGATTAGTGCTTTCATAAGAAAAATATTAATTACTTAACAGAGCCCACTGGTTCCTTACTAGACTTTCTAATCGTTCTTTCTAGTTTACAGAGTCTATTACTCTAGAGGGTGAAATCCAGAAGTCTGCACTCTGTATTTATGCAGTTTCAATTGAAATCAAATTCCCAGAAGCTTCAGTAGGACTTTTACCTAAACCAATTTCTGAATAAGCACTTCAGAATCTGGACCCTAGTGGAAATATGTAATCTGAATTTAAAAAGAATTGCTCTGAGTATACAGAAAGCTATAACGTTCAGCAGCTGAAGAAAAGTATTCACAGCATCCTAGGTTTTAAATTATTAATTCCTATGAATTTGTTATCCTCAACTTTTCTTCAAAACTTTTTACTGCCAAAGAAATTATCCTTGTTGGTGTTGGGTTTCTGCCAGTGACACCTGCAGTGCTCTTCCTCAGCGAGGGGGTCTGGTGACTCTTTGCTGACCAGTCCCCTACTTATGCCACACAACCCTGGCAAACCCAAGCTCAGCTGTAATTTCTTGTGGTAGCTGAAGGAATCACCCAGGAATAAGACCTTGTGCTTTTGAGATAGCACAGAACCAGGGCTCCTCTGTTCACCTCAGGTGAAGGCTGTGTCTGGACATATTAGAACTTCAAATAACCTACTTGAGTAGTAAAATTGATGATAAATAATATTGGACTATATGATGATGATGCGTCTGTATTTGGTGCTGCCTGCAATATTTCATGTCTGTTTAACAGTAGTATTCAATATTTGATCTCATCTAAGACTAACCAAGAAGGGAATTGTGCAATATGCACATTTTGTTGACCTTCAGTGACCTTCTGTGTCTTCCATGTTTTCAAGCTGCAGTGCTTTGGCTAGAAAAATATTGCTTTGTGTGAGTTACTTTTTCTATGGTAGCCTAAAATAAGATCAGATTAATATGGAATTTCCTGGCTTTTTTGAGTTTCTTTGGCTGTGGCAGTATTCAGTCAATACAGCCCTTGTCCAGCTAGGTGACAGACTTATTATGAGTGACACATTTGTATACTGCCCTATTTGGGTCACCACATTACTGATTTGATCAATTGATGATATCCAAAGAATCTCTTCCCTTTCTTTACTGCCTCATGGGAGCATTTTCTCTCTCAGTATAATTGCCTCACAAAGGCCCAACCTTTTCCCAAAGGTAAGGAAGAGAAATGCTCTAAGACAAATCAAATTAACAAATATCTCTGTTTGATTTATGTAGTGTTTTGGTTTCACTCTCTGAGTTTCTAGATACATCAGTGCTGGAACAAGGGAGTAGTTCAGAGGATATTATGTAAATAAAAAAAAATCAAAATTATCAAGGAAAATTTTATTCAATCAAACATTGTGGAAGAAACTATGAATACTACTGAATATGGTAATGCTCTCATTTTCCTTTGCATGTACTTTGTTTGCGTTTTATGTGACTTGGAGTACTGAATTCTGTACTCAAATGGACTGGAAATGGGTGACAAAGTACAGTAGTGGATACTGTCAGTATTTGGCATTTGGAAACCAAAAGATATCTATTTTGGCTAAGTATAAGTGTGACTTGATGTATTTGTTTCCCACTTCTATAAGTGTAACTCACCACATTCTTTTTTCAACAGAAGTCATTCTCACAAATTCTGAATCCCAAGTCCTAAAGACTTTGGTTTAATGGGTTCCGATTTTTTGGTTTAGAGCATTAAGTCTTGCAAAAAGTTGTTTTACAGGAACTGAGTGGAATAATAAATGAAAAAATGGACACAATAGTAGGATGAGCATAGCTTGTGCATCTTTGTTTAAGAATTTAGGTTTAAACCTGTTGCTGAAGATAACAAACTTTAAAGTGAGTGTGCTATGTTATCCAGGGAAGCATATGTTGATAACCACTTTGCTGCTTGGATCAGTCTACCGCTGATGAGAAACAAATAAGAAAATGGAACTTGATCATTTGTGAGGTTAGTGCCAGGTCTGACACTGAGTTTGATCAGAAAACTTTTGCTCCCTGCCTGATACTTTCTGCAAAAGCTCTGTATTTTGAAAAGTTTCATGCTGAGGCTTAACATCTTTGAAAATGTATCTGTATTTAGAGAAGCAAGAAATTATAAACATGTAAGAAAATGGAAAGAAACACAACACAACACCCACCTCCCCCACCACCCCCCCGAATTAGAATAGTCTCTGAGGGCATGAGAGAAAATAGTAGTTCTTTCAATGCCTTTGGTCTTAGATGGTATCGGTACTACAATATACAATCATCCAAATCACATTAGAAAGCTGTAAAAAAATAACTGCCTTCTTCATACATTTTCTAATAAATTTAGAAGTTCCTTAGTACAAATAAAACAGGGGAAGATGTGTTTTCAAAAGAAAGCAATTTTTCAAAATTAGTTGTTGGATTGAATTTCCTCTTTCCTATAGTCAGCTGATAAAACCAGATTAATCTGTGTGGGTTTCTCTTTTGGCAGCATAGGGAACCCTCCATAATGACCCAAGCAGTTAATGAGCAGTCACAGTTTCTTGTGACATTCCTTCTCTGCACCATCTTGTTCTGTACTGGAGTCAGTTAGGAAAACCTTTGAAGTACAGAAGTGTAGCACAAAGACTGGAAATCTACTGGTCATTTTTCATTAGCTACTTCTTTGCAGTATGGAGCAGCATCACATAATGACCCAAAACTGCCTAAAGACTGCCTGGTAGGCAATGTAGGTGGTACAGAATCCAAGGAGTTAGTATACTGAGGGAAAATTTGATCCAAAATGGGAAGGTATTGCATGAATTCTTAAAATCATACTTTTCTTTTCTATAGGTAGGCTGGGGATATTTTTAAAATCCTCCCACCAACCTGCCAAATCATAGGATGGAATTACTCAGTGTCTCCTTTCCATTGAATGTTTTTCCACATGCAAACTTTTATCTTCTGTCTCAGTGTACTTCTGTGATCTGCTAGGCTTACTCTCAAAGGTAGGTATTTTGCTAATATATGAATCTACAAGGAAACTTAATCATATAAATGACAGAGTTCAGAGTCACAGGTCTAATGTCTTTGTCTAGTGGTGTGGTGTGATGATGATAGGAATTGTTTTTTATCATTTTATGCCCTGCAAATTCAGTGCAATGAAAACTAACTTGTACAAGTTGTAGTTATAATGGATTTTTTTCCTCCTCATTGTATGTGGATTAGAACCAAACTGAATTATAATATCTCTATGATTTCTTTTCTTTGCATTATGAATAGGGGAAGGTTCAATGTAACCCATAATATTTTCTCTGTGGAAAGAAGCTACCACAGAGTGAATTGCAGCTGTAAATGTGTACAGAAGCCCTTTTATCCTAACTCATAGCTTCAGTGTCAATAGCTATTATCTCTGGACTAGTAGTTTACAGTTAGTTCCAGAAGCACCTGACATGTTGATGGAAGCACAAAATAGATCAATTGATAATGAAGATTACTGCTGGTCTACAAAAGTTCTTAATCGAGCTATATCAATAATTCATTTGAGTGCAGGTGATTTTTTCAGAAGGAGACAGACTGAGTAGAGATGTTTAAAGGGACATAGAAGGAGATGAGGATGTTCTGGTATGATAGAGTACCAGTTTCAGAGTTTTCATTGGTTTGATTACCTTGAAATGCCAGAAGATTGAATTAATTCTGTACTTGTCATTATTTGGTCTCTTTCTGCTGATTTCAGTAATCTTACATAGAAGTAACAAAAAACCCTCTCCAAAACTAAACAAAAAACCTAATCAAACCTGCACAAGCAAGAATGCATATTTGTTTGAAAGATTAAATAGGACACTTTGGTATTTATTAAACAAAAATTATGGTAGGGTATTTCATCTTTGTTCTTTTTTGGGGGTTAATTTTTTTTTTTTTTCCATAGCTTTTCTGCTGAAGGACTCAGACATAAAATTTCCTTATTTAATGACTGGTCAAATATTAATTAACACTACTCATAGTTTTATTTCATTGAAATGTAATTCTTATATTCTCTCATGTGAATTTCAGCTGTCACTACTTGCTTTCATTAGGCTAAAATATTTCCTGGGTGACACTGCAGGCCACAATGGTTTGGTGTATTTCAGTTCCATTTCAATACTACAGGAACCTTCCTTGGGTCATTCTACTCTGTATCCTCCAATCTTAAATCACAGAATTCACAAAATGACAAGGTTGGAAGAGACCAAGATCATTGAGTCCAACCCATGCCCCAACACCTCAACTAGACTATAGCACCAAGTGCCACATCCAGTCTTTTTTTAGACACATCTAGGGATGGTGACTGCACCACCTCCCCAGGCAAAGCATTCCAGTACTTTATCACTCTTTCCATGAAAAACTTCTTCCTAATATCCAGCCTATATTTCCCTTGGTGCAGCTTGAGATCATGTCCTCTGGTTCTGTCAGTTGCTGCCTGGTGCAATGAAGTTTCTCCAGCTCCAGTAAAGACATAGAATTTAAGTGAATTATAGAAAACATTAAATATGACTTCATATTTTCCCCCATTAGTTTTTTGCTGGATAAATAAAAGGTGCTCTGTATCTTGTATCAAGCCAGGCCTATCTCTGTAATCCTGTAGTTTCCTCTGAGCCCACAGCAAAGGGAAGCAGCACACGCTGAGCGCCGTTTTATGCTTACAGTAATCTCCCTGTGACACATTTACTTTAATCTGTCAGTGATTCATGTTTGACACACACTTGAATTAATGTTAAGA
Source organism: Certhia americana (assembly GCA_018697195.1). Taxonomy (NCBI): domain Eukaryota; kingdom Metazoa; phylum Chordata; class Aves; order Passeriformes; family Certhiidae; genus Certhia; species Certhia americana. The sequence goes on along the minus strand of CM031864.1, from coordinate 21,493,208 downwards.
GAATTAAAAGAATAAGAAAACCTTTTTAAAAAAAAAAAACAAAACAGGGATGCAAAACAGGCAGTGAGTTGAATGCCTCTAGCCAAGACAATATATCAAAGAATGTTCTGTGAGATAGACCCAAAGATCAGGTGCTCTTGCCATGAGGGAGAGGAATTTGTTTGGAAAAAATATATAAATAAATCCAGAAAAACTAAACAAAAAATGCCATTTACTCTCCTCCCTCTAGAATGGGAACTGCAGTAAAAGATCATTAGGTTTGCATGCAATGGACATAATCAGACTGAGGCATGATGAATTAATGCATAGGCAATTTCTGTAGCAATCACTGAGCACACCAAAGAAGCCAAACAAACACAACAGAGATGTGTCTTTTGTTTCATGAAGAGAAGTTCGGTTCCTGATGAAGGGTCAAATAAAAGAGTGACCAGATGAAGAGGGAGGATGTTTTCTTCAAATCCAAGATTTTGGCTTCCACTCTGCAAAAGCACCCAGTGAGTCACATGCTGCTGGTGCTGTCATGGCCAAATTTGTGAGGTCTCCTTCTCTAAGGGATGATGTTGGAAACCTTGTAGGTTTCAGATCCACTTCATATTAGTAACTGAAAGGGTCTGTGTTGATACCACAGGTGTTTAGATAGTTACTCTTGCTCCCAGACCCAGCAGGCTGTAACTGGGCACTGTTTATAGGAGAGAGGAGGATTTACATCTGTCTCCCAGCCAGGGAACTCACTAGTTAGATTAGTACCATATTCATTTTTCCTTTTAACTAGGTAGAACCAAGAATATGATGATACTATTTATCAACATGGTATTGTGCTCTGTAAAACTGACACAGGAAACTGGCCTGCCTGGTCATCAGGTGAATGTTTACTGAGCTAAATCCTAAATAATGACTGTTGAGTTGTATTGGAACAAATATCCAAGTGAAGCTAGGGCAAATTTCCCTTTAATAACAGCTTCTAAATTTTGTGTGTTTTGCTTTGGAGAAATATTGCATGGCAGTATTTATGCAAGAGCTATTTTGAGGTTTCATGAGAATTTGAAACAAAAAAACCTTATGCCTGACCCCCATGTTTTTACTAGGAAAAAAAGCTCTATAATTTCCAGAAGCAAATTGTCATTTTAACTCTCTTGTTTCCCTATTTTCTTGTCAAGGTTAAAAGAATGGAGTCCACTGGAGTTGGGAAAGCTCAGTGTTGGTTGGAGGTGAAGTCACCAGCACTGCATTTCTGCACCAGTCATAACTGATAAGTTCAAAACCACATCAGGTGAGGTTATTGTACCCTTGACTTGAAATGTGAAAGTCAATGCATGTGCAATCACATATCACTGTTAAACCTCTTCCTTGTCAAATCACATATCACTAATGAGTTTTTAGCTGTGAGTTTGGCTATGTAAATTGTCAGACTTTTTCTGCATTCATACAGTATGAACAGATAAGTAAAAATACCAATATTATGGTAACTTCTGCATTTTAGGTTAAAAAAGTGCATATAATTTTCCTTTTTACTCAGAAAGAATTGCTAGCAAATCAAAATAGGAAACACAAGCAAACAGAAGAGGGAATATTTGAACTAGTACATGCAAAATAATTATTCAGCACTGCAGACTAGTCTTTTGCAAAGCTTTAAATAATATATGTACAGAGATTAGAAATCCCTGCAAGGAAGTTTTTAATTTTTTCCTGTATGCTTCTCTCCAATATTTTCTTTGAAGCTTGCATGGCGTATCTTTTAGCCTAATTCAAAATGGTGTTTTTACATCAAAAAATGCAGCCAAGCCAATATTTTTCCTTAAACTGGTTGTTCAAAGGGGGAAAAAATTGTTAAAATTAGTTTAAAAACATTCTGCTTCATGTTAGTCAACGTGTGATACTACTCTTCCTACTCTTCCTACTCTTCCTACTCTTCCTACTCTTCCTACTCTTCCTACTCTTCCTTCTCTTCCTACTCTTCCTTCTCTTCCTACTCTTCCTTTTCCTTTTCCTTTTCCTTTTCCTTTTCCTTTTCCTTTTCCTACTCATTCCTACTCTTTCCTCCTCTTCCTACTCTTCCTTCTCTTCCTACTCCTTCCTTCTCGTCTACTCTTCCTTTTCCTTTTCCTTGCTTTTTCCTGTTTTTCCTTTTCCTTTCCGTTTCCTTTCTTTCCCCCCTTTCCCTTTCCCGTTTCCCTTTCCCTTTCCCCTTCCTTTTCCCTTTCCCTTTCCCTTTTCCCTTTCCCTTTCCTTTCCCTTTTTCCATTCCCTTTTCCATTCCCTTTTTCCATTCCCCTTTCCATTCCCTTTTCCATTCCTTTTCCACTTCCCTTTTCCCCATTCCCTTTTACATTCCTTTTCCATCCCTTCCCCAACAGATCTTTTTCTTTAGGTAATGGATGGCTGTACAGTGGTAAAAAAATCCAACAATTCTTAGTTGGAAAGTACTAGTAAATGGCCCAAACTTTCTGTGTTACAAAATTCTGTAGGTGAATTACAAAGTATGTGAAGGAAAGTGCAGAATGATCAGGGGTTACAAACAAAACTAGAAAAACAAAGGTATAAAGACATACTATATTAAGCCCTGCGGCAGTGTACCTTATTTATACAACAGAGAATGTCTACAGAATAAGCAACCAGCACAACAGAGGTATGACTAATAGATAGGTATGAATCAGTGGATTTGTATTCTTCTCACACATCCCTCTTCCCAAAAACAGAGAAAATGAAAGAAACCCCCTCCTGCGCTTTCTCACACATTCATCCTTTTCAAACCTGATGCTCGCAGTTATGATAGTTAAATTTTAGCTTTGGGCAGCCCAGGGTACTAATCTTGCATGACCTGTTCCAAATGAAATCATGCTCTTATGACTCATTTGCTTTCCCTGTCTATTTTTTTTTCCTCTTTGTCAATCCTGTACCCAAGGACTCTCTCTATCAAAATAATAATAATTAAAAAAATAATCTAGAATCTCTATCTTGTTCCTATAGATAGAAACACAAAGAGGTAAAGCATAGGTTTCAATATTTTGGAATCTGGATTACTTCTAGATCACAGTTTTCCTGCTTCAATTTAGTTGCATGGAAGGACATTTTCTTAATATCAGGTTTATAACTACCCCTGAGTGCCAATAAATCAATATCTAATTGCAGTGCAGTTAAAATCAATTGATAAATTTGTTTTTATGTTTCTTTTAGGAAGGCAACTACTAAGAATAGAAAGTACCATCTCTGCCATGATAAATCATCCCCAGGAAAACAGGCTTATCCCAGCTCAAGGTGGCCATGAAATCAACATTCCAGCAAGTGGCTTTGTCTCTAAAAATATCACAGACATTTTATCACTAATTATTCATGTAAATATGATCTTCCAGGGTTTTTTTGCAAATGTAATACTTATGGTTTACTTGGAGGTACATGTATGGGTTTCAGCCTTTCACAATACCTCCTCACAAAAAAGAATATTTTTATTTTTTATTCTAGAAATATATAATCAGTGTGTTCCTTAAATGTGTGTTTCTGTGCAGCTGGAGTTTGAGGATTCCAGTGATTCATAGGCCTTGTCCTGGATCTTGTGCAATAGCACACTAACCTTGGTGGAATATGTTAAAAGAACAGGGTCTTGACCTTGCAAACGTTACTGCATGTGCCAGGCTTCCCCTGCAGGACTCCCTGCATCTCCCCTGGAAACGCCTAAAAACATATACAGGAATATTGATTTTGCAGGGGGAATAATGTTAGGATACAAACCATACTCTGCTGCTTATCTTGCCTTTCCAATGTAATACAAAAGCCCTGCAATCTGCTTTCAGCTGTGATTGAAGTTAGGAGGTGAATACAGTGGGCTTCTGTAGAAGATTGTTGGGTTTACCCAACCTCCTTGTGTCTAGCTGTTCTTGTTTGCCTCTGTAATTAATGACAATGTGTTTTTCTCATGTTTCTTGTCTATGGTTGGGTAACTCCAGACACAAATGCCAGATCTGATGAACCTGAAAGGGAAAGTAGGTGGGAGCAAATTTTCCAAGAGTGTTATTCTAGTTGACAGGTCTGCCTCTTCTGACATTAATAATGCTTCACAAATGTTGATATAAATCAAGATAAAGCCAGAAGCAAACCATATGCAGGATGGGGAGCCTTGGGTCTGCAGTTTTAGCATCCCCAGAACTGATAGTAAGACTGCAGCTTTCAGCTGTAAATGCCTTTCTCCTTATCCCAGAAACTTGTACAACAATATAAGTTCTACATCTGCCTGTATATATGAATCACATCAGGCATCCCCAGGGCCAAATCAGCAAGCCTGATTGAAAATTTCATCCAAAATACCAGTGGTTAACAGAAAAAAAAAAGTCTCTTAATGGACTTTGGTGGGCTCATTCTCAGCATGTTCCTGAAATCTAATTCTCTGGCAACTTCTATACTTTGGAGGTTCACATTTCTGGAGTGCTTTGGTATCAAAATACCAGCTTGGTCCTCCAGTCTTTATTAAGAAGATATGTCTTCAATTTACAGAAATAAGAATGTCACTGGCAATCTTGCAAAGTTTATGTGCAAAATAAGTTGGTTACAGGCCTTATGCTGCTTCTGAAAGTAAGGACAAATATTAGCTCCTCTTGGTGCTGCAGAGCCCCTCTCTAGCTTTTATTGATGGTGAAGTGCTCAGCCTGAGATTAGTAAGGAACAGGGCAATCTGGAAAGTACACAGGAGAGCAATGAGACTGGAGCCAAGGTAAGTGTTTGCAGTGCTGTGTTAGAGTCCCTGCCTAATAATGAGGTGCCTTTTGGAAGTGAAGGGTGTTACCTCTCCTGAATGTAGAATTCTGTTCCTAAAATATGTCTTTTAACACCTGCAGCTGCTGATTTTGCTTTTCTGATGTTGTATGGTTAAGACAGCAAACACCAGAGGATAATATTTTGGCAGGGACTTCTCTGTCTGCACTTTTTCTTCCATAGAAGATGCACGAAGGTCAAAAGATTTCAAGGGAGGTTTTGTGGACAAGAGAGCTGCATGTTTTGTAGTGGAAGGTGGATGGCACAGTAGCATTATAAGAAATTGGCATAGTTTCATTTTTTTGTGTGGATGTTCTTGTAAAGCCCTTGTCTTCCACTAGTGTATGGAGCACTCTCCTGAGAGAAAATTTCTTACCTCTAAAGCCATTTGTTCTTCTGGACCAGTAGTCAAACTCTGCTCACTTAACCTCCTGCCCAGCTTCCCTCTCTCCACTCTTTCTCTTTCTGACTGGTCTCAGAGTCTTTTCTCACATAAGATCCCTTACAAATGAAGAGAAATCTCTTCCTTGCTTTTCTACCATTCCTGACAGCTTTTACTCCTGGAATCTGTATACAAACTGTTTCCTGACACCTGCCTCAGTCCCTTCTTCTGTACTAAATGTACAGCCTCCATTAAAGCAGTATATATATCTCTAAGCAAAGGCATGACCTTTTCAATTAATGGTGAAATTTGATGTAAATTCTAGAGCAGTAATTCCCTCTTTGATGTACTTGTTGTATGCATCATTTAGATCTCTGTACCAAAGAGGGATGTTGCTCCAAATCTGAACTTTAGGGTAGTAAATGCATGAAAAAACTACCCTCTAGACCTTAACTTCCCAGAAAACCTTCACTTACTTCCATCAAGGTATAGGGAAAAGGCATATATTAAATGGCTTAACATCAGCACTGTCTACTGGACTGCAGTTGCTGAATTTAAATGCATTTGCACCTAGCAGAGTAAATCAGCTGTGCAGCAGGTTGAGATTCTGATTATAACAAGGTAGGACAATACCCTACCTGTAAGACATGAAGCCACATCTCCAACAATGTGATAAGACTGAGACAAAGGAAAAAAAATTAAATCCCTCTGTCCTTGAGGAAAATGAACCTTGTGGAGACCTTGGAAATCCATTTGGCTACTCTGCAGTAAAACAAGAGAACAACCCTTACTGACTCTTTCTGGGCCAGATTTCTGATGACAACTATTACAGAATGCTGAAACTCCATGGCATGGAAACTTCTCTCCATGTCCACGTCTCTCTTGATGGTAAACATTTGAAATATTGCCCTTAAAACACTTCCTTGGGTTGTACACTTTATTACATTTTTCTGACATTACTTGAGTTAAAATTTGTGTCTTTCAGATGTGGACAAGTTTCTCCTACATTCTTGGATTCCAACCAATTTCCCTGAAATTTTGATTTACCTTCGGCAGGTCTGTAAGTTTCCAGGGAACAGACTATGACAATTTGAAAAGGGTTTAGCTCATTTGGAGTTGTCTACCAAACTATGACTGTCTCTGTTCCCCTAACAATTGCTTCAGTCCTGCTTTCAGTCCTTGAAAGAAGAATTTGTGACTTACTATTGCACATATTACAATGTAAATTTGTCTTTTTCATGCAATCTTTGAACATTTCACTATTTTATATTATTAATTTACTTTCTTTTTCTTTAAATGTAAACAACCCCCCAACAACATCAGATGATGGATTCTCTTCATTTATATAACCTTGACTTTACCAGGTGCATTTATCCCAGAAAGGCCTGGCAAGCCTCAGGGTTCTCATTTTTCTTGTAATCTCCTTTCATTGGCATCTAAAGTGGCATTAAGCATACAGACATTTTGACCTTGAAGTCTTCTCGATAGAACAGAAAAGCAAGACCCCTTAAATAATAAAAGAGGCAGTTCATAGTTTTATGGTTATAAAATAAGATCCCATTTCTTTTCAAATGCTGTGGTGATTTTTCAGTGTCTACATTTACTGTCTCTTTGGAGACTTACAAGTTTGTTTCTTTCATCTCCTGATAACACAACTAAAGTCTAGAAGGCATCTTCTTTTTCAAAAAATGCTGCCCATTTTCATTTCTGGAAATGCTAGTTCTCTTTCACCATCTATACCCTTTCATTCTTCCTGTAATAACCACTCCTTTTTTTCCTATTACTTTTTTTTTCCCTCTTTCTTAATAAAATGCTTTGTGTTTCATATTGTCATGCTCCATTTTGACTAAAGATCCTCTAGCATTTTGGATATTCAGTATTAGTCCTTAACTGCTCACTGCACAGATGTCATAAATACTATATTAGCTTTCTCTTTAACAAAAAGAGCCAAAATGTCCTATTTTTATTAAGAGTACAGTGATGAAAACTCATGTAATTTACTTTTGGTACAGTCTCTCATTAAGAGAAATGGAAAGCTGATTTTATAGTCTGAATTGGTACCTTGATAATATAATAGCATATGTCTCATTGACAGAACACAATAAAATATATTTCATTGATACAACACCCCAGTTTCATTTTAATAAGTAAAGAGTTCATAGTATTCCAGACAATTCATTCTGTGATCAAAGTGTTGGCAGAGATTTAAAAAACGTTGCCTGCTGGACATATTCTCCTACATTTCCCTATGGCACATAAAGCATTTAGGACTAATTACCATTGTCACCTTTAGAAACCATGGCTTGAAAGACTGGAAAGAGAAAAATTCAGACCCCACCATTGTGGCTCTGTGGCCATGACATCTCCAGGGCCAGCAGTCTGTCTCTCTCTCTTTGGGATGGCTCCATGTGTGCCAGGAGAATGGCTGTAGCCCAGCAGGGCAGAAACCTCCCTGGGCGTTCATGGAATCTCCAGCAGCAAGCTCAGCATCTCAGGAGCCTCTTCTGGGGAGGGCTGCAGCAAAGAAAGGACTCATTGCTTCTAAAAGGGACTGAAATTTCTGGGTTATTTGGGCATAGCAGATTGGGTACAGTGAGAGGAGGATACACAAGGATGGGGTGGGGGGGTTGCAGGGCCTGCAGAGTTGTATTTTAGATATTAGTTGCAGTCTGGGAGGCATTATTTTGATGTAGGAAACTTTTCTTCAGTGAGCCTTTTGCTGAAGCAAGCTCTGTGCCAGGTTACCACTGAGTGAGTTTACTAACCCTTGAAAAGTGAGGATGCCACAGCTCAGTGGCCCATGTAAGCTTCTTGCCCTTAAATGCCAGCGTGTGAGAATTTTATATTCTCCCTCTGTGCTTCTTTTTTTCACACTCAGTTGTTCATTACTCACATTCTCAACTTTGTTTTCATCCTATTGCTCACTGGAGTTTTTCTCTGCTCCCTCCCTGATCCTTCATTTGTAGCCTCTCCTAAGCAGAATAGCAATCAAGTGACATTCAATTTTGTACCAGCCTTTTCAAAACAGTGTGATTTGAAATTAAAAAGCTTAAGTATGCCATCTACAAATCTGTACACAGATGTGTTGTGGATAAATCAAAATGAAAATATTTGGGGAATTGTTTCTAAAATTGCAGCTTACATATGAATTTATGAGGATAGTCCTCAGCCTTGAAAAACCTTCACTGGAATGAAAACTGTGCAGTGGACTAGTCCCACTAGAAGACATGCTGCAGATACTAGATAATTTTTAAGGTAGGATAGCATTTCAGCAATTGCATGCTTACTCTGTGCTGTAAAATTATGTATAATTATATTGTTTGTCCATGTTTTTGTACGTGTGTTAATTATATGTAAATGTGAAGATTAAATATATAACATTGGATAGGAATTTGTGTGCATGTAGAATTCGATTCCACAATACCACCATAGACAAAATCACTGTCTCCAAACTATCCACACATTCTTCAGCAAATAAATTGTCATGTGCTTAAGTCCTTCAGTTCCTTTGAAAAGCAGACTTCTAAGTACATGTAAGACTTCTAAGTACATGCTTATGTACTCTGATAGAGATAAAAGTAGTTTATGGTCTGAATTAAGATGTATGGGAATAATCCCTTACCACTGAAAATTTAATTGTTGAATTCAGCATCACACAAGTGTTAATGTCTGAAACCTGGACCTCATTTACACCTACAAATTCATTTAGCATTTCCTAGTAAAATGTTTTAGGTGTATAAAGCTTCATCTGCAGTGCTAAAAGAAATTCTTACAATGTGCCCAAGTCAAAATTAACTGCAGAAGTTTTATACAAAGTCAGATACCTCATCTAGTGTGTGTAATAGTTCTGAATATGTGCATGTGTTATGAATTATAGGTAAAATAATTCTGGCTTATTTCACTTGTATAATGCTACATTTGTGAGCTGGATTCTGTGGTGCATGTAACCAGACCAGGGAAAATCCTGAGAAATGCTTTATCCAGAGTCTTCTTCTCTAGATGATTCTTTGCATTAAAGCTACTTTCACAGTGATGGCTTCAGAAAAAAAAGTTTTGAAACAGCCATTCAGATTATCATATGAAACAACTCATGCAATTTTATTTTAAGAGACTTAAATCTCTCTTGAAAGACATAGTTAATTTTTAATGATTTTTCTTCAGAACCAGCCAAATTTTTAAAACTGAAGCTGATATTAGCCCCATGAACGAATGACATCAATTGAAATGTACCCTTTTTTCAGGGTGAGTGATGTAATTTCATATTAAAGTGACCTTTGTTAGAAATGTTTTGACTATAATGATTTCCTGTCCTTTTTGCTCAGCAATCAGAACAGCAGAACTGGCCTCAGCCTGTTTCAGCTGCCTGCTGTTAATGCTTGAAGGGAAGCAAACTGCACTGAATGCCTGCCTGAAGGATGGGCAGTGGCTACAGCTGAGGGTAAGCACCAATGAGCAATGGAAATGTGTAATCCCAACCTGAGAGGTTAGTAAGGAACCAGACCTGGGCCTCACACCACTGGAATTGACTAAAAGTGAAACTGCTATCTTGAATTTAATTATTTTACCTTAAGTTTCTTAGCAAGAAGTTCTGTTCTCAAGGGAATTGTGTTTTTCACATGTGTATGGGCTGTTTTTATAGACTGATCATGTTTTTATAGACTGATCTTTGTGTTGGAAGCCTGGCACCTAGAAAACCAGTGATTTATGCTTGTGAATGATACCTATTATATAGTTATGGAAACATACCTGCATCTCTAAAACTGATTGATAGCTCCTTATATGAAACCATCTTATTACAACTTACTAAAAGTGCTGAAGATGGCAGTGATCTTTTGTAGATTCTCTGGATGAATGTTGTTTAAAAGAGATTTTTATTTAACAGCAGAAGTACAGTTAAATTTTTCTGTGTGAAACTAATTCTAAAAAGCATGAGTCAAAACTTTATACCATTCAGGAAAACAGAGCTACAAAAAAAAGTAACATCCATTCCCACTTCAAAAGAAAAATTAAGAGTTGTTCTAAAACTATGGTGCAATAGGTGCTTGGATTAGATGCCCCATGGGACCCGCTGGTTTTAAAATGTGTAGGCAGTACTGTAGGCCTATTTTCATTTGAACACTATTAAATATCATATCCATACAGGCAGAATACTGAGCAAGACAAACTCACTATGGCAGATGTTGTTTTTTCCTTCTTTATTTTCTTACTTTTCCTGGAGAGGAGAAAATAATCTTTATCATGTAGACCTCTGTTTGTCATCTTCTGTTTGTAGGAAGAGATATAGCAATATTTTTGCCATGCTATTCTTTCAACTGTGAACTTTTTTCATAACAACTCTGTGATCTGAATATTTTAGTAAATAAACCAGAAATACAGAATATAATAGAATTAAAAGGATCTGTTTAAAAATAAGGTTGTAATTACGAGGTTCCAGGATTTATTTTGTAGAGCATATGGCTTCCCTAATTAAGAAGAAGGCTGTTATTTTTTTATCTTTTAAGCTGCATATAATACTCTAAGTTCTATTCATGTGCTGCCAAACTTGTCAAATGTGCCTTCTTTTGCAGCTAAATTTTTGCTCTTGTTCAACCCCCTCTTATCAAAGGCTGAAGTTAAAAAAAAAAAGCACACAACATAGAGTAATATTGAGCTTTGAATCTAATGCTGGAGTTTGTTACAAAATTCTTCCCCTATTCTAACTCTTTTAAGTTTACTGTCCTGAAGTTCAGTGCTCCCATCTATTTGAAAGTGTTCACTGATGTTCATCCTTTATTTAAGGCTTCTGTCTTCTATTTTTTAGGCTGATAAGATGATGCATTTATTACATGATTATTGCCATATCAGCTATTCTGAACTTAATTTGAATGATAACATTAAGGATGGTCTTGGCTGTTGCAATAAAGTAGAGGACATAGTTTGCGTAGTTTAGAAAGCAACATTTTGTCTTCTCTGTAGTCTACTTAGTAAAAAAAATCCCAAAAGTTTAAGTAGACTAGCAATTTAGGAATGATATTTTAAGAGAAAACTAGGCCAGAGCTCACTCCAGAATTTTTGCTTGGTTTCCTAAATTTATCTACTAGAAGCCCCAAAATTGCCAGCTGTTAACTGTAGTGAATACTCGGTGGCCACGTTGTGTTTTGGTTTATTGTCTGTTCAAAATGGAAGAGGATTAAAGGAGCATTTTTGTCACATGCACCTGACTTTGTAGATAATAAGATTTTAGTGCTGAACCCCGTCTTGCTGGGTCATAGAGCACAAGGGACATTCCAAATTACACTAAGCTAGGAAATGTAATTGGCATAGCCTTGTGAGCAGGGTTTTAGGAAAACTGCCTCTCCTGGATGCACCCCTCTGTGTTTCTGCTCTTCAGTGCAGTGTGTCTGTGGGTTGCACACTGCCCAGCAGCCCAGCTCCAGGGCAGTCCCAGGCTGGCAAAGCTACAGGCATGGCCCTGAAACAAAAAGGCCTCAAAATGCCTCAGCTTGGAGATCTGCAGAGTAAGATTTGGCATGTGTTTCTTAAAGCTGATCCTGTGACAACTTGAGCAGCTGATGATGATCCTGTGAGGCTTTTGACTGAATAACTTCTGGAGTATCTAGACTTTTACAGTAGGAGAGTGTTGGTACATCTGGGAATTGAGGTTAGATGCTATCCAGAAGTTCCCTTTGCCCTCCCCCAGGAAGCGATGAGTTTATCAACTAATGAAGTTTTGCTTCATCTGCCTCCAGCCTGCTATCCTTCTATTAAATAGCATTTAGTGCACAAGTCATCCTTCTGTTTCCAGTGGGGTTACTCATGTGAGTACCACTGCACACAGGGAGACTGACAGAATCAGCATCTAAATTACTCACCACCAGGTTGTTATGACATTAGTGCTTATTGGCTTGGATTTACCCACAATTTCTGGTAATTAAAAAAACCTAAACCAAACCCCCAAGCAAATAAAAATCCCCCCCTCAAAAAAGTAGAAAAGTAATGGGAATTGCGGATTATTGATGTCTTTCTCTTATTATGTTTGACTTTTTTGTAATGCAAGCCTACCCACACTACTCTTATATTTATGAATTCACATGCTAGGCAGTCTTGTAATGATTTTTTTTTTGGTAACAACAAGTCCAGCCTGTTCTCTTTGTATTTATTTTGTACATTGGCTTATCAATAAATCATTCAAATGATCTTAGTCATCTACTGCAACGTGAAGAAGCTAGTCTTTGTTTTTGTCAAATCTGCTTCTGAAGTTATCTGTTCACAGTTACATGAATATTTATACAGATGATATTTTCAAGGCATTTTTGGCCCTAGATTCCTAATGGAGAATAATATTCCCGTTTAAATGAGTTTAAATTGTTTTCTTTTAATTTTATATGAAACGTTATCACTGCACATAAACTAATTCTTTGTTCACTCGTTTTGATTCCTAATAATATAATCATATGCAAAAAATTACAAGCAAGCTATAAACATTGGTGATTTATAATTAAAAGCAGATTTAATAAGGTGCTCTTAGCTGCTAATTGCCTTCTTGAATTGAAATCTGAAGATTCATGCAGGATGTCTTTCAGGAAAGTCATGTTAGGTATGAATTTTGTGAATATATTCTTTAATGATGTCAGTGAAGAGGAAGGAGGTGTTGAGCTATATTCTTAACACTGATGCTGCCAGTGTCTACACTCGAAGATTCACCCAATTATTGCATTACACAAGAAGAAAAATATTGTGGACTTTGCATTCAGGTCCTGGGTCTGACCACGTTCCTTTTTTTATCACCTCAGGTTCTCACTGGGAAAGGGCTGTAACAAACATTGCACTGGGATCTGTTGAAATGTGTCATACTTGATCAGTTTTCTGTAAAATATGCAGAGGTCTCTGCACAGGAATGGCACTTAGGAAGTTGTAACATATTCACAAATAAGTGTTTTTCTTAAAGGAAACCTTTAACAAGGTGCTTCTGGGATGTTATCCATTCTCTGCAACATCCTTAAACTCCATGCTCAGGGTCATCTTCAAAAGCTGAATTTGTGAGTAAGCATGAAACAGATTTGTCAAGCTGCTGTCCACAAAGTACTCAACCAACCTGCATGGTGAAAGGTGGAGGAAAACACCAGATGCTTACAGCTTGAACATTTACTACATTTCAACTATCAATTTGTTTAAAAGGGGATTATGTTGTTCAAATAAAATAATATAAAATTAATATGAAACTCAGGAACTGTCCCATTTGATCATATTGGACTATTACAGAAATAATATTTTGTAATATAGATACTAGATATATATCTGTATCTATTTATCTCTGTATTTTAGCAAAATACCTACAAATAATCCAGTGGCTGAAATTGATGGGTCCCTTGTGTCTCAGGGCCTGTTGTGTGAACTCCCTGAAAGGAGCCTTTGTTTCCATAGGCAACAGAGCTGCTGTGGCACTACGGATCAAACACATCCGGATTTACTTTTATGCCTCTGAGGTAAACAGTTGCCTGCTGCACTACATAAATACTGGAAGAAAAACTCTCTTTCAGTAAAAGACCTGAGCAGCATGAACTGAGGGTAACTGCAGGCTGCTGAGGAGAGCCTGGCACAGGCAGCTCCTGTGAGAGTGTGACATGCGCTGCCATTTTTGCCTTTTTTGTCATTTAGTGCTCTAACTTTTTTGTTGTGCATTTCACAGCTTAAAGACTAATAGAAATCTTTAATGTGATCATTTTTCCTTCCCCCACATCCAGGGAGAATATGTTTTGGTTGTCTTGCCACAGTGAGGCTGGAGATAAAATTATCAAATGTTTCTGCTTTTGACTATTTATGTTGTAGAATTTAACTGCACCTTGTGATCTCAGCCAGTCCAAACTGTTTGATATAGTTAAATGGAGAGTTTTAGAGGACAATGCAAATCTGGCTGGCTTTTGAAAGCATACCCTTCCATTTTAACCATAGTGAATCAAATTAAAGCAACATGTTATAGAAGAAGGCACAGGAAAAATGACCTTTAAATAAAAAAATGAGATGTCTTATGATTTTTGTTGTGCAAGAAAAAAATAACCACGAAGATCAAAAAGAAATGTTAGCTACTGATAAGTTACGTCTGGGTTTGCTGAGTTTACTTATCCATCTGGTTAAAATTATGCCATTCTATGCAATCTATGTTTATTTTATTTTGCACTTGTTATTTGTCTTGCTAATGGTTTTGTTCTCTAAAAGGTAGGTTTCCAGAGGTGCAAGCCACAGAGACTTGGTACACTCTGCTGATTCAGTGCAAGTGAAGCCTAATCCTGAGTTAAGTACACACAGTTTTACAGATGCCGCAGTGAGAATTTTTGGATTGATTTTAATGGTATCCACTGTCACATTTCTGGAACCACTGCTAACCTGCAAATAATCAAACCCATCGAGTTTCTGTCTCTGTGATATTAGTTTGAGACTCATAAAATATATTTGTTCTGCTGCTAAAAATGCTCTTAGTGCTTACTTATGAATCTTAATGAAAAGTAAGTCCTGCACCTGCAGGGAGAAGTTTGTGAGAGTGTTCAGAGCATGGAAAGTTTGCTGGCAGAGGGCTCCCTCCCTCCTGCAGGGTGGGTTTGTCCAATGTCCAGCTGGTGCCCCTGCAGAGGTGGCACTGTGGCATCCCAGGTCCCCTGTGCTGAGCAAGGCTCCTCCCTGCTCACCATGGGAGCCCCAGCTCATCTCTTCCTGACCTTCCTCTGGGCCTCCTTTGGCATTCTGCTTCTGTTGGAGTAACTTCTCTTCTGAAAGGAGGGGTGGAACACACCTTCCAGTCTGTGGCTTTCTCTGTCTCAAGAGGTCACAAGTGCCGAATGTTTTTATCCCAGCTGCTCTTGTCATAGAAATACTCCTTGACTTCATATGAATGCTCTGTTTATTCCTTCTGATTAAGGCTACTGAAAAAATTATTGAGAACAAAATTAAAAATGTCATTTTTAAGTTAGAAATATGTGATAAATTGCAAAGTGAATATGTGATAATCCCAAAGTGATGATCACATTCTGCATGGCAATGCATATTTTTTTTTTTGAGTTTTGTGTCCTAAGTCTCTACATCCTTTTTTGGTTAACATGAAAGCTTTTCAAGGTCAGCAGTGCCATACAGGTAATGATGAGCCTGGGGAAGGCTTATGTTAAATGTGTCCTCAGTGTTAAGGTTAATCTTTTCATTTGTGATTTTTTTTCCCATAAATGGATACATGGAAAGACATTACCTGTCACAAAAGTAATTTTTATGTCTTGAATATTATGTTGATCTATTTGTCAAATAAGAGGTTAATTTATGCATTAAAAACTGTGACATTCATTAAAAATCCCCTAACTTCAAGCACGTTATTTAGGAAAATGTAAACTCTGGGTACTGCAAGGTTGTGTAGATGTAAAAAGTAAAGGGATAAATAAAAATAGGGCAGCTTATCTGCATTTTTACGTTTAATCCAAAATTGCATGTTATTTTATCTGACCCAAATAGGTGGAAACAATAAGTTAGTGAGTTGAACAGATTACCTGTGTCTTGAAAGTGGAGATCAGTTTAGATACTGCCAGGCTGAGCCCTGTAGTCCTTATCTGATCTTGTGTGCTCTGCCTGCTACCTTCACTTTCCATTTATTTTACTGAGATGTTGATTCTCGTTAGCATGAATAGCATTTGGTGTTATTTTGTGAAGATTTGCAAGGGTCATTGTTTGCCAAAACACTTTCAGCTACTAGGAAATCAGTTATTCTTTTCTCTGAGAATGATGAGTCTTAAACAGAAATCCAACTTGTTTCTTAGGATCTCCTTATTATAAGGATCCAGCTGTCATATATTTCCCTGTTGCATGAAACTGAACATAAGAAGATAAAATATTTTTTTGAGAATCTTTTAGCCTGTTTTTTTTATAGCAGTAATATTTTTGCATTTGTGTATGACTGTCTAAATGTCTTGTCTAATAACTTTCAAACCCACTGACCGGTGTCAACCAAATTTGACAGAAGGGAAGTAGTCTCAAGGACAATTGAGCTCTCAGTAGCTTTGGAAAAATAGACCCCATAAGCATTTTGACTGAAGGGAAAACAGCAGTGAAAGCTCAAGTTTTGTGAGATGTTATAAATTCCCCTACCAGAAGAAAAACTCAAATTAGAGCTTAAATCATGAGATACAAATCCAAGCTACATTTATTTCAGGCTTCATTGTTTCACTTTTGTTTTTAATAACATCTTATGGGATTTAGAGATCAAAAAAAATTCTAATCTTTTGTATTTGTCATTATTTGCACTGTTTATTTACTGTTTATTTAGTTTTGTCCAAACTTATTGAAATGAGATTATTTTTCTCTTTTTGCATTTTGTCAACATAAAATGAAGCATGAGTATATGGGAGGTGCAAATGCTTATGTTTGCTGTTTAATTACTAATTTCCATCCATTGTATGCTTGAACAACATTATTCCACGTTTTATTGTTTTTAATACAACAACTCTATCATAATCTTTCTTTGAAAATTGATTTGAAAAATCTGCAATCAGTGAGCTGTGGAAGGTACTCCCCTTATTGCCTCTGAGTCTTTGAATTAGACCTGGAGAAATATTTCTGAGTTGTTTGTTTGCTACAGGCATCTTGCTTCCCCTAAACGTGCGATGACATTTGATATCAATGCCGTTCTCCCTGATGATATTGTGATTAAACTCCCAGATCTGAGCATGTATTTGAACATGCCAAGCAAATCCTTCACCTTTTCTAGTCTTCCCCAACCAAAGGCCACTTTCACACCCACTTCCCTACAACACCTTTCCTATGCTGAGGAAGTAAGAACCCTGGAGAGAAAAGACATGGGAACCTGTGGTAATGTGCGTTTTCTGTGACTTCTCACTTTGGTGCAAAATTACTGGTCTGTGCTCTTTTTTTCTAAAATTTCCTCCACATGCTAGATCCTGTCATAGAGGTAAAGGGATCTGTGAATTCCTGCTTTCTCCTGTATTTATTCTGGCAGGATGAGCTGTGGAAAAGCGAGCACTGTCAGTCGTGTGCATACTGACAGTATCATTGTAGGTGGAGACTGTGCTTTCTGAACAGTACTAATAATATTGCTAAAAAAATTAAACCAGATAAATGATCCTGAAAGGTTATTGAGTAATTATATATTCCAAGCAGTTTTCAAAAAACCTTTTGGACTTGGCACAAGCATTTGTTCTAAGTGAGTAGGAACTGAGAGCAAACAAGCAAAGACTTCAGGGTCCTGGAGTAACCTGCATGCCTATCATCTAAGTGACTGTCATGTCACACATCTACTTTGTGATATGTCACTGCCTTTCTATAACATGCCACATCCTAAGCAGTGTGCTGAGTGACAGCATGTCACTCACCTCACTGTCATGCACAGTCTTGTAGTACTGAAACCTTCTCAGGCAATGGATAAAAAAATTGAAATTTGCTCCATGTTTGCACAGCGAGTGGTGAAAGAGTAGGGAGAAAACTGTATTAAGGGAAAAATAAGAATAGACTCCCACTTATTGGTTGCTTTCTGTTACCAGTTAATTCTAATCCAGTAAGCATACATTTTGCACCTGTTTAGTACAATATTCCACCCATTGTCCTTTGGAAAGAAGCTGTCTATATTGGAGGCACTCAGGGGCTGAGCATTTTAGAAATGTAAGTCAGGGTTCTGACAGATTAGCTCAGACAGATTTAGATGCAGTGGTAGAATGCTCACACTTTACACCTTGCTTCTCAGCTGGAAGAGCAAAGGCATCAGAATGGATGTGTGGTGTAGCTCACAGGCCAGCTGAAACTGCTTATGAAGGTAACATTCCCAAACTGGGAACAAGCATCCCAGTTTGTAGTAGTGGGATGGAATGCTGTAAATCACAACAGGTAAATACCTGAGGGAAATGTATCTCTTCTGATGAATGGCCAGGGTATTTGATGGAGGATGTAGGAAAGGCCAAGTTGTTCAGCATCTTTGGGCCTCAGTCTTTCCTGATAAGGCTGGCTTTCAGGAACACAGAGTCAGCTTAACCCCCTGACTGAAGTGGACAGCGGGTGAGAGTGCACCCTGTGAAGCTTTGCAGTTGATACAAGACTGGGAGGAGTCTGGGATACACCAGGTACTGTCATTCAGAGGGACCTGCAGAGGAGCTCATGGTAATCTCATGAAGTTCAACAAAGCAGAGCAAAGTGCTGCACCTGGGCAGCAGTAATCTACTGAGTGGCAGTAGCTGCTGGGGGGCAGCCAGCTGAAAAGAAGCTCTGCAGTGGAACACCTTGGCATCCTGGTGGATGAGAACATTGCCACCAGGTCCAGGGACAGGAACTTTCCCCTCAAAGCAGCAGTGCTGAAACACATCTGGTTGCTGTGTCCAATTCTGGGCTCCACAGGACAAGAGATATGAAAAGAGGAAATGGGCACAACTGAAATACGGGACATTCAGTCAAATGTAGGGAAAAACATGTTACAGCAGAAATGATGAAACACAGGAAAGTATTTTCAACAGAGCTTGTGAAGCCTCTTTCCTTAGAGAAAGATGTTCAAAACCTGTTGGAACCAGGCTCTGAGCAGCTTGCTGTGGCTAGCCCTGCTCTGATCAAAGGTTTGGACTAGACAATCTCCTCCAGAGGTGCCTGGTGCAGCCAGTCTGAAAGTCTGTGATTCTAAAGCTCACACATCAGACTCCTCCAGTCTCAAGACCTGAAGACAGTTGTGCTTTAAAATTTGCTTGCTCAGTTACTTTACTTTTGTTTGACTGTCAAGAGAATACAACGTGCAAAATACACTGCTGGGCTGGTGTTTGCTAAAGACTTGTACAACCTCGGGCTAATAAGGGTAACAAAAGTAGGCAGTGGTGCAAATCATGAGCTGGCAGTTTTACAAGATGTCTACTGGAAAAAAATTCTTTATAGGTATTTCTTGAACACTTTCTTGGAATTCTCTAAGTTTCCTGTCTTACGCCTTTAGACAGATGTACAGACTGCTTTGAAACCAACCATATTGGAATTAATAGTTTCTTCGAGCCATTACTTGATTTTTTTTTTTTTTTTGGCATTTCTTCTCTTAGAGACCTCTTTAACAGATTTAACTTTGAAGCCTTTTTCTCTTTGAATGTTATTGTCTTCAGCAGCAATTTGTAACTCCCAGCATTCCCTTTCTACTGCAAATATGAATGTAAGTCTCTACATTATTCATTCTTTCTAAAGTGAGAAGGGAGAGTTGTAAACTGCTGAATTACAACCTGCAGTTGCCAAGAGGCAGGAACAACTTAAGTGCAATTTAATTGTAGATGTTTTCCTCGTTTCCCCCTTAACTCTTTCCTCAGGGAAGGATAAACACTACAGACAGTTGAATAGTAAAGAAGCTGTTCTGGATACAGAGACAAGCAGGGATAGAGAAGGTCAGAATGAACTTTGCAGCCAGGAGAACAAAAGACAACCAGAGTATCAGACCATATTTAGAAAAGCAGGTATTTGAAATTAGTACATTGAGTTACTCTGTTCGTAATGTGATGAACTTTACTCATAAAAAATATTAAATTTCAGTTTAACATTGGGAAGGAGTTAAAACTGTTGCATAATTGTTGGTGGGTGAGATTCCATCAATGCCCTACACTAACCCAGCCAGCTCAAGACAGAATTTTGTGAAGGAAGCAGATGTGAGGTAAAGGTAAAATGAAACTGATAGGGGGTCATTATATAATCAAAGGGTATAGTCTCAGGCCTGTTGACAATATCATAGTTACAGTCTTACTGGTATTTATGGTGGTCAGAGAGTGTCACCATGAAAAATAAGTGCTCCTCTGGAAGAGCCTAAAGAGAGTGCTGAATTGGTGCTCGTCCTCTTAGGAGCACCATGTTCCTCTTAGGTGTTTTTTTTAATCCATTCCATTCTTTGTTTATGACCATGGGAACTTCTTGTGTGGTCCCTCAACATCTCCTACACAGTAACAATGTGGCTGTAACCTGCCTCCTAACAGGTTATTATTATATATTATTATATATTATTCCTAACAGGAATCTCTGCAAGATGTCATCTCAAAAAGACTGTGTCATCTGGAGAACCTTAGCCAGATTACATCCACAGTCAGCAACACTGCAATCCTGAGCTGCACATGCTGCAAACTGCAGTGCCTGACAGCAGGGTGAGCTGTTCCTGTTGGCTGAAAATATTCTCCTTTTTATTTAGAGTGAGGAGTGGTTGAAAGGGACTTAGAGAAACACTTATTTTACCGTCTTCCACAAGCCTCATGTTAAAAGCAGTACAAAACTGCAACCTTTTTACCTGGGTATCCACTGCTAGAGAGGGACAAGCCTTGAAGCCAAGAGCTTTTGCAAAAGGCATGAAAAATATTAATGCTATTACCATGGTTGAAATAGAAGTGGGCATATTCTTCTGTTGTTGGCTTTGTGAGGATGCCTTATTTTCACTGCCAGCATGAACACCATGTTCTGCCAGCTGAGGGTGACCCTTTCTTTGTGCATGCATTACACGCCGTATCTGTGAAGTGCATGGGCATTTTTGCATGACATTGCATACTGTATTTTTGCAATTCCTGAATGGAGCTAAAAGGAGAATGTTTACAAAGAAGATGTAATGTAGGCACCTGCAAAAAGGTTTTTCTTAGGTTCTTTGCCTGAAGTGGAAGGTCTACAAACCTGCTAGCACATTAATTCACTATATGTGTGAATAAGGTGTCCCCCATTTTTAGATAATCTGGTTATACCTCTGGTCCTCAGAGTCTGGTAACAAAAATCAAAATATGTAAAAATCAAAATATGCACAAAAGTATTTTTAAGAAGTCTTTTTGTTCTTTTCCTATTTGTCTAATTTGATTGGATTCTCATATTCCATTCTGTGAACTAATGAGAGTAGGAAGACAAAACAAAAACGGCTCCTTAAATTCCCTCTCATTTTGATGACAAGTCAAATATGGGGTCATTTGTTTTGTCTGAACTGCAAGGCAGTGTTAGCCTTGAGCTTGTTTCCTCTAGAGAAGAGAGATTATGTAACAGAGCTAAATGGTGTTAGTCTGGACAAATAAATAAACCTGGCTCACTCCTTGAAGGTAGGTAGGGACGAATATATAACAATAGCAGATAAGGGAAACTTTTCTATGACTGGCTAAAAATTACATGTGGAGCCACACACACTGGTGCTGTCATTTGAGCTGCCTTCTCATTTTCTCATGAAGAAAATCCTCAGAAAGGCGGGATGTTTGCAGCCATTTGACCAAAAGCTGGAATTGTCAATATGCTCTACTGTAATCAGCTCTGCAGTGCTCAGTGACATGAGTCCTTGTGGCCCTTGCAGGCTGAACGAGATTCCTGAGGAGCCTTGTCTTTAACCTCCTGAGTCTTGTGAGATTTTTCACCACCTTTATCCCCTCTTCATGTGGCTTTCCAGCCCTTCCCACCCCATTGTTCTGTGGTTCCATGTGTAGCTGCCTCACTATGGTTGACACAAAAACCTCTGGGGAACTTATTCTCAGTCTGTACTAAGTCAAGGCCATGTAAGACTTAGAAACAAAATCTATTGTTGTTAACTCTTGAAATAATAAAATCCTGTGGGGTTCCATGCCATTTGTTGAACACAATCTCCACCCATAAAGAATTTTGTACCTTCTAATCCTATTACTAAAGAAACATGTCATATTACTTTGACAGACCATTCAGGTAGAAGAAATATTTTCCTTTTGAATTCACATTTCCATTCTGCACAAAAATTTACTTTAGTTTCTCTGTACTCCTATCACTTTTAATTTTCTCTGCAGTGCCTGGAATATTCTGGTTTTAGGCTGCATCCTCACTCCTTCTGACATTCCATTCATGACACTTATGGGGTAAAAAGTGCATTATATGTGCAAATTCTTTCTTCCAAGTCTTTCGGTGGTTTAGGTTCTCCTTTCACTGGTTCAAGTAAGCAGATTTCTTTGTGTGCAGGGTCCCTGTGTAAGCACATCAACCCCACAAGATAGAATGCAGCTGGGACATACTACAGTAACAAGTGTGTTGTTGGGGCTAAATTACCTCCAAAATCCACATCTTCAGCTTCCAAAAATTGCATATTTAGGTGATTGAACATTTATTAACTGTGTGGACTGTCTTTTTTAATTACTCCCTTTCTTTTAAAACAAGCACAATCTGAATCTGAAACAATACTACATAACAGTTCTGTTCATAACAGCCATGTAAGAATTCCTGATCCCTCTGTGCATGCATCACTTTCATTCTGGAATATAAATAAATGTACTCTGAAGGAAAAGCACCTCCTACTGATAACTAAGACTATATACCATTGCTTGAGAAAGAATATTATTGCCTTAATTTTTTTCCCCTAATGGTACTACACCTCACTGCTCCCTGTACTTGGTTTATTTATCTTTAGAGCAGTTCTCCCTGTCCTGAGAGATTTGAGTAGCCTAACTTGCCTTTCTTTTAATTTCTTTTAATGCCCCTATTTCATGACTGCATAAGGAGGAATAAAGCTCTCAAAAACTTTTGCTAGATTAACAGCATTTAAAATACTCAAGTAGTCTTTCAAACCCATCTTATCAGCAAGGACTATGAGAGGAGGGGTGGATCTGTCTCCATTCATTTGGGGAGAAAGTTACTTGCAAGAATTTCTCTCCAAAATTAAATTGAAGACAAAAATTATTTTGAAGAGGAGAGCTGCTTGGTAGTAACCTACAGTTTTGTGGAATAATTGATGAAGAAATCCATGTATGAGACAGAAATAATTTCTGTCTCACAATGTGACAGAATACAGCTTAAAGTCCTTTTAGTAATATATGATCACTATGGGCAGGACAGTGACCTTTATTCATAATATGTACACCTGGTTTGAATCAGGGTTATTTGGGTTAATGAGCAAGAAAGAAAGAAGAGCCACAGTGATCTTTCAGATTTTGGGACTGGATAAGGCTCAAATTATATGAATAGTTATTTTTATGGTAATCCCTGAAATCAGTGGTGCAAGATTGATAATAAGCTAGTAAGCTTGTGCTCAATTACAAATACTTCAATATTAAAATTTATAAAAGATAACAAGCATTCTACAATACATGTTTTACATTTATTTTGTTCATCTGGCCACTCTCAGGCTATTATAATTCACTTAACTTTGAAATTCTTGAGTAAACACAATTTTTCAGATTGTTCATTTAGTCTCTATTTTTTGATAGTACTGTCCTGTGATCTCTCTCTTCAGCTAGACACACCAGATCTTTGTGATGAATTTGTAGCACATATAACACCAAAATCGAGAACACACGAGCAGCAAAATACACTCCTCTGACTTAGCCTATGAAAATATTAGAATTAATGGCTCACAAGCAGTCTTTTTTTAAGTATCCTCAGTGATGCTAAACTGTAAAGCAAAAATTCTGATTAAGCTTACCAAAATACTTCAGAGGGAGAGCTTTTGTGTAATGGCTGCATCTTTAACCTGCAGGGAACTAAATATAGGGAACTATTCACCTATCAGATATTTTAAGGTAAGTATGTGCATAAATGTAACGGACACAGACTCCTAAAATAAATTTAGATTTAGAACATTTCTTTTGATTTATTTCTTATAGCAAACAGAACCTGATCTTAAAAATGAAGAAATATTTCAGGAAATTGTTCTCCTCCCTTAATTTCTGTTTTTTTAGGGAAAACATTGTTATTTGTGGTGTTTATGTAATTATATTCCAGTTTAATTCAAGTATGTAATGACATTTCTTAAATGAAAGCATTTAAATAACTCAGGAAATTGTTTTACTGTTCTGTTTCCTGACTTAAACCCCATTTTGTCATGTTCTTTTTATTGTTCAATCTATCTGAGCTCATCAAGGTATATCCTACCCTATACAGAATAAAATGAAATATTTACTAGCTGATCATCTCATGTATGTTTATATACAAATATGCATGTTATACTAAAACAATTCATCTGTATCTATCCATGCAATTATTATTTTCACCCCTTACTCAATTTTAGTTTAATAAAAATAAATAAAAACCAGAAATCTCACTTACATAAAACCAGAATGTGACTAGACTATAATAAAAAAAGAATAATCTTAAAAGATGGAGCATCAAATAATAAATCCATTGGTTATTGAATAAAAAATGTTTTAAAAAGAAACCACTTTAATTTTTTTGTATATGCAATCAATTGTAAGAAATAGAGTCTTTCTTTGTATTTGGCAATACAGTAAAACCATTTTCTCACATGTACAGCCCAAAAGGATGCTTTGTTTTGTTCAATGAAATAGAATAGTTTGGTACAGAGGTGGTATTTTTCAGCAAAGGGGAAAATTTACCAGACTTGCAGGAGAATTGTGTCTTCTTTTACCCTAAAGACCCTTCTATGAGACAAGAGATAGGTTAACCTGTCTCATTTTTATCCAGATCTTTTTTAATTTAGTGGATAAGATTAAAGAGCAAGCTGAATACCACAGGTGTAGCTTGGGTTTTTAATCTGCTTGACTCAAGTTAATCTAGTTCCTGAATGGGGCTACTAATAATATAGTTCCAAGAGTAAAATAGGAAACCTAAGTACTGCAATGCTTTTATGCAGCTTTGAATAAATCAGAGCAGCATAAAATATACTGAAACAGATTAAATTTGATTCCTGCAGGAGTCAAAGTTTTAGAATTTGTAGTAGAGATGGAGAGAAACTCAGCAATGGAGATCAAACGCTGCCCAGGGCAGACAGACTCTGCTGGGGTGCAGTGGTGCCCAGAGAAACCCCCTGGGCCCTGCTGCAGGGCCCTGGGCACTTGGCCTGAATAAACAGCTTAGCAACAGCCATGCTCCTGGTTTTCATGCCAAGAATAGACACCAGTGAGATTATGGTACTTATTTCGGTGTTATCCTGCACTGGAAAATGTGTCTCCATGCTCCAGGACAAAAACGGAAGGAGAGGCAGAAAAATACCCTGAAATAATTGCTGGTATATAAGTAGTGTTTAATTTGGCACTATAGCATAAATCCTTGTGTGTCTTTTTTAAAAGGCATTTTAAATTTTATATATTCCAAGTCAAATTCTTTAGCCCTTAGGTGAGCAGAACTCCTGCTGTTCATGCTGACGAGGTCTGCTCAGTTGAAGAACACAAAAGCTTCATCCTGTGTTACACTGATAGCTTTGATATTTCTGCAAGTTTTCAGATTTTTTTTTTGGTGAGCTGAGGAGTCACAAACCCCTGTCTTTGTCACCCAGCTCCTGGCATGGCACTGTAAAGGCAGCAGACTGAGCCCTGCCCCACAGGAGAGCCTGCAAGGGGCACACGCCCAAGCTGCGGCTACCTATGGATTGGGGTCAGCTGCTAGCAACACCCGGTGAGGACTGGAGTGAGAGCAGGAAAGTGATGGGAGAGAAAAAAAATGTTGTGTTGGTATCAACCTATTGGGTGTTTTGATGATTCCCAAGACTTAGAAAGTCCTTTTCTCCCAGCCCTGTGATCAAAGAAGAAGTCGAGAGTCGTCTCCTCTGTTTTCCAAGGATGTTTATTTTTCCTTATCTATTCCATTCTTTCCCTGACTAGCAGAGATCCTCTCAGCAAGTCAGTCCAAGGCACAATCCACCTCCTCAGGGTGCTGTTTACTTTTATACTAAAAACTATGTGTACATTATTTATGATAACTTTCCTATACCTATCACCTATGTTGGACAGTCTGTCTCTAAAACAACCAAAAAGTGCCACCATGACAGCAGAAGATGGACGACAAGAAGAAGAAGAAGAAGGACAGGACACACCCAGATTCCTCCATCTTGCCCCCTGAACCCTCATTCTAAAAACCCCAAACTTCTACTTTTCACCCTGTGACAAATTAACTATCACTCTTTTCCATCCAGGGCATCCAGAGGAATGTCCTGGGTTCCGACACCAGCCATTGCAGGATGTAGTTCAGAGGAGCAATGGGTTTTGTAAAAGCCTGTTCTTGCCAGAAAGGAACACTAGAATGTTTGGGTCCTCCCCAACCCCAGTTTGGTCTGGGAAGCAGCAGGGCTACAAGCATGCCTGGAAAGAGCTCTGAGCATCCCTGAATTCCTGGGGAGAGCCAGTGCAGTGACTGTGGTACAAGGGTGGGTGCATCAGTCCGGGCCACAGAAGTTTCAGCTGAAGAACTTCGACCTGTCCTCAGAGCTAAGGGTGTGAAGTGCTGATTCTGTGAGTGCTTCCGAGTTTTTCCTACGTCTTAAACTTTTCTTCATTGGAACAAGCTGTATTTCTATTTCCTAGGTGTTGGGTCTAAATTTGGCAAAATAAATCCACTGGATATGACTGTAACTGTAATGGCTCAACTTCATTTTATATACCATCATTATCCTATTCAGGGAGAGTGAGCAACTTGAAGTTATAGTATTTAGCTCAGCAGTCAATATATACTTGCAACTTTTAGTCAATATTCATTCATATGTATCTAAATATACAGTCTTTTTTTCCCAGTCTTTAAATTAAGAAACTAACATGTTCTTTTAACTGTGTTATTTACAGAACTTCTTGAGAAAATTTCATGATCTGAACAACTGCTACAGCTTGTTGTAGCAGTGAAGGGCTAAGGCACTAACAGAAACTTGAGTGTTTCTCTAATTTATTGAAGAATATAACTGTAAGTATTTGAGAATCAATGCAACTACACATCTTTAAATAAAAGTATATGTGTAAGTATCTTATGGAGTCCTAGCTTCCCTGGGTACTTGCTTTGTGGTGAACAGTAACTACTCACAATTAAAAAGGTAGTGTATGTGTTAATCACTTAGTGTGCTGTGGTTAAACCATCCTGTTTATTTGATATTTAGATAATTTTCATTAAATAAAGAAAACATTCTGGTCCTCTGCTTAGCAGTTCATGAGTGCAAAATGTGGAGTAGTTTTAGTTTTCTGTAACTTAATCCTCTTCTTTATATTTAAGGAATATAAATTCTACCACTACTAAGTACTCGGCAGGTATTTTTTACTACAATCTCTGGAACTAATTTCATGTAGGTGTATTCTCACAGACTGCAAGGAAGGAAAGAAGGAAGAAATTAAGGTGGAGAGATTTCAGATTATATTTCATATAGAAGAAACTGCATACCCCCACCAGTGAAATGATGTTTGTAACCATTTCAAGGCTAACCCACCCCTCCTTTACTGGTACAGAAGATGTTTGTAGATGTTGATTTTTTTTGTGATCTCCACTCCTGCAAGGAATTCAAGCTTAAACAGCCTAAACAATATTGAAAAGTCTTGCATTTTTAAATTCAGATACTGTCTGTCTAAGAAATACCATATATGGTGGTCTGCAGGGCTTCTCTCAGATAGAGTAACTGGGGCCAAGAGGGTTCAGATGGCTCCGATGTGTGATCAGTTATGATGTATTATGTTTGTGTTAATGGTTCCTAACTTAAATCTTGTAAAAAAAAAAAAAAAAAAAAAAAAAAAGCCATAGAAATCCCACTTAAGTATCTCAGTAGGCTTCTTAGAGAATAAAACCTGTTCAAGAACCTAAAGGTACTACCAGAGTTACTCATGCTTGAAAAATATTGAATCCTGATTGTTAGAATGCCCTAAGGGTAAAAATGATGACTCCATCCTAGCAGCTCTGGGGAGGTAATATAGGATGTGTTTTCTCCTCATTGGAAGGTAATTCGTACAGGATTCAAAACCCTCTGGTTAGTGAGAGAGTCAAAGAAAACCTCATCAGTTTCTGCAAAGTGTTCTCTGCTTGTCTTGCACAGGGTGGGTGGTTAGACAATACCTGACTGTCTGGCAGTAGCAGATGTGGTGCAAGCTTCAGTGTGCAAAGAAGCAGAGTTCAAGTTCCTTTTGTGTCTATAAATACAGAACTGCTGTGAAAGTCTCTGTGAATAGAGCTTGGGCCTAATGCATGAGGACCCTTGAGGCAAGAGATGGGATGGAAAAGGGGAGGCATATAAAACATGCACCTGGGAACAATTGTTTTCACTCATCCATTCTAAGAATGGTTTCAAATCTTTAGTAAATGTAATCCATCAGCAAAAGCCACACTGTTTGGAACAAACAGGTGAGACATGTAGCTGTCAGTATGGTAACTTTGCTCTGCTAATGACAAGTTCCACCTGGCTGTAGTTACTTAACTACTGTACAAAACTTTTCAGCTTACTCAACACACCTGTCTGCTCACCAACTGTGCAGGAACTGTCATTACAAACTTCCAAGTTTCAAATGAACAACAAAGTTCATCAGTTGCTTTAGAGGATCACCCTTCCAAGACAAGGACTCTCTACAAAAGTTATTGTCCTGACCAAAGGGGCTTATGGACAGTTAGACACTACCTACAGTATATTTTTCCTTTTTGCTATGAATATCTTGGACAGAAAATGTGAAATGAAATTAATGCAGTAAGGACATCTCAAGTGAAATGAGGTGCAGTGGTTAGAGCAGAATCAGATTGATGGTCAGCCTAAACTGGATTCATCTGAATCTGGTTTCTCATCTGCTTTATATCCCATCCCACCAGCCATTTGCTCTTTTATCCTCCATCTACTCAGTATCTTACTAAACTGTTTGGTGTTTTTTCTTTTAAGAGCCAATTGTGGCAGGCATCTGCTAAAATCTCTGTAAAAAGTTTTTCAATACTGGATATTTCCTTTGTCAGAGAACTGCAAATCTTCAAGAAGCTGTGGTAAGGCTTTATTTCTGCTTTCTGTTGATCTGCCTGGAACTGTCTTGCATGTGTTCTGTGGCTGTCTCTAGTAAAGTAAAAAAAATTCTGGCTGCATTCTATTTCTGGATTTTGTATCTTGTGTCATGTAGCAGAGTAAAATACTTATTAACAACACCCTATCATGAGAAAAATTTTAAACACACAGTAAAGTTTTGGTACTACTCTGTGCTAGGCAGAAAATCTATATTTGAAGTTGTGCATCTGCATCTCTCGTGAAAGATAATTCTGGTCATTTTGGGTAGTAAACCAAACATTTGGGTAGTATCTACACATGTGGGCAAGTTGTGTTTCTTAGTTTGGAATCTCTAAGATTAAATGACTAAATGTCAGCTATTTTCCCTGGAGACAATGAACAAGTAAAGGTAAACTTGTCCCCCAGTTCTCTGGGGCACAAGTTTTGGCGTCCTTGTAGCAAATTCCCTGATTCCTAGTTTAGTTCTACTTATTGTGCTATTATAATAAAATAAAACAGTCTTAATATTCCTCTTTTCCATACATCTTATCTAGAGATGAGCATTACCTTTAATGCAGGTGCCCCAAATGACTTAATTTGTGTATGAATAATATAGAAATTTTCAATTCCAATAGACAAATATACATTACGAAAGTAGAATTTTAAATTTTAGGAAGATGTGTACAATTTTTGAGGTTTTTTGTTTTTTTTTATTATTTACTTTTTAATTCAAAGACATAAAGTTTGCTGAAGAGATGCATTTTTGTGGGGAAAAAAAGCACCATTTATATCTATCTACCTATATCTATCAGTACTGGGTCAGGGAAAGAATTTATGGAAAGTCTTGGTAACTAATGTTTCTCTAATGACAAGTTACCAGTGCTTTTGTTGGGAGGTACTGGAAGGTACTCCAAGATTTTGAACTACAGAAATAGACATCAATGTTGGTGTACTGTTATCTGACAAACAGAAAATGCAATTTTAGCATTATAATCACTTTTTCTGTATTGTTTTTCAACCTCTAAATTAGGCTGATACAAATATAGTTTGTACTTGGAATTTGAGACCCTTGAAGCATGGACAGTATCTTATATTTGATTGCTTGAACTGTTTGTAGTGAATGGATTTTACTTTTTTGGGGTAGTTCCAGACCTTAAATCCAAAGCTACTAAATCAGTAGCTCTGGATATGGTTGTCATAAATATTTTACTTTAAAAGTTTCTTTTGTTCTAGAGTGGGACTATTGCACAACCAGTATTTGGAATATTCATTCTTTGATTCTACCTCTGTAACCTACACACCTGATTTCTCTATTTTCAAATTGTTGTCATGTGGGGATTGTTAATGGTTAAATTATAAAAAAAACACCAAACCTTTAATCACTGTCACTTTCTAAAAGAACAAGATTATTTGCTTTCCAATTACTTGCCTTCATTTTCTGAGGCTGTATTCTGCACAGATTAATCCTATTTTCAGAACAGTGATTTCCTGCAAGAAAATCTAATACAAGAGAGCAACATCAAACTGACAGGAAGATTGAATAGGTAATATATGCCCTCTTCTTTTTAATGTGGGGTATCTTCATGATACTGTGGCCTGTGGTCTACAACTTTGACCCACATCTTTCTTTTTACTTAACCTTCATCAACTATTTAATACAGCTTCACATGTTTGTCATGTGAATCTGTAATTAATGCCATTCTATTCCCCATGTTAATATGTTCACTGAAAATGATACAGGAGGAAGGGCACTTACATCTACAGAGAATTAATTAGCATGTAATTTTCAGCATATCATCTAGTGTTAATTAGCAGTTAAACCATCTTCTAGTGCACGACCTGCTGATTTAAATACAGCATTCTGTTACAGTGGCCCTGGGGGATAATGTCTTGAAAGGGTATTCTCTTGAAAATGGAACTCCCTGTTTGTCTCTCTATTTCTTTGTGCCTTAACATCAGATCTTTGTCAGCCTTCTCCACCACACAAAAGCCCCTTTACTTAAGTGATCAGCAAGCAGCAATTTTGATATTAATCAGAAAAGATAATGATAGATTTAAGCATACCAAATCAATGTGCTGCCTGATGGAGGTGTGATAACTCCGTTGTTAAAGGAGGGTTACATCCTCCCTGATGGATCTCCAACTTCAGCTTTGCTATATTTTCTTTAAACACACAAAATTCTACCATGAGGAACTGTAATACTGGCTATCTGAGCCGTTCAGGAACTCTCTCACTTTACATAGTTGGAGTATCAGCTTACATTTCTTGTGAAAAAAACAAGTGCTATATTATATTTTAACTACCTAGCTTAATCTGCTTATGTTTTGCTGTTCCTCTTTTCTTAAGTTGTGAGTGATCCTTTAAATTTTTTATTTCATCAGTTTAAAAATATCTAAAGCTCTATTTTATTGAGCACTTCTATCACCCTGAATACCTCTATTATACTGCTTTTGAGGTCTTATTTTTCTATGCAATCCAATTCCCTTGACCTCAGAAGAGTATTTATTCCTGGTATCCATGCTTTATATTATAAAGGCTTTACCCTGGTGTGTCATCAAAGCTGTTGCTGTGAAGTGGTGAATTTTACTACTGTGAAATTGAACTCTTTCATGGTGATAGAGAACAACTGACCCTAGTCCTTCAACTAGTTGATGATGGATTTAGGAGATGAAGCTAAGTGAGAAGTTTCTTGTGCTCCTTCTTGTGCTGATGGTAGTTTTTTTGGATGTGTGTGTGGTTTTTTAGTTTTGTTGTTTTATTTAGATTCTTTTTGCTTAATATTTCCAAGGTCAAGTGTTACAGTGCAGGATGCTATTAGACTGAAAAGAAACTAGTCTCTTGAACAGAAGAGATGACTTATCCAGAAAATCCAACTTTTGAGTTTCTGGGATGAGGAGTCTCTTAATGACCAAAAAAACAACCCCCTCCATTGTCACCAGAATTGTGCAGATTCTCTTGATAGACCTTATCAGATGGGCAATACATGTATTGACAGACACCCAGTATATGTTTTAAAAGGCAGATGTCTCAGATGGTTGCAATGAAATTTCTTCCTAAATCAAAGATATATTGTAAATCTGTTCATTGCCATTATGTAGTGCTTTTGAGATCCAGGTAGAAAAGACTATAGTTTTTTGATTAAGTAGTAAATAATTTAGTGAACTCTTCAGATCAAAAATTTATTCATCTTTGCAAATTATTACATTGTCCAAGAGCTGATCTAAACTTCATCAATGTATTAATTGTTCAGTTCTCCTAAAAGACTGTCACTATGGATTCACCAAGAATTTAGTGCTGATAGCTAAACATTGCTTTTATTTGTATTCCATGGGAAGGAATGAAACTGCATTTGATAGAATTAATTTCTAAATAGAGCTATAGTAAATCTGTACACCTACTTTTGTGTTATAAAATCACTGCCTACTCAGCCAGATGAGTCTAAGCCATCAGTGGTAAGTTTAAATACTGATATTTCCCTAACCTGTGACATATTCAAACACTTTTCCCCCCAGCCATCCTAAAGCAGCACTGGCTAGTGCTAGTAGTCTACTGACTACTGAAACTAAGCTCAGAATGTGGAAACCATTTCTGAAGCATTATGTGTCTTGGTCCTTAAGCTGTTTCATGTGATGTGATTCTGGCCTGGCTGCTGGACTCCCTTTAGCTGGTGTTGGTTGGGCCAGGAAGAGGCACCAAAAGGGGATTATCCATGCTGTACTGTAATGTTGGGCTGGGGAAGCTGTTTAAGATGAATTGGTGGGAGAGTAGTGTTGTGGTTTGGTCATTTATTTTTCCTCTGGCAGAATTTGGGATATCACTGTTTTCAGGCACGGCAAAGGAATAGAATTGATAAATTTAATAATCACAGTGAAAAGGAAACAAACTTGGAGCATTACAGCTTCTGCATTTGTAATTTTTTTTCTGATTACTGTAAAGGAAATCTTGGTCCTAGCAATAAAAAATTAAATACACAACTTTTAAAACACATTTGTGTGTATTTAAAATACTTTAAATACTTAAAATTATTGTGTGTTCAAGGCAGTGGGGAACAATATCTGAGACTGAGAGAGACCATTCTTACTCTGGTCAGTCTCTTTTTCAAAATCAGAGGTAGGGAGTACCTATTTGCATATCAGTAAATCAAAATATGAAATGATCAAGCCCAGCTATATTTTATATACAATGTAGTAATACCAGTGTTAGAAATATTCCAGAATGTTCAAATAACCTGTGCTACTTCTTCCTCACCATAGAATTAGTTCACGTTGGCAGACCCTAGTGGATTTGTTGAAATCTATTCCGATTATGACATCCCTCCAAAGAAGTTTGGGCTGAAGCTTACTAAAGTTGTTCCTTCATGTGGTTCCCACATTTTTTCTCTGCAAAAATTTCCTGTAACCACTTTTCTCATACAAAATAGCCAGTTGCTCTTTCCCTGGCATTCAGAGCCTTTTGCAAACCCTCTGATTGCAAAATCTTGAGTTCCCAGTGTCAGCACTGTTTCAATTCCCAGTTTCTAGGTCACATTAAAATACTATGGTAGTAGCTTTTATTCATCTTTCCCTGTTTCAATGTCTCATTTTATGGGCTCCTGGCATGGCATTCACACTGAAAAGTGTTACTGCTTGTATGAGTAAGTGGCACAAACAGATTTTGCAGAAGCCTGTAAGCTGTAATTTGCTGAATGATGAAAAGGGAACATAGGGTAAGGTTGGTCCAATACGCTCTGTTTATCACCAAAGGCTGAAGTGTTGAGAGGAAGAAAAGGAGATTGTTGCTAAGAAATCTTCCTTGTTGACTGCCTAATGATCCATAAATGTTTTATTTGCTAAAATTGAAGATTGTGGTTTTTAATGCTTTGGCATTCCTTGTGTCAAGAGGGGCCGTGATGAATTCTCTTGGCCTAAATAGGAATGAATTTAGCTATTTGAATAGACTGCTTTTGTAATTATACTTCTTGGGCAAGGTGTCTGATTATTTCCAAAGTAGATGCCTATAACCAAACTAGAGTGTTCAGGAAGAACTGGAATTTGAGCATTGCATGCAGACTTGCTTATCAAGAAACAAAATTTCCAGCAAAATGTCATGTAACAGTCCAGTGAAAATGCAGTTCAGAAACTTGGACCATCTTCTAGTCTAATAAAAATCCAATGTAAGATTAATAATTTATTTTTGCATTGCTGCAATTTTTTTCCCTATATTTATAGTAATATAAAATTAATTTGTGATGCGTACAAAGATAAGGCAAATTCTGGAGAACATATGAAAATTTAAAATATTTTTAAATTATTGTATGATAATAAACCTGTACTTATTTGCCTAACTGGACAATAAAATCTAGTCTTTTAAAAAGTATGTTTACATATTTTTTTGCTCCAGTAGAGAAAAACACACCCTGTGTCAGAAAGTGCTATTTCAAATGTTTAGGCCTTGTGGAAGGATGCAAGAATGGAGCTGTGGCTCTTGAAACTCACTTCAAGAGCAAACAGCAGTATCTGGGGCAAGCTGTGCCCAAGAGGTTGTGGGGTAGGACTGGGACAAGCCCTGCCAGGGATGTGTGATTGGGATGGTCCTTATGAGTCAAACTCTACTGCTGAAAGCCAGGCAAGCCCTGCCACAATGACCTTCCTTCCAAAGCCAGGGCTGGTACTGTTGTTCTGGAATGTGGCTTCCCAAAATGGTTGGTGTGTTCCCACTCTGTTCTGTACCAGAGAACATTAGCTCAGCAGCTGATTGACAAATGTAAAACTCTTAATCTTGATTTGAAGTCTGCACCTTTTAGATTTGTTTGTGATATTTCTGGTTTAAATTGGGATTGGTGTGAGAAGCTGCATCTACAATGAAGAACACACTTCTATTTCTGGTCTGTTTCACACAGACAGCCTGAAAGGCTTCCGCTCGGATGGAAACAGGTCACATTTCATCCCAAAGCAATTGAAATGACAGCTACAAATTCTGTAAAAAGTTTTTTAACAAGTCTGCTGACAGATACTCACATAAGGAGTATTGGAAACCAGCAACAGAATGTTCATAATGGCCCCCATTGCACAAATCTTGATCAGGTACAAATTCTACCAAGCTTCCTTATGTTGCTAGCAAATACTTTAATTAATAAGTAGTGCAACTGCAATTCAAAGTAAGATATCAAAATAAAGGAGTAAGGAAAACTATGTCTTTCTTGGTCTCTGATAAAATTCTCACCTGTTCCTACATCATTATTATATCCAAAAAATGGCATATATTCCACTATATGACACAGTCTTGATTTTTCCTTAACTGCTCTTAATACCTGCAAATGATTCTTTGGATCTCAATTTACTGTGAGCAGATTTTGGATGTCTGGAGTGTCTGGGGCTGGTACTGGTTCCATAGAAGAGAAATCAGGTTGGAGCAAGTAAGATGATTGCCCACATTGCAGGCAATGACAGTATTAAGGAACCAGTGAAGAAATGGTGTGTTTTGCTCTCTGGAAAATCCCTGGCTGAGAACACAAACTGCCAACCTGCTTATGATGCCCTCCAAAAACCAAAACACCAGCCTAAAAGTGATCTTCATGTAGTTACAATTTCTGAATTCAAGTTCTTTAAAGAAGAGCAATGTGCACTCAGCTGTTTTAGTGTGAGCAGAACATTAGTTGCAATTTAGGTTCTGAGGAAGAAAATTATTTGCTTTCTGTTCTCTCTTAAGGTGCCTTGGATTCTTAATCACTTGGTGTTGGGACCAGTGCAGTGTTCAATTAGTGCATTCAGTGCCTGCTATTAACCTGTTTTTCTCAGAGTTGTAACACTACCACTCCACTTTGGTACATGTGTACTTGGAGTAAATGCACACTGAAGGCGACCAAAAGGTAAATCAACATGTAAGTTTATAGGGGTAAAATTTGGCATTCACAGTTTAAATGGTGACACGACAATGACTGAATGTAGTAAAGTGGAAAAGCTCTTTTTCCAGCAGGCCTTAGATGAGGTTAGTGGTACTTAAATAATACCATGAAAAATTCATTCTTTTTAGCAAGTCCCAGTCTATCAGGAGGCTGACAATCTGATAGGTTTAATCCCTGAGGGTCTAAAATGAGACTGGCCAGCTGTGGTTCATGGATCACCAATAGTCCATGGTGGTCCATCTGTTATAAAGGGATTAGGGAAGAATCCATTTATCTTCAGGCAACTATGCTTCTCTAGTTGTTTTAAGGACTTACAGATCCTTCAGAAATAATTCTTTTTCCTCTTGCCAGTGGAAATAAAGATATCAAGCACTTGCCTGTCCTGTGCTTCAATGTCTTTTCTGCTACATTTTTGCGGGAAAGTTGGGATTTTACCCTTCTGAAATGGAAAGAAGGGAAGTGAGTCTGCAAAGGCTAACCTTGAATCTCAAAATGACCTGGAAAGTTTGAAGTTGCTTTTAAGAGAGAGAAAGATATGGGACTTTTAATCCTCAGCAGTCAGGAAAAAGTAAATATTACAATTTCATAGACATAACCAAGCACAGTGGAATTCATTATATCTTTTCTCCTTAGAACTGTCCTACTTTGATGCTGCAGAAGCATGGCCACACGAGGGAACACGTTTGCTTGTGGGTGAGAGTTTGGGAGCACTGCTGGCCAGGAAAGGAGACCTGCTCTAAGAAGTGGCCTGAATATGAAGTAGTCTAAGATCTTCTTTTAAACACCATAATCTTCCCAGGGCATTAATGATGACAAGCAAAGAAATCACCAAATTATTACAGTTTCCAGTTGTGTCGTTCAAGCACGTAACCTGATTCTCCTTGCTCAACACTGAAATTCGATTCCAGAACTTTGGTCTTAACTTTGCAGATTGGGACTTGGGTGTTTTTCCCATGACTTCTACTAATGCTTTTTTTGGTCTTTAGAGGTCTTAAATAAAAGAATAATTAATTTCATACAGATTTTTTTCTAAGCTCTTGCTGTTCTAATAAGAGAGTGTTGCAAAACCTCTATGTTAAAATTTAAATAGTGGGAAAGAAAAAGGTGGGCAGGAGGCAGTAAGAAAAAAAGCACAATGGAGGATAAAGAAAGGAGATAATGGTCTATAAGCTCTTTGTGGCAAGGAAAGATTCCTTGTGCAGAACAGCACACCAGTGAGCCTAATTAATGCCTGTTACTTGCCACTTAAGGCTTGTTCTGAAACTGCTGGTAAGAAGCAAAGAGAAAATGAGAGGAAGAAAGAAATTCTGGAAGGGAAATGCTGGAAGAAAACACAGCACAAATACCTCCCTTAAGTCTCCTGCATTAGACTATAGGAGCTTCTTGGCAGTAGAGACTCCTACAGCTGCATGATGTCTGCGGCTGTAAATTGGGGGTATGACAATGTTGGGATGGGAAAGAGGAGGGTTTGTTATAGGGTGATTTAAGATGTGGAAGCTGGTAACAGGCTTCAGGAGGACATGTAAATGTCTGAGTGTTGCTGAGACCAAGAAGGAAAATAGAATGGAACCTGTTTTTTCTGGCTTGTGTAAGTACAGAATCAAAATAGAATAGGAAGTACCTGAAATGGAGCAGCTGTTCAGCTAAGGATTGTTTTAATGCAAAACTATCCCAGTTTTTAAAATTTCTTTTCCAAATATGTCTAAATGATTATTCAGAGCTTAGCACTACTCATAATAATACAAATAACTTTTCTAGGCATTGTTTTATAGACAGATTTATTTTTACATGGTTGTTGATATGCCATCTGAATTGTTGCTGTGATACTATCTAGTATCACATTATCAAGTGTGAGAAAATAGTCTGAAAATGTCTGAAAAATGGAGTTGATGTATAAACTGTGCATCAAAGACATTTATCTAGTGAGTGTCATGTTATATACACGCACAGAAAAAAATTCAGAAATGAGCTTTTTTCTTGAAATCTCTAAACTCATCTTTTAAAATCATGAGCGATCCCTGTTCAAACTTACAGTTTTGTACTGGGGGAGGTATCCACTAGTGGCACCCACAGTGAACTCTGATGCTTCAGTGCTTATACATCACTGCAGCTCCTCCACACAGACACCTTGGAGAAGGAGCTGCTGCTTTGGGAACTGCAGTAGGGATGAGTAGCTTGGCACTGCTGCCTTGGAGTCTGCTCACGTTGTGTGTGCTGGACTGGAACGTGTCTTGTTAACCTTTGACCTAAAGGTAATCCATGGTTTACACAAGTTAAGATATTTATGATCTTTTCGTAGCCTCATTCACATGAAAGACCTATAGTTTTTCTCTGATTCAAATGCAATATGTACTGGTATTGGGGATGTATTTTTTTTTGTTTTGACAGGACATAAGGATACAGGTATGAGAGAATTGATTATATTCCATACTATGCATTTGGAGATAGAGCCAGTAATATGCTAGTTAGCAGTTTCACATAATCTCATTGACTTCAGCAGCTTTATCCTTTTCTTGCACTATAAATGAGAAAGACTCAGTCCATTAACATTTAAATTGGAGATACAGATTCCTGATGTAAACTGTTTGCAATGACATTAATAGTGGGCACAGCCCATTAGTGTGAGCTCATATTAGCAACGTCTTAATAATCATGGCAGAGCTTTTTTTAAAGTTATGGGAATTTCACTGTAGCATATAATTAAATGTGTATGGAATTTTTATTGGTTATAATTAAGATGCATGATCTTTGTTTATTATAGCATTAGAAAGTACTATAATAGCTCTG
The DNA here is from genome assembly GCA_018697195.1 of Certhia americana. NCBI lineage: Eukaryota > Metazoa > Chordata > Aves > Passeriformes > Certhiidae > Certhia > Certhia americana. The sequence continues at coordinate 21,454,816 of CM031864.1, read as the reverse complement.
AAAAGCACCGCTTGTCATGTGGTACTGCTTAATTATGGAAAAATACTATAACACTTCAGGTTGGGCTGATTAAAGCAATTAGCACAAAATTATAATTGGATGCTATTAAAGTATGTAAAAATATTTATAAGCCTCTTCATGACTATGAGAATTGGGCCTTAAATGTTTTTCTTTTTAAGAAGATGCAATTTTATATTTTTCTTGTTGTTAAACAAGAAAAAAAGATTTGAATCTGTTAGCTACTCATTGGGCAACATTGGCAGTGTCTTGTGTGTGCACGTATATAAAACTATTTTACAATCCTTTAAAATCTGAAATTATGCATGTTGATCTTATCCACAAAAGCATTCTCATCTCTATTGTTCTAATCAATACTAAGAAGTGTAGAAATTGGATCCTTTTTTTTTTTAACAGATCTAAAGGTCATGTTCCTCTACCTGGACTATACCTAGACTGTGATAAGATTTCTTTTCTCCTGTCCCATTGTCTTCACTTGGGAAACACTGGTTTTGACTTCAATTCAGTTTTTGGCACAATATGTATTACCCATGTTAATATTTTCACCTTGCTTTTTGCATGGGCAAATATGAGACATCTCTGTCATCCCTTCTTGTTATGATGGTTTGGGGTCTGTATGGATCCAGAGTTATTCATCATTTTAGGGTATCTGAAACCAGCAACATCAGCAAATAAAACACGCAAATCAAGAAACTGGAGGTAATAAGACCTTAAATATTTTTCATTGAAATTATTCAGTGATCTTCTGGGTTTTGGATCTTTGGAGTGCACTGAAGTAAAGCTTCTCTTCACAACCATACAAAAAAGGAACTCAAGTACTTAAAAAAAAAAAAAAAAAGAAATTAAATAAACTGTTATTTGCAGTACAGGGATAGCTGTTTCTCTCTAAGCTGTTACTTCTTGGAAATAGTTTCTTACTGTTTGCACAGTAATCTCTCCAGTTCCTTCTTGAACTTGCTGTTCCTGGGAAGTGGGGAGATGTGATGACAACAGAGTAAGAAACAAGTAGTGGGGAAATGTCATCAGTTTTAATAAAAATTTAAGGTTTTGGTCTCAAATTTTTTTCTGCTCCTGTACATTATGCATTGAAATATTTCAGTCCAGTTTACTTTTTCCTACAAGAAACTCCAAGATGTTTCTGCCTCACTAAGGAAAGTGAAACGATATTGTTTCAGCTGAGAGATGTTCCAGTTGTTTTAATAAGAGATTCTGTTCTCAGTGGTTTTGTTTTGTTACTCTCACCAACTTTGACTATTTGTGTAAGTGATGAGAATTCTGTGGCAAATTGTGAGATGTGATATTTCCCTCAGCCAGGGATGTGTTAAACTATATTAAAATACGTTATGTCTTTCTTCAGTGTTCCATGTCAGTGCCTTGCTTCTCTCTGTATGTGTACTTTTCTTCTACTAATTTCTCTTCCCCTCTTAAAATTGGGTAGTCTGAGTTTTCACCGCAAACAGGTGCCAGCCATCTCCATATGCTACACAAACAATTTAATCTGAATGCATCTTAGTGGTTTTGGTGAGTTGCAGATGTTTTTTTGTTTACATTTAAATAATATAAATCCAAATCATGAGGTTAAAGCAGAATTCTTTCTGTATTGGCATATTGTAGAAGAACGTACATTGTGTAGATGTCATCATTTGTTACGTTTATTGTCATTTATTAATGACATGTAACACATGGGTGGCCCAAATGATTACACTTCTGTTTAGACTGTTAGGATGCTGACAACTTAATATTAACTTTTCCTGCTTAAAAAATGTTACTTAAGTGGTATGGTATGGTAGATGGTATAAATTCTTTCAAATGAGGTACTCTACTCACCAGAACTCTAGTGAGAAACTGCTTTACCACTGATTTTTGTACTTTGGAATAGAAATTTTAACTTTTCTCCAGACACTGGCTTGATTTCTTTTTTCTTTCATTTTGACAGAAGTCTGGACTACTGCTTTTTTATTAAATAGAGTAAAAATTTTTAAAAATACAGCTATTGTTACAGGTAATGAAATGAAATAGAGATTGAAATGAAATAGAGATTTTTTTGAATGAAAATGAAATAGAGATTCTTTTACATGTCAAGAAAAGACTGCCATAATGATATTTTGCTTTGTAGCTACAGCAGTTATGTACTGTATTCCCAAGACACTCTTCTCCCTAATTCATAGATGAGTTGTTTAAATTAATGTACAATAAACCCTGATCAGATTTTAGGATGAAGTACAAAGCAGCTGAGACAAATGATGTTAAGCCATCTGATTGCCTAAATTAATTTTTTGATTTTTACATGCAGTGGTAAATCTATCAAGACACAAAAACTTGTCCCCTTCTGCCTGTCTCAGATGTTCAGGTTTTAATCCCAAATACCATAATTAGCAGTATCACAATGAGAGCAGAATTCAGTGACCACTGTTATTTCATGGTTTCAGTGGCACCGTCTCACTGGGAGTGCTTTGAATTTTTCACTCAACTTAGCAAAGTACTCTTTGATACACTTTTCATTATTAAGCTAATAGGGAGGCTCATGGAGGACTTTAAAATGGATTCAAGTGTGAAATCAGTAGGTAATACACATAATGAGGCCATTGCTACAGCTGTGCTGCTTGGTAGAGTCAAGCTACAAAGAAACTTGAATTTGACTTTGGCTTGAGTTGGACCTGCACCTGTGAACAGCAGAGATATTGGAAATATCAGGCAAACAATCTGAGATTTCTTAATCAGCTAAAATTATCTAAGGGTAAGTGATCTTATACAGCTGATTTGGGGGAAGGGGAAATAACCCTCCTCTCCTTACCTTGTTCTTCATGAGCAAAATGGCAACAAAACAGCCTATGTGTATTTCTCCCACCTATCTCCTCTGAGTTTCTGACTACAAACCTGGTTTCTTCTCTCCCTTACCTGTTTGTGGATTTTGGGCTTCCTTCCATATCTGATTTATCACAAGGCTTCTCCTGGCAATACAATGCTATGGTATGGATCTGTCTGAGAATACTGAGTGGGTCTCATCTTGCAAACACCTGAGTGTTCAGATCTTGCTATGGTTGTCCATCACCTGCCGGTATAACAAGGCAATTAAAATTTATTGTTCAAGTTCTCTAAATATCTGTGCATTTCTGTAATTTGGAAGCCATAAGATGGTGCCCAGACTTGTGAAAAGATGGATGTTCTTGTGGCTAACACTGATGGGGGAGAGCAGAGGGAGGAAGTAAAGGCTTGGTTCTTATCTCTATCACATGCTTTACTTATACCTTATAGCATGTCACTTAGTCTCTGTGTGTCTCTGTAGGAATGTTGTAACTACTTGAACCTGTAGGGATAATAGCCCTTCTTCTCTCTTATCCCTCCCATTGTTTTGGTTTGTGAACTCTTACTAGTAAAAGACTGTTTTTTACAGTGTGTGTGTGTAATGAGATGATATTTATATTGTTTCCTTCAAGCTGTGCTATAAATATTTTTGAGAATCATCTGTCAAAATATTTTAAAGAACAAAAAGATGATGTTTTTAGGAAAACAATGCTCCTGTGCTTCTGTTGTTGTTGTTTTGGAGTGGTTTTTTTTGGCTGGTTTGTTGTTTTTGGGGAGGGGGTGTTAGGTTTTTTGGGGCTGGTTTTGTTTTGTTTTTGTAGCCCACAAAGAAAGAACAGCCAGCATTTCCTGAAATAGTCTGTGGTTTTCCTCTCTGCATGAATTGCTGTACTGTATCTTGGAGTTGTGATGTACCACAAGAGTGAGACAAACTGGGAATCCACAGGAAGCTGATCTTCAACATTCTCACGTGGGGAAGTGGAGGGGCAAATGCTGGTCTTGTTGCTCTTGTGATCAGTGACAGGACTCAAAGAAATGGTGTGGAGCTGAGCTGGGGGAGTTTTAGGTTGACTATCAGGAAAATGTTCTTCACACAGTGTGTGGTTGGGCACTGGAACAGGCTCCCCAGGGAAATGGTCACAGCACCAAGGCTGCCAGAGTTCAAAAAGTGTGTTTGGACAATGCTCTCAGGAAAAGGGTGTGATTGTTGGGGTGTCCTGTGAAGGGCCAGAGGTTGGACTCAATGACCCTTATGAATCCCTTCCAAGTCAGCATATTTTCTAATTCTGCAATAAAGAATCAAGAGTAAAGAACAACAATTCTAGTGACTGTACCTCAATTGTTTTCTGACCAGGAATTAAATGTTTCTAATCCTGGATTCTTGAAGTGTTTCATTTTAATAGGTTTGGTTATTATAAATCTACAGGAACGTAATCTTCTGTGAAACAGGCAAAGTGTTGAATTTAAACAAGGGGTGATAGAGAGATTTCAAGGGGGACAAATGTTCAGATTTAGGTCCTGAGTTTTTTGTCTTTTTGTTTTGGGAGGTTTTTCTGGCAGGTGCTGTTTGGTGTGTTTAGTGCAGTAGGCATGGGCAGTGCGATGTTGTAAGGACACAGCTATTCCAGGCCACACTTACAGACTTACAGACTAACACACAATAAAAAGAATCTGTGCCTGAGGAAATACAAGTGATTATGCATTTGTGAAAATTAACAGTAGCCTGAATTTACTTCTTGCAAACAATCTGGGAGACCCAGTAAAATAGAGTAGTTGCTGTAGTGCTTCTTGAGCTCATGCAAAACACTTTGTGGTTGTACATTTGTGTACAATGAGGGCTTGTTCACCCAGGGAAATGAAAGTACTGTGGATTATAAAGGACTGGAAGAAGGTATTCTTAAGAATAAAGATAGAGTGGAAGAGGGAGACTCAAGATTCTTAAAGTAGCCTTTTTGGTTTAGGGGCATCTCACAGTGGAATATACAGTGAAGCCTAAGAGTTAGGGGACTAATTAGTCTTTTCTTGAGCCAGTGAGCTTTTTGTTTTATATTTGTTACTTAAGAAAAAACCCAAAATTGCTAAGCCTTTTTTCTGATGGAAGCAGGTGAATTTAGGAAATTCTAATTCTGGAATATTAGCCAGAAACTGGGAAAACAACTTATAACAAAGTACATTAAAAAATATATGCTTGAAACTTCAGTAACTAAAAGTGGTTGGAGAAATCTGGAACTAGGACTCCACTTACCTAGCACAAATTTTGACAGTTGGCCACACAGAATTTTTGATATTATTTTAAATGCTCTGAAATGTTTTTGGTTTAAATGACAAGAACATATCCCAACAGTCTTGAACAGAAAGTTCCAGTGCCAGAAATCCCCTAAGCAAGTCTGTTCCTGCTATGAGATCCTGGGCAGGGTTACTTGAATAAAATTGTGAATGCTTCAGGGCTCATCCAAATTGACCAAACTCTGAACTTTAGAGATTCACACCCCAGCAGTTTCTTTGATGTGAAACAGTTCGTGAGGCAGATCCAGGAAAATTTATTGTCTAGCAAAGATTTTTGCCACCACCCAGTTGTGGGACAATGCCTGGCAGTGGTGTGGGAGCAAGGCATGGGGTAGGATGCCTTCTGCTCTGATGTGGGGCACAGCCACTGCTGAGCAAAAAGATTAAGACTGGACCACAAGTCATGACAGTTCAAAGCATTACAGGGTTTGAGCTAATTCCTAATTCTCTTTGTTCTTTTTACTGTAGGAGAAAAGAAGCCAGAACAGGCAGGTGATTACCTTTGGTTGTTGTTGTTGTTGCTGTACCACAGTCAGAAAGACAAATGTGGCTGATTTGTTTAATTTTGTCTTAACTGTTCCAAGATAGGTTAATCACTGCAGTGTTTCTTAGTGCTCACAGTTGCCCCAGCACATCAGCTGTCCTGCAGGGAGGCAGCTGGTCTTGCCTTGCTGATTTTCACTGTTACTGCAAACCTCCTCATTGCCCTGGACCTCTGAAGGAGCAGCTCCATTTAGTTTTAACCCATGCTCCTTCTGCTAGCTTTACATTGCTAAAGATTAGGTACAGAGGAGTGAGGAAATAGAAAAACTACCATTTAAAAAAAAAAAAAAATCAGCTCCAGATTCTCTGTCATATGTAATGCTTTTTGATAGTTAGGCACCACATAGTCACTCCTTATATAGTAAAGTATCTTTTAATAGGAAAACTGAGGAAATAGCCTCTAATGATTCTTTGCAAGATGTTATTTTTACCTCTGCAATAACTGACTTGAGTCTCAGTGGTGGCCAACGGCCAGGAAAAGAGCAAGACAGTGCTTTCTAATAGAATGTGTGAATCTTCCTTACAATGTTAAAATAAGGAGTATTAGATAATTTCCTTCAGAGGCAGAAAAAACTGTTCTACACAGGTGTACTGCTCATGGTCCCTCTGTGATCCCTCACCCAAGGTTATGGTGACTTGATATCCTGTTTGGTTGGTGTAGGCAAGTCCATGTTCTCGTGTCTCTTTTTTTTTACACTTATGCAACCACTCTATTCTGTCAGCTGTCGAGGTGAGAGCTGTGCTGGGGCCTTAAGTGAGGCACACAGGCTGATTTTCTCCTCTCGTGGAGAAACACTTGTGAGTGAGCTTGAAGTATGATCCCAAATCCCACCAGATCCTAACTGCTGCTGGGGTAAATGTAACAGCTGACCCTTCTGAGAACATCATCTTGGTTGTTGCCCACACAGCTGATGTTTTGCTGCACATGTACATTGCCCCCCACACTCCCCCTATTAAAAATCAGTTGAATAGAAAATGTTTCCTTAAAGCTTTTGAAGTTAAGGCTGTGCTTAATTTTTGCTATTTTTCTGCTTTTTTTCTTCTGTGCATCTTATCCTGCCGTATTGTATAAATCTGTGTGTGTTTATATATGGAGCAAAGTTGAAAGAGAAATTCCCATAGCTGCTTTTCACTTTGGACTGTTTCTAAGACTTAAAAACCATAGTAGGCTCTCTTTTCAATGGAATAATTTTGAAATAAAAATTGTCAGGGATCAAGTTGTAATAAAAACTTTATGTTCTTTCTTTCTGTTTTGATTGAAATCACTGAATTGGAGCTGCTGACTTATTGAGTGAGAAGGCTGGGAGCCTCATACACTAGAACATAGGATCTGGGACAGCATTAACTGAAAACTAAATTAACATAATAGACAATAAAGGCCAGCCTCCTATTTGTGGTTATACTGTGAATGCTTTTCTGGGTTTGTTGTTGTTGTATTTTTGTTTTTTTGTTTTTTTTTTTTTTTTTTAAGAATTACAAGGGGATAATATAAATAGTGGAAGTGATGGGAAATTTTCAAACTTTCTGTTTCATAAAACTAAAACAGTTTAAGAACACCATATACTAAGAAACAGTATCCTAATACCAATGACTACTGCATTCCATCAGGACTAATAAGTTTTGATTACCAATTTTATTGTAAAAGTAGTGGGATTGTGTGTTGCTGCACATGCCAGTCTCACCTGGTTCAATGCAGCAGTTGCAATATAAGTAAATTAAAATATGACTAAATATTAGAATGGGGAAATTCCATCTATTCCTACCAACAACTGTTCAAAACCATATCATAAATGTTGAGATGTGAAGGAGAAACACGTTAGTAGTGCACTTACAGAATGCAGAGCTTGTAGCTGGCATGTGTGACTGCTCCATCTACTTATTACTAGGAATTTCTAGGCTTTGATTTGGGATGAAGTGGTACCTTGCTGTCTCTGAGACAGGCCAGGTGCTAGTGGAGTGAATTGGACTGTACCTGCTGCTGTGTTCTGGTCTGATGAGGAAAATCCTTACTGTGCTGGCACTCCCATGCTTTGGATTGTTCTGAGCTGAGCACTGTGCTGTGCATTGCTTTTTTTACCTGAGCTTCATGATTACTTTTAAATTCAGGAGCTGAATTAACAAAACACAGTGTTTTCCTGAAGAATTGCCTCTAGTGCAAATGGACAGTATAAATACTTTTCCAGCTCTCTGATTTTGTACTTATGTGTGTGTGTGGGGAAAGAGAAATGTCAACATGGTTTAACTGAAGAATATGTAGTTCACGTGTTGGTCTTAGGCTGAGTACAAAGAGGAGCTCCTAATGCCCTTCACTTTCTGTCATAAGCATTCTGGAAAAGTTGGCTTTTCCAGTAATGAAACTGGCCATGCTAATTATGACGTATTTGAAGATTGTATGTTTTGGTTATCCTTAGTTCTGTGAAAGCTGAAATGTTTTTAGAAATGGATTTTTGAGAAGTTTGTCCATATCTGACAGAGGTTGCAATTCTAACACTTACCATGTGAATTCAATGTGATGTCTTTGCCCTAGGCAAAATAACAAATTTTGAGCAAATTTATCCCAGTGAGAATTTAATACTATTTCCATGAAGAAATGTCCCTATTTTCAGTGTGAATCATACCTGGATTATTAACATGTGAGATAACGTTTTCAAACTTCACAAATAATTTACATTTGTAAGCGCATTAGTAAAAATTCAATGTAAAAAGTTTTGTCTTTCTATGGAAATTTCTGATTTTTATGAAACAGTCTGATTTCTCTTTTTTTTTCTTAGCTCTGTTTTATTGATGATATTGCTTCCTTGTGTCTTTTCTCTCTCTCTCTCTTTCAATTTTTTTTTTTTTTTTGTCAATAAGTTAATCCTAAATGCTGACACAGGAGATTTTAGCAGAAAGCTCATCCTATCAGGTGTTGATAGGGCTCACTGTCAGTGCAAGTCCCAGGTCAGGGCATAAGCCAAGATCTGAGCTGCAAGCAGGGTAGGCTGGAGTAAATAGACTTAACTAACTTTTACTTGCCAGGGATTTGGCCCAAATATTTTGGCCACAATGAGGAAAACTAATGTTGGTTCCTAATTTGGCATATACGCGATATTTTGCATTTAACTTTGTGTTAATTCACAGTTCAGTATATTTTATATCAAACTTAAAAGTAATAAACTTCTTTTAATCCTGTCAATCTATAATAATATGGTGGAATGCTCATAAGCATTTTGTTTAAAGATAAATAACCTTTGTACTGGAAATGAAACTGGAAATTAAAACGGTTTAATTTTATGCTGATATGCTAAAAGCAGTACTGTATACAGATGTCTTTATCATCAGTTTTACTAAGGGCCCCATAATACATATATTTATAATATATTAGCAGGGAATATGAATATACCCCACGAATAATATGAAGTAGTGAAATAAGATGGGGCATCCTGACAAAAAATATATATATTTTATAATGAATTTCATTTGTGACTGATGTGTGTTTGTTATTTCCATCCAGGTGATGAGAATTCTCAAAGGCTCTCATCTGCTCCATATTTTTTCCCCTGGCTCCTCTATGATTCCCAGTATTTCTAGCTCTTTTTGTGATCTTGAAAGTTTTCTCATCTCTTTTAGTGCATTTGCCTCCCACTTCTTCCCTGCAAGGTGTTAATCTTTCCTGGTGCTTCTATTTCACATAAGGCATTTACATGCTAATCTTCATTTTCCTTGATTTCTTAAAATGCTTTTTGAAAAATCCATATCTTTATGTAGCAATGGCGTTCAGTAATTGTCAATACATTTTTTGGTAAAATGCTTTGTAGGAAGTAAAGAAAGCAATAAAATTCCTTAAGTGGCCTTGGTTATGGAAATAATGTGAACAACTCTTCTACACTGTGCCTGAATGCACAAGCAACTGCTGAAGACCTCTGGGTACAATGGCCAAATCCTTGCCCTTCAACAAGCAATATGTTAATTCTTATAAGAAACATTCAATTTGATTCAAATTTAAGTAGTACAGGAAAAAAAATAACTTGCAGGGAATGTTTGGGGGAAGAGTCTTCCATACCAATCTACTTAGTTTCTAAGTAGAAACTGAGTGCTCCTGATGGATGGGACTGCTGTGCTGATGGAAAGCTGGTCATTCCTCTTCTCGGGTGTGTTTATTGTCCACTTACACATCCTCTGTTTTATTCTCTGTTTGTGTTTCTCTACAGTCAGTTGCCTTTTTAGAAAATGTAAATATTTTAGGTATAAGGCTTTAGAACATTTCCTACTGTTGCTCATCAAAAGGTACACAAAGTATGTTTTCAACACTTTTGCTAAACGTGTATATAACTTTTATTTTTCTATGAAGTAGAATATTTTCCCTAAGGAGTTAACTAATATCTCTGAAGTCTTCTAAGGTTAAGATTTGAAAAGCCCTCAATACATGTCCCTGATTTTCTGATTCCATTGCTTATTTGTTTAGGCTGATGGGAATAGGCTTTGTCTGTGCTCGAAGAAGAAAAAATTTTTGTGCTCCTGGGAGGTGAAGGCAGTTTTCATTGGCATTTTAGTGAAATATTAAAGGCAAAGCAGATTTGGAAGGACACACTACTGCAAGGGCTGTCACAGTGATCAGAGAGGCACTGGAGTGAGGAAAGGGACAGCTAAATGTGTAGGTGGAGAGTCAGTCCATTTGTGCAAAGGTATGAGTAACTGAGGTTATGAATTGGTTGCAGATGGGAGATGGCAAGCAAGAAAAGTGGAACAAAATTATATTGACATCCCTGTGTTGTCTAAAGACCACTACAAGACCATTAGTATTGCTGCATAGCCAGCAGGGAGGCCCTGTCAGGGTGAGATTTTACTTAGGCAACTGGTATTGATTTTTGGTCTGCTGCCAGGATGTAGGAAGGAAAAGATTTTTTCTTTTTTTCTTTCCGTTTCTTTTTTCTCCCGTGTCCATATTCATGGATGCAAAGCAGTGTGTCTGGACCTGGGATGTATGGTTGAGAGTGTCTGTATGCTGTCATGACTGACTTTATTGGGCGAAAAATTTTTTGAATTGACCTTCAAACTTCTGGCTTTGCTTTTGCTCCTCTTTCCCTTTCATGTCTCCTGTAAGGCCATGCTAAAAGGCAAAATTAAGAATCCAACATGTGGCTGTGGCAAAATTTATTTTTTGTCTTCTTTTTTCTTTTTTTTTTTTTTTTTTTTTTTTTTTGTTCTCAGCTCTAAATGGATTTTGAGTGAGTTTTTAGTATTTCTGGTTGCCCAAATGGAGAGCCCTGTGTTTGCTCCCTGGACAGCAGTAGCAGCCAGAGCTGAGAGGGCTCAGCTCTCCCCTGGGGATGCCCAGGGTACTGTGGGGCTCCTGGCATGAGCCAGGGGCAAATACCACAGCAGTGTAGGGAGAAACTCCAAGGAGTCAAGCCTCCTTTGATTTCTGACCAAAGTCTGATCCAGATACTGCCAAAAAAAGCTGTTATTAGTGTTTCTGTGTTATCTGTTCTTGTGAAAATAGAATGGGAGCTGAAAATGGGCCATGAAGCAGCTATTAGGCCAAGGAAGCAGCTCTTGTTCTTGGGTCTCACTTGAAGTGGCAACCTGGAAGAGGAATAGCTTAGTACTTAGTGATGCTTCTCTTCTTTTTCCTCTTGCGGTGGGGGGGTGCCCATTTTTCTTCTTTATTTATGAGTGCCCAATTAAACATGTGTGCAATGAGTTTGTTTTCCTACTTCCTAAGAGAAAGACTGGCAAAGAGAAATTTCTGTCAAGAGAACTTTTGTGGAAAATAGTGAGCTGCGGTCTGCTTGTCATAGATGGACAGAGACTGACCTGGTTTAAATCACAAAAGATTCTTCCTTGTGACCTACATTAGATCCTAATATATTGTTATTAATACACTTCTTTAGCAGAGAAAATTAATCCCATAGAAATATGGTTTTCTTTGTTCTATTGCATGTATGATAAACACTTAGCTAAGGACACCATTTCTTTAAAATTTATATAGCTGCACTATGAAAATTGAAGGCTGCAGAATTGTTAGAGAAACAAGCACTAAAACAGAACAGAGCTGTTCAAGTGTAGAAGATAAATTAAATCTCCCATGCTATTTCATCCCTGTTCATCTATGTCTTTACTCTTCTCTCATGTTGTGAAGCCTACTTAAATTCATTCTATTGTGTGTTTGAAAGATTATTCCTATGGAGGGTAGGTCTGAACACTGCTTATTTCCAAGGAGTTAAAATGAAAATATACTTTTGGGAATTTGGCCCTTTAATTATGGGTAATTTTCAAACCAATTAGTTTTAATCATTGAAACATCAGATTAAATCTCAGCATTGATTGAGGTCAGTTCTGTTAAGTCTTCAATTTTTGTGTTGTCTCCTGTAACAGAGAGCTGTTTGTCCTGAAACTTTGTTTGCTGATGCTTTATTTGCATTCTCTCCTACTTCAGTTCTGGTGTCATATTTGATTGGGACATAATTATAGTCAAGAAAACAAAACCCCAATCCAGGATACTGTAACTTCTAAAATTGTAAATGTTTTTAATTTTGCCTTATTCATAGTGATTTAGAACTTTTTCCAGACTCACCTTCTATTTCTGTGTGATAGTGATTAAAGAGTAAAAAAGCTATTTATCTACAAATTCTGTCAAAATTGCTAAAACATGTCTGTTCTGAAGCACAGCAGAAATCAAGTCGTAAACTTCTTTTTCCTTAGCTCTTCCTCCAGGACCTAGTCACATTCTCTTTGGCTTGACTTTAACCCTGAGACACGAAATTATCTGATTTTGGGTTGAATCACCAAGAATTGTCCCTGTTTGTCTATGGAAGGTGTTAGCCCCTTAAAGAATAACAACATGCATAATTCCAAACTCTAGCATATTTGATTAAGTCTGTCAAGATTATACAAGAGTATACAGTATTGTACTTAATTTTACTGTTCAGTGCTTTAATTGCCTCCCCACACCATGATAGCTGAATCTTTATCTGAATTCAACCCAGTTAGGCTATAAAGTAAAGGAAAAGGCTTCTGGATTTTAGTTGCTGCAGAAAAGCTGATGCAATATGAATAATGGTTTGCAACACTGTGTGTAACAATGGTTTTGTAAGATGTAAGCATAAAATCTATTTCCTTAAGAAATTGAGGTGTTTTATGAAAACCTGTTAGTGTATAAGAGAACATTTTCATCTGTGTATTTTGCTAGAAAATTCTACTGGAGGTTTGGATGTCACTTAGATGTGTGTTATTTGTGATCATGGCTGCTTTTTTAATCACACACTTGCAAAACAGCAAATACAACGGCACCATTCATTCTAGTAACGTTTTCAAGTACAACACCACCCTTCATTCCAGTAATGTTTCCATACGAATAGATAACTTGCAAATGACTCTTTTAAGTGTAGAATTAATTTTTAAGTTTTTTTTTTGCTGGAACTCTCTGCATACCAAAAATCTTTCCTTTTGGTCCTTAACACACGTGCATGGTGCCTAGTTGCCCTTCTAAAACCTTGAACTTGAATTTCAGTATGGAAACCATAAATTCCTTAAGCTGAGCACAAACTCTTGCCTTTATGCAGAAACATTTGCTAAATTTAGAAATATAGACAACAGTTCCAGGAAACGCTATGTAGAATCTTTACTTTACATCATTAGCTGACAAGTAAGAACCTACTTGCAAGCCAGTAAGATGGGGTTGTTTTCCTTGCTGCTGTTTGATAGCAAATGATTACAGATAAGCTGTAGGGATATCCATTTATTCACAAGGACTTTGTCTTGCAGATGAAAAAAACATTACCAATTCAGAAAGCTCTCTATGTATGGCAATCAATTTTAACTCTGCCTTTCTGCTGATAATGGAAGCTTCTGTCTCACCCCCTGTCTGGCTCACGCGAACTCCTCTTCAACACGTTCTGAGCTTGACAAAGCTGTATAAATCATTTCATGGTAACAGAAGATATTGTTAGGCTGGTAAACAGAAAGGAATAAATACACGAGTGTCAAGCTGCCTTCAGTTATATCTATTTATTACCCCACATGAATGCACACAGCGCTTCATAAAAATCCACCAGTATTTTAATCAAGTTATGTCTTTTGGGAGAGGGCGATGCTGTTGTAGGGACCATGTTAACTAAACCTTCATGCTCAAAAGTGTGCAGAACACCAGTTAAGGAGACTTTTGCTCTAGAACTGCCCTAATTTGCCACGTGAGCCAGGAGAATCTTTTATAAGATGGCTTATAGGACTCTCTGGGACGTGGTATGCTAGCTAGAGAAAGGTGACCTAAACACAGGCAAGTGTATCCACTAGAGGGTATTGGCACACAATATATGGTGGTGCATTATAGATAATATCTAACAGGTCTCATTTATAAATTATGCTTTTATATGAGACCTCTAAAAGTCCTTTCTCTTGTAAAGTCCATATTCCCTGGGACCTCTTCCATTTCCTGGTAGCAAATGCATTCCTAATATGAGCTCAATTGCCATTAGGAGAAGAAAGGGGTGGGAAGCAGCTCACCACCAAATTATCAAATGGCTCGTGCCCAGGTGCTGATTGAAATATTGATGTAGTTCAGAAGACTTCTAGAGAGTTGGAATGTCAGTGGAGCTATATGAGTACTTGCCCCTGCCTTGCACAACAGCTTTCAGGAGAGGGATAAGTGGGTTCAAATTCTGCAATCCAAGCATTTCCAAAAAGCATCTGTCCTGGAGCAGAAAAAGAACAGGAAAAGAGCTCCTATTTTTAATAGCATCCACTATTCCCATTGCTATCAAGACTTTATAACAAATCTAGGATGAGGCCTTTAAGTTTATAGTACAAGGCTGGTTTGCTTCAGAGAAGAATTTATATTTGTTGTTCAGATAAATGGCCTATCACATTATAATCCTAAGAGTATTACTTTTCAATTTAAAATGTTTACTTGGTTAGGATTGCTATAGGAATTGTTTGGTTTTGCTAATACATGACTATTAAAAGGAAGAGAGAAAGGAATTGTGTAGTGTGTGGTGTCTCACATGGGCATTGGAGTCACTGGAAGACTCTGGGTGCCTTTCATTTTTTTTTTTTTAATTTTAAATCTCTTCTGTGGAAAACGGTGAGAAAAATTAAGTTATCTGCATTTAAGGACATTAGTTTAGTGGGGGACCTGGCAGTCTTAGGTTGAGGGCTGGATTTGATCTCATGAGGTCTTTTTGAACCTGATGAACTCTATGATTTTATAGGATTACTTACAGTGTTCTGAGGCTGTTCTTTTGGAAATTTTAAGGTATTGGGGAAAACACCATGAGAAGTGGTGATTCAGCTATGGACATTTATGATTAAGATGTGAATCTGCATAAATACCTGCAAATTGCATGTCCTTTGAGAGCCTGGGCTATATAAGTCACAAAGGGAATTTTCTGACTGGTATGAAAAAGTCTAGCCTGAAGAAGTGCCACTTGTAGCAAACCTAATTGTGAACGTGAACAAGGCTAACCAAGATACACTGATTCCAAAAGCAATGCTGATGACAAAAATGAGTGCAGTGAAACCAACAACAAATATTGCCTTGTTTATATTACAAAAGCCATTGACTTTCCCATGATAACACTCTGGCTCAGGGAATTGATGATAATGCATACGAGCATATCAGAAAAGCATTTTAATGAGAAAGCCCTTTATGTAATATCTATTTTTATTCAAATTGGAGATTGAGGGATCAAGTAACAGGATGAGATATTCAAGGATTGGTCTGAAAGAAATAGTTTAATTGTTGTAGTCATTAATGAAAATGTTCTCCTTAAATATTCAAACATCTACAGCAGTATTAAAAATTAATCTATATACCATGTACAAGTACTTGCTAATATTTTTTGTAAAAGGTAAATTTAAAATAACTGATTATGTGAAGGGGAATACTCGTTTAGGTAGATTTTTTTTTTCTTGTAGCATTAATAGTATGGTTTGAATAATTTATTTAAAATTTAGTGAGGGATAAAGACAGTTTAGATTTTCTGATTCTCCTTCCAAAATAGGGTTTTGCAATAGTGTGCAGATTTTAGTGCTCTACCTAAACTGATTTTAATTTATCCAAGTTACCAGTGCAATAATATAAATATTTCCTGGCTTATTGGAATTGTTTTCAGATCTATAGACTTTAACAGTCTATTTTCAGATATGCATAAGTCTGTGATTAAAAAAAAAACCCCAAACAACACACAGTTTTATGTAGACCTTTGTTAATGTCCTATTTTATTGTGAACATGTCTGTTTTCTATTCATTATTTCTTCTTAACATCTTCCAGTAAAATCACCTGCATATTTTTTCATGTAATATGCCTGGTTTTCCATTAGATGCTCTATGTCATGTTTTTTCCTCATTGAATACCACTTGTGGTTTTCTATCCACGTCTCAAATTTCTGAATTTTTATTTTACTCCTTATTTCAGACATTATGGAAAGAAGTCAGTTATCACCACATATCACAATTCCTGTAATCACTCTTTAATAGAAAATGATTTCCAAATGTCCAACATATTTGTTTCAGTTGTTCCAAAATAATTAATAATATTGAAGAAGGCACTAGTAGCCTTTATGCTCATTAAATAAATTATGTAGTCCCTATTTCATGTAGTTCTGAGTTGCATCTGGGCTAGGCTGATGGAATGTTGATAACTCGCGGTATTTGAGGCAAAGCTTTTGAACTCTGGATATTTTTGCATCCCTTTCCTAAATCTCAAGCTGAATTTCGGTGTTGCACTCTGAGGAAAGTCTTAACTTTTGCTGCTAAAAATGTGGCAAGTTCACAGATATATTAACCCTCAGTCTCCACTGTAAAGTAAGATGAATAACCAAAAATACAAATAAAGCTGTATCTTCCAGCCAGCATCCTGTGAGTCCAGGCTCCTCTCATTTCCATTTCTTTATCCAGTGGTTGGCAGCATCAGCAGTTTAGCTTTTCCATTCTTCATCAAAATATCCAACCACTAAAAACTTCCTGAACATCACATTAATGGATTGAGAGGACTATTACAACTGATTAATTTTTTTCAACTTAAGTATTAGCAATTTGACATGACTTTAATTCTTTTTCTGATTTATGATGCTACTTCTATGTTTCTGGTATGATAATGTTGTATTTTTGCAGAACTTTAAGTAGATTGTGGGACTAATTGTATTTCCACTGAGAATTTCATGGCAAAATCCCTTTTTTAAAAAGTATTTACCCAGGAGCTGTCTCACACTGATACTCAGATACAACTGTATCTCTTTCCCCTCTTTCATGTCGATATTTGGGTTTAAGAATAAATGGTAATACAGAATTAAATTCTGTGTTAAAAAATAATGGCTCTGCAGTACCATTTTCCTGTGCTTGCCTTAATAAAACAATTGAGGAAACCCCAAATAAACAATGGATTGTGATAAATACTCTTTAATTTCACTTGGCATAGAGAGATTAATTTACCCTGGTGAAAAAAATACTTGTGACTTCTTGGGTTTCTAGATTTGATACTACCAGTCATGTAAAGATGCTACAATACCATCAGCTGCTTTGTTGTTGCCAGACTGAAGATACAAAACCGTGCTAGGCTGTGCTTTTCTCTGTAAGCCTGTGTGTGTGTGGGTCTGTCCCATTAATGGATACAGAGGGAAAGTCTTCCAGTAACACACACAGGACAATGTACAAATGCATACTGCGCATAATGCAGATTCCTTACGATACTGATATATTTTCTAAGGTATACAATAAACCCAGGTTTTATAATCCCAAGTTTCCAATTACAAAAACAGTGTGTAATTTTAGTATTCAGATGTCTATGGTAATAACTTCCTCTTTGGTTTCAAACAGACTTTTCTCATTTTTCTTCCATGTTTACTTGAGTGTATTATTGTGTTTCCCCATGCAGTTCTTTTTTTTCATCTTACTGGTGATGGAATATTTATGTGTGTTATTTGTAAACCATTTTGGGCTGGATATTGTTACACATGACAGAAAAATATGACAGATAAGTAAGGAAGTTACTACTACTACACCAGTAATACCTCATATTTAATGTGAAACACTGCTACACAGGTTAAACTGTAGATAGATGAGGAAGAAAAACAAGCACAAAAATTTTCCATAATTCAAATTCATTTTCTCAAATGTAGCAATTGGCATTTCTAACATAGCTTAGAAATAAAATGCTATCTTTATGTCTATGTATCTATAATTGAAAAATTATATATTCAACATCTTGGTGATACCTCCTTTTTAGATAGCTAGCAAAATGCATCAGTTGAAAAATCTATTGCTTTAAGCTCTTTAGTTTTAGAGGTGCTTGAGAGGTTTCTTTTTGTTATGAGTTTTGCTTTTTTCCGTGCCCCTGCTCTCAACTCAAGTGCCAATGCCCACATTGTGGGTAGTCAAGGTTACTTTTGTATATAAGTGGGTTTTTGGCATATAGCCTCATGAAGCTTCTTTAGAAGGTCAAAGTGAGTGGAAAACTTTTTGCTCAGACTTAAGTGCATACTCGAGTAGCTTCTTTAAGTCCAGGTAAGACAGATGTTGGTCAATGCATATTTCAGATGTTCTTTTTTTGGATATTCTGCTGCAAAAGCACCTGTCCAGCCAAATGAAAATATCACATAGGAATGAAGTGGCACTTGTGCTGGTTCAAGCATTTTAAAGCAGACATACTCAACTATCACTTAACAAAGCAACATCTGTGGCACTTGGGAAGTTTGAAATTATGCTGCTTATTGGGTTTGCTTAAACACGTTTGTGTCTGCTATTCCAGTTTGTCTGCCTGGTGCCACAAAAAGACGTTTCAGTGACTTTGGGAAATGAGGCATAAACACCAGTTTTGCTTCTTGAGCTGACACACCTAAGAGAGCACACAGCTTCTTCTTAAGACAAAGAATATAGGGATCAGAGTGGCAAAGTCTTTTCTGTGTGTTTTATCTACACAGGTGAGGGTGTGTCATTCCTACCTCCTATATTGTATGCTTGACTTGGAATTCATAGGAATTATTTCAGTAGCTCCGTCATATTGCATTTGCTAATCTGTAGGATTGGAAGATGAGCATTTCCAGGTTAAGGAATTATATTTTATTAATAAGCAGGTTCACTTATCAAAGGCTCAGGATTCTTCCAGTTGTTGTGCACTGTTTCAGAGCAGGCTAAAACTTTTTTTATCAACGATCAGAAGTGCAAGTAGTACTTTTGACCTTCTGTGAGTATCTTTGATTGTGGGTAAAAGAAATATGCTCCTAGATTCTTAAATGCTAATCTTTTCTCGTTTTACCTGAAGAGCATGAACAGAAGTACATGTCCCATAACATTGTTTACCTTTCATCTAACAAATGTTTTTGTATAAGTGACATATTTCTATAGAGGATATCAACTCCTCTGAAATCAGCCTTTTAATTTAGCTGCATACTGTGTAATTCACATCTTTAATTTAAAATCATTTCATGGTTGTACTTTGGTGAGCTGTAGGTTATTTTTTCTTTGTGAAATTGCTCACATTATACATAATTTGTATAAATTATCTTAACTGTAGGTGATGAGTGCAATTGGTTTGCGTTTGTTGAAGTATGGTTGTTTCCAAAATGATAGTGGCATGCTTATGTTTATCAAAGGAATAGTTATCCATCTGACCTGTGGATAATCTAGGCTCTTTTGTTAGATACTGCCAGTAAACAGGTAAAGGTGTAAATGCTATCCTCACATGTGGAAGTTCATGGCTCTGAAGTAGTAGCCAGGACTGTAAATGTTGTGAGATGTATTTTGTTGTCAGTTTAGGAGAAATCTAAAGTTTATTTCTTCAGTAGAAGAGTGGCATTTGCTTCACATTAGTGCTATAAAATATGAATCAGTCTTAGAAGTATCCCTAATAACCTGAGCTTTGCAGTATACAAATACCAGTAGGATTGCTGGGAATGCACTGCTAAGGTGCCAGTCTGCTAATTCTGTTATACCCTGAGAGTGAGCAGCCTTGATTCGTGTGAAGTCAGAAACACTCAGGATGCAAAGGGGTGTCAAAACCCTAATTTTGCCCTACCCTTTGAGCTAAGCAGCTGACCAGCAGAAACAACCATGTGCAAATGTGTGTCCAAAAGAAACAGCCAAAAAATCCTATCTGTTATCATTGGTAGAAGCAGGTTTTTGAGCAGGAAAAGGGAACTGATCTTGTCTTGCTTTTTTTTTTTTTTTCCCTAATACTCAAGTATTAGAAATGGAGCAAAACCTGACCTATGCTTGGTTACCTCTGTGATGATGTGGAACACTTTGATAGTCAGGGTGCCATTGTGATATTTAGTAGTCTAGAAGCTATTTTCTTTCTTGTTTTCTGGAAAAGGTGTAGTTAAAAAAGATTGTTTAAAATATGGTCCTTTAATCTCAGAAGATATTATTAAAATCAACAAGGCAAACAGAAGTGTTCCACATTGTCATTTTATTTTTTGCTTCACACTTTTTAACAACATATTTAACTTTTACAATTGATAAATAGAGCACTGCAGTATTAAGAACCTGAATATATACAATGGAATTAATTTTATTAATTTTCATTTTCTATCTTAAGAAATAGGCAGAAATGTAAGATCATAAATAGAAGGAAGAAGTTTGTTTTCTTTCACTTTGATTTATTGGAAGAAAACTTAGACCAACTAATATGTTACAAGAGGAGTTTGGTATAATAAATAATAAGGTTATAATTCTGGAACAGCAATTTCCTTATTTAATGCTGTTAATGGGAAAAGTTGGAGATATTAATTTGTCAATTACATTTGAAATGCATTAGCTAGACACAAATAGCTCAGTCAGAATAGACACTGAATACCTCATTACCCTTTCATATACTGTACTACAGCCCTAACTAGTAAGCACACGATAGTAAAAAGTAACAAGCAGTTTAAAATTTGCACACACAACTCTAACTGCTCTTAAGCTGCCTTAGGTTAGTAACAGATACATTTATTTTTCTTCTGTCCTTTACCCCTGATGAAGCAGGCTCAATGAATGAATGCATCTGAAACTGGATTAAGTGTGTCTAGCTGCACTATATATATAGGTATCTATATATTTATCTGTAATTGTTTTTTAGAAATACTGCTATCAAGACAAAAGTTCTGAAATCTCAAATAATCGTTTCAGGAAAGCAAGATACTAAAAGTTAGAGTTTTCAGTGTAGGTGTTTCCCTTACACACTATGATTTGCAGTTTTTATCCCACACAAGGTCTTTTACAAGGGAACTCCCATTTCCTGTTTTTTTTTAAATTTTTTTCCATGTAATATCAATTATATTCTAAAACCTTGTGTATTATGAACTTAATTATTATTATTATACATACTAAGTAATTCATTATTTGATTTTTTTGGGGGGGTTGTTTATTATTGTTGTTGTTTTTTTTGGTTTTTTTTTTTGTTTGGTTTGGGGTTTTTTGGCTTGTTTCCCCCTGCCAGGTGGGAGCTGTTGATTTTGGGAGCCCAAGCAGCAGTCCACTCCTTTTCTGTCAGAGACAGGAATGGACACTAGGAAGTGTGCCTATACATGCCAGCTTAAACTGTAATATACTGTATTACTTAATGATAGATTATTGTATTATTGCATGTTCCTTTTCTCTAACTGATAAACCCTTTGACTACACCCTGACGATTCCAACCATTGTAATCAAAGTTTCATGGCTTTACATCCAACGTGTGCTTTCCTCCTTATGTGTAATGAGACTCAGGTGGTCCTTGTTGAGCTGGGTTAACGTGCAAGGAATACTGCTGGGGTCTGCAGGCATCCTCTGGCCTGATGTGCCAGTGCCATTACTGCATTCAGGGCAAAGGCCATTATCTCTGTGGCTCAGCAGCAGGACAAGGGCTCCTGGTCACTCTTTCCAGGACTGTGAACGAGTTCTCTGTTGGTGTTGGGAGTGTTGATGAGAGGCAGGTGAGAAGTGGTGTCCTGACCTTTTCCCCGTCGAAGCAAGTTTGATTTAAATCCTCACGACAACTTAGTGTGAAGCCTTGCAGCTCTTCGTCACGTTTTTGTAATGCAGTCTGCCTCCCCATGTCAGGGCTCTGGGGAGCCTCACTTATGTTGGTGTTCAGCCTGGAAAAAGCATCTTTTAGTTGTATGTCCTGTTGTTGCAAATAAAATCTCTGATGCTAAATATGTTCTTGAAAAGAGACTTAAAATTCACAGCTCCTTTTGTCTGGTTCATGTTCTATTTCACTGTGTGAATGATCATTGCAGCCATGCTATATTTAGCTGTATCCATCAAGTGGAAATAGCTTATATTAATCCTGTAGTAGAGACATAAACCTTTATTCCTCATAGGATTCAGGCACCTGTCAGGCACTTTAAGTAGCCTTTTGCCTCAGCTTGGCTTATACCCACACTAGGATATTTCTCACTTTTCAAGATGAATGTTCATTTGAAGTTTGAGTTTCTGCTTTCCTAAGCTCTGAGTGGTTGCTGTGGTGTGCTCTCCTGGGCACCAGAGAGCTGACTGAGAATGATCCTTCTCCTGCTGCTTGCCATGGGACTGGTTCCTGCATAAGCACAGAAAGAGTGAGTGAGACTTGTCCAAGGGCCCCCTCCTATCAATAGGTGAGTGATTGCAGCATTCCCCCGTGGCTTTAACACCAACACTCAGCTTCCCACAAACACCTTGGTGATTATTTGAGCTATCAGACAAACAAGGCAGCAAGATGGATAGAAGTGAAAGTGCCAACTGGGAGAAGTTAGGAGAGGCATAAGTATTCCAACTGGTGTATTGGGACACAAACTATTTATTTAATCTTTGAGATACCTCTAGGAATCAAACCCTCCAAGACTAAGTCCCAGAGAAGATTAGAACTGGAAATCTACTTGTTTTCATGGTACTACTAAGGTTTTTTTTGCTTTCATTTTGAAACGATTATAATGATTTCATAGAGACAGTACATTATACTGATTTGGATGTGTTATTTATTTCAAGCATGACTCTGCTTGTTGGTGAGAAAAATAAGACTCCTATGAACTTTTTTGTGATTTTATGTACCAGACAGGTTGGTAATTTTAATTGGTGTATATGTAGGCACTAAATTGAGGTTTGTAAAAAAGATTATGCAAATAATGAAATTAGCAGGAAAGCATAAGAGCTCTGGAAGGGATTTTGAGCCAAAAAAATCCCATCTACTTTCAAATGGAGCTTTATAAGACCTGCAATCTTCATATTCTTTTAAAAGCATTGTTCTTTGAGGGGGAAGGCAGAAAGAAGAGAATAGACCTGGGGTAAAAAAGTGGATACCTATAGTTTAAACCCCAAGTAATGCATTGCTCCTTGTTAAGATTTCATTTCTCCTGTATTCTGCTTTGATCAATGAGAAAAAATTGTGGATTTTATCTAAGCTGCAGAAAAAAAATTATATTAAAAGAAAATCTTTAGTGGTAATTTTGTGGTCTTCAGTTAATTATAGCAAATGTTTACTCATGCATATTTCTGTTTGGAGTACCTACATTTAAATTTCAGCCAGGAATTCTCTCCATCAAGAAAGTGATGTTGTTTAATTATTAAGATAGCGTGAAATGTGACCTGTTTAATAATATAATATAGACTCCTTTAGTGTTTATGTACCAGTATTCATGTGAAAAGTTAAAGTTTGATCTGTATAAAATTTTTCCTTCAAAATCAGTAAGCAACTAAAATTCTGCAAGTACATGGCATTGCAGTGATCTTGACTCTTTCTGAAAAACAGGAGTTCATGCAAGAAATCACACATCATTTTGGGAAACCAAGTTTTCTCTCACCATTCATTGTGTCATCTGATTTCAAGAGAGAAGAAACTTAAGCTGTTCTGCTTTGAAAGCTTATTTCATTTTAACCCTGAGCTCAAAACGAAATCTGATATAAAAGCTTGTAGCTGCACGTTCCAAGAGATTTTCTCAAGAACTCCCAAGTTAAAAACTTTAATCCTTTGGAGGATATGGAAATACTCATAAAGAAATATACTTTGGGTTTTTTTCAAGCTGAGTTGTTAAATAATAATACCTTCCTTTTACTTCTATGAGGGAATGCGTTTTGCTTGAGTCTGTATTGAAACCTTGTTACTGTGTCATGGAAAAGGTTTAGGCATGCCATGAACTCTTTCATTGTTGTACTTGGCATTTCCTTGTGCACTACTTCCAGGGATTGACATCAAAGAGCAGTATGAGTACACAGGCTTTAAGCACAATTGTAAAGAAGTCAAGCTATTTTTGGCTGTCTTCTGATATGATGATACCTCTCAAAACAAATCCCAAGTAGCCTCATGTTCTGCGTGTGCATGTCTCTGTTTTCCACAGTAACTGACATTCAAAATAGCATCTCTGGAAGCAGACAAGTGCTGGCATTAATGCTGATCAGGAACAGTAAGTAATTTGCTAGAAACAGACAGAAATGCAAATGGTGTTAATAGAGGGAAACCCTTCAGAGAAAGCAGGTGGTTTACATCCTTGCTTTCTCCAGAGTCTTCTGGAAGTCCTTCTGCATCAGTGATTTCTGATCTTGGCCTGCAGGGAAACACCCTTTTTGCAATTTGTGCAGTAATACTGTGAAGTGGTGCTGTTAGAAGGAGACAGTTTCATCCCTCAGCAAAATGAGACATTCCAGACAATATCCAATTTGTTCCCAGGGCATTTTTGGGACAATCTGACAAGCTCTCACATATCAGCAGTGCCTGAGCTGCAGCTAATGGACCTTGCACCTGGAAAAGCAACATTGTCCCTTGAGCTTTTCACATTATGTCTGTCTTAAATGCATTATTTTCTTATTGCACAATTTTTTTACCGACTAGAAAGATAATTTTTGCTTTCCTGCCTTGCAATGGGAGTTTTTTGTTTTTATTTATTTATCGATACTTCAACACTACATGGCATAGAAAAAGCCTTTTGGAATTTGGGACATGTCGTATTTATGCACTGATAGCCCTTTGGAGTTGTAGTCTGACAAGAATGTGTCCTGAAGCAAGTTTTTTGTTCTGAAAGGTAGGAAGGTGCTGCCAGTCCTTAATGGCTTTTCTGCAGGGTATTCCTGCTCTGCCGCTGTTCCCTGCCCACAGAGCTCAGCTGCCACCCAGTCCACAAAGGGAGCTCAGGTTCCTCCCTTCGCCACAGTTCAGCAGTGCTGAAATCTGGCTGAGGTACTGAAAGCTGTGGGTTTGTCTGGGTTTATCAGTTCTGAATTTGTTCATAAAAGGCTTCCAGAAACTCTGTGTATTTGGAGGAAAGGGAAGGAAACCACAGTTCTGCAGCAGAAGCAACACATACCTGTCATGGATGCTTTCATTTGGCACACTGATCTGCAGAAATTTTTTCTATGATAAAGAGTATTAGGTTACAGAGCAATATGGAATGGCAGTGTTCTTGAAATGTTTGTTCTTGCACATTTGGAAACAAATGCTTAAATTAATGATGACCTGAAGAAATCACACAAATGTAAAATACTGAATTTACTGTGGCTTTAGGCAGTACTTCAGTATAAATTGCTTGGACAAAAATCCTTTAAAGGGCAGACATATTTTTGGGCTAACCTCTCTTCATATCTTCACATTTCATGCTATAATTTTCATAAGTGAATAAAAAGCTGCATAAATCCAAAAACTTGTGATTAATAAAGTGGACTCTGGTTTATCATGAGAAGGACATGAATTAGGCAAAGTTTTACAGGTTCAATACTTACTCCCTCTTTTTATATCTCATGACTGCAGAATGGAAGGAATTACTAGTTTTACTAGAGTCTCCAAACTTGTTAAGGCGAACTTTTCAATTATGATTCTCTGTGCCCAAAATATGGAATACAGTATTATTAGACTAATTCTTGATATTCAGAAAAGAACTGCCAAATGATAATCAAGCAGTTAAGTATAGGCCTGCAGCTGCTATTTAGGGGTCAAGGTTGTCGCATGAATTATCTGTTTGGTAACACTGATCATTTGTAGTCCTTGACACTGACCATTTGTAGTCCTTGAGCACTGCTATCATCTCCAGGTTATTTTTCTTTTCTCTAGATAGAAGCTTCATGTTGTAAAAAAAGGTATCAGTGTGTATTATCATTGAAGCAAACTCTTAACACTTGAAATCCCAAAATTGTAGGATATCCTGAGTGGAAGAAATTCACAAAGATCATCAAAGTCCAGCTACTGGCCCTGCACAGAGCAGTCCCAAGAATCACACTGTATGCAAAAAATGCCATTACAGTTGAACTTGATCTATTTTGCAGTGACCTGTTACAGTCAATGAAATATAGAGACATTGATTGCAAGTCCAACTCTGAGATCTCTTCTTTCACTCTTAATTGCACCAGTCTTTGTCCTGGTTGAACAACAAGATGGGCTGTAGGCTGGGAGTATGTGGGAGGGGCTGCCGATTTTAAATATCATTCTCATGGATGTAGAGCTGGGGGAAAGAAGAAGTTTCATGCTCAGGTAGTGTGCTCCAGTACTGTCAGCTGCACACCACTATCAGCATCAGACACCTTGGACAGGCTTAGAGCAGCACAGGGAAGGGGGCAGATAACTCTGCTGCTGCAGCTCACTCTGCTCTGTCCATGTAACTGCTTGGAAATATTGAAGCCTTTGCAGTCTAATTCTGTGTTAATGAACAAGACTGGCTTACTGCTGTTATGCTGCAGTTTGGTCCTCAAAGTCAATGCAAGAAAAAGAGCTACAGATTTTCTGTTAAGGCAATGATATTTTATAAATTGATTATTGATTAAGTTGGCATGATCGGGGGCCTTGTGAAATGGCCCTGATAAATCTCTGCAATTATGAGCGCCTTTGTTGAAGGCATGATCTGAAATTTAATAATAGAATTCTAGTAGATTTACATAAACTTGTAACTTGATTTAAATTATCAGGCTGATCACAAAGAGGTCCATAACACATCAGTTCCTAGACTAATGAACCATACATCCTTGTCGACTTTAGTAATGTTTTGACAGTTTTTGCCTCAGTGCCTCTGAATTACAAGTGTGTAGAGATGTATTGCTTACTGCTACGATAGGTCTCTCCCTCAGGATATGGTAGGTCATGTTTTCTGAATCTGAATTGCTTAACTAAACAATGACAACTTCTGTAATGCTTTAAAAGAAGGCTACAATCACTTATCATAGTTGTAATTGCAGGCTTGGTTTTTTTTTTTTTTGCAAGGAGAGATATTAAAAGAATGACATTTTTCAATTTCATACATTATTTAGCTTTTCTGAAATGGCACTTTTGGCGTTCTTAAAATATAGATGATTTATATAGCAGTGTGATTAATTCCAAGATGGTAGAAAACTGCTGTTGATCCTTTCTTTACAAACATAGATGCAAAAATAATTCAGTTTTTAAAATCAGGCTGTCTTTATCTTCTCACAAATGAATATATTATGTGCATGAAACAGATGCAGCAACTTTCTTAGACCTTTTGAGTTTGTCCTATCAGCTAACCTTGTTTAGTATGGGCATTTTTAATAAATAAAATGGCTTTTTTTTTGTCCTTCACTATGTGGCTGGTTTTTCTATAGATGAAATAAAAGCCTGTGTTGTTCTATGTTTGATCTTTCCTATGAATTTCCTATTTTCTTGAGCTCACAGGAAGCAAAACAGATAAATATAGGAAGGCAATTTCTATGAATGACAGATGACATTAGTAGGAAATGTCTAGATTTTCTTATATTTGTCTGTTTTCCCCTTTCAGAGATGCAATAAAATGGGGCTTTAAACGCATCTTACACATCGAGGCCAGTTCTGCAATGAGGGTTGAATTTTATTTCATGTGTTTGAAACATTTCTTTGCTTGATTACTACATTATAGAAAGAAAAATAAGGCAAGCTTTAATAAACGTTGTGACCTCCTGAAATGGAGATTTGGCAAATTTACCTACGGAGTTTCCAAGTACAGAAGTTTTGAGGAACATATCTTTTGTGGGAAATAATGAATCTTGTGATTCACAGGATGTTTCTCTAAGTGGGGTTATGTTTGAATGAAGTATGTTACATGATGCATCACCATTTAATTATACGTGGGAAGGTTTGGGAGCAATGATATTGGGCACTGCTGCATTTTGTTCTTACTGATAGACCTCTGAAAGGGTTCTTGTGGGTGCTGGAAAAAGGAGGACAACTGTGAGGGTGATGATGGTGTCCACTGTGTTCCCTTGCTCCCCTGTGGAAGCTGTATGCAGCATGAACCTGTTGTGTATTTTGTTAAAATCTATTCTGTAAATATCAGAATAAGCCTAATAATCCATATCATAGACCATAAGCCTCACCCTGCCCATTATAAATGTGTAGTTATCCATTCAATAGTACATTATTGTACCGTTGGATCCATTATCATTGCATATATTAAGTCGTTAAAGTTTTAATATATGGATCATCACCTTTTAAAGCTCACTGACAGTCTAAAAAGTAATTACAAATAACTCAGTCTTAAAAACAGGAAAATTTCTTTTCAAAATGACATCGTTCTAGATGGAATATCCCTTACACCTGCTTCTCCTACTTCACTGCACTCAGCAGAGTTAAAGTAAGTCTTTCATGATCTCAAGAACAGTAAGGAATTTTCAAAATGGAACAAGGTTCAGGCTGAACCTTTTCATGTCCATGATGAAAGACAACAGAAGAAATCTACTTGTATATGTATACTTGTATATAGTTTGTATTTGTCTAAGATTCCTCTGTTCTTTCTAGAGCCCTGTAAGTATCAATCTTGCTGAAGCCATCCAGGACCTCCTACAACCCACAGCTACCTTTCTGTGTTTCCCTATTGCACTGCATCCCTAAGGCAGGTCAGTGTCTGAACAGTACAGAAGAAAAATAAATAATGTGGTTCTTGAGCTGTCTAAAAGATTTCTCCCACTCAACTTTTCTGCCTTTCATTTTATGCTATAGAGAACTTACAAAATGTGCAGCATAGAAAGCTTACAAAGAAAATCCTGGTGGCCTGAAGTTCTTTGTTCCTCATCCCTCAGAGATTTTCTGCTCAAGAGCATTTGCAGTTAGATTTAAGACCATCCCCCCCCACCCCCCCCCCAAACAAAGCATTAAGCTATGTAGGTTCATTGATTGCAAAAGATGATGCACTATTTCCTTGGTCCTTGCACAAAAGTATTTTTGTAGTTGCTTAGTCCTGTAGAGATTCAAGATCTTGACTGAGACATTGTTCAATTCTGGCAAATAGCTGACAAATTATTAAACTTAAAGCGAGGCTGCAGGTTGAATCTTACACAGAGAAATACGCAGTGAATGTGTTGCTGCACTTGGACATCCTGTGCAGCTGTTGCAATCTTTCATTTTTTTCCCCATTTTTTTCTTAAACCTTCTTCATCCATCTTATGAGCTGAATATTTGTCACAATTTAAATAAGAATAAATGCCTCTCAATTAGGGTAATAGCTGACAGCATTTATTAATTAATTCTGGTACAAATTGGTCTTTATTGCCACTGCATTATGCTACCTGGCAAAATGGCACGTAGTTGTTTGGCAGCTCATGCAATGACTGACAGCTGCATTATTGGCACAGATGTTCTGTGCCAGGTGCTCATCCTCCATTGCAGAGGTCTGTGGTGCTGTGGTTGTCCTGTGTGATGGGGCCCTCCTGATCCTGTCATGCCACTTGCTTTTGCAACAGTCTTAGATGAAATTACAGAAAATAGCGCTCGCACAGCTTTGCCCGTGTTCTTGCTGGAGCAAAGGGAGGGTGCAGGCAGGGTGTGTGAGTGACCAAGTTCCACATGAGAGTGGGCCAAAACACGTGGAGGTGCTGAACTGTGGCAGTGGGGTGGGTATCCTCTGCACTCTGAGGTCACAGATTCCTATTTCAGGCACTTCTCTGTATTTGGCACCAGTTCATCACCATGCTGGTAATTAATTTTAGTTTAGTATTCAAGCAGGAAAAAATAAATCAGAACTATTAGCTAAAGATAAAAAAATATATTTTTATTGTTGCAGTTTTCCTGTCTTTACGGGACAGTGACCCTGCTTGATTCAGTATTAGCTTTCAGATTGTTTGTGGTGCTTTTCTTTTTCCCCCAGACTACTATTCTTAAAGTTGAGGTTATGTTAAGCTTATTGCTTTTAAATTGCAGAGCATTTAAGACATTGTAGGCATATAGAATTAGCTTGGACAGTATTGAAGGTCACACTATAGAGAACTAAATTATGATGACAGCTGGGTAGCCTGCATGATAGTCTTTTTATCTAGCTCATGTATCCAATTTTGGTCGTATTAACCAGTGTTTATTCCTTCCTCCACTGGTATTTTTACTTCAATACTTCAGCAGTGAAATTTTAAACTTGCTTTTTTGCAAAAAATTTTGTTTGAACAAACAACAGATTTATTTGGTTACTCTCATCTAGTCAAGTTTAAATGTGTTTCACTCACCATAAATTTTCCTTGAAATTAAGCTTTTCTGTTGTTTTGTTTGTAACGCTGTAATAATCATTGACATGGTGATAGATGAACAAAAACACTGGAGGCATAGTCTTCATTTATTACATGAAGTATGGGAGAAGATGGATCTGGACAAAGATGCAACTGATCCTAGTGTTGCAATTGGTTTCAATTAATTGTAGCTTTGAAGACTTCTGACATTGTAGTAGCTTGTTAAAACAAAGTTATGCTGTGTTGTTCCTCATGGGCTAGGAGCACAGAGGTTGGAAGTGGACCTCTGACTTTCCTGGTTTATTTTTTTTGTGCAAAGACCCCTGTGTCCTTCTGCTATGTGTAAATACAATGATAGCTGATGAGAAGCATGCAAGCTCCTCACTCCTGGTAGGGTCTCACGTGGAGTCGTGTCCACTCCCACACAGTAACCCAAACCATGGCTCCAATTATCACATGCTTGCTTGGAGAAGGACTTACAATCACAGTGATGTTTTCCACCACAAAACTCTTGAGCAGCTTTTGATTTGTTGGTATTTATTAGTTATTTAATAAGCTGGTTTCAAAGTCTAATTAAAATCTAAATTTTACAATTAGCTACATGTCTGTAAATAGCACCTGCAATTGTTCAAGAATTATTTGAAGAGCAAGGCACTTGGTATTCCAAACAATTGTTCTGTGAAGGTTGAAATCTAGATCCACTGAGAAATCTGTAAAGAAAAAACTACAGATAGATTCACTGCTGCTTCTCTTATGAAAAATTAAAGACAAAACAGAAAATGATAGCACATAATTATAAAGAAATAGGTCCATTTGGTAAAGTTCTATGGCAAAAATTTGTTATTGGCACTAGTAAAAACATAAACATTTGCATTCAGCTGAGAGCATGCAATGATATTCACAACGCATTCAAAAATGTCCCTGTAGAGTTCTCAATGAGAGGAGCATTGCTTTGAATGAAACCTATCAGGCTGTCGAAGAATATGTTGCTATCATGTACTTCATTCACTTTTTTTTCCTTAAGTCCTATTCCTCTCTAAAATATTTTCCTGTATTAAATTCTCTCACAGAACCGAAAGCTTATCTTCCAAACATATTTTCTAATCTGTATTTTTAAACTGCCTTTTTAAGTACATAAATGCACATGCTACAATTTATTTACTTGTTATTCCTAAAACTTTGAGTAGGCTCTTTGAACAGAAGCAGAATAAATTCACTAAAGCATCTGCAAAATAAGAAGTATCTAGTAAGTGACTGGTTGCTAATAAAACCCAGGAAAAACACAGAAATTAAATAAGGTATTGCTATAAAGGAGAGGTGTAAGCAGCATCGCTACAATGCAGTAGCTTGATAAATCTGGTTTGAAATTGACAAAAAAAGGAAGACAGTGGTCCTGCTCCTGAGAAGCAGAGCTGTAGCTGGGCTCTGTGAGTCTGAGGTGGTACATGAGTTTTCCCACAGCAGATCCACCTGCCAGCCTGCAGAAAGAACTGGTGCAAAGAGCTGGGAGATGTGATGTTCCTTTTGTAGCAAAGAACACTCCACCCATTGCACTGTGAATGCCAAGTGTTGATAACTCTGTATGTGCACCTATTTTTTATACTAGGGGATTCCTTCTACTTGCAGCTCTGAAAATATTATGCAGGCTTTGCAGGAGAAACTGTCATATGCCAGAAATTCAGCTGAACACTTTTTGGGTTTCTCTGTGTCTGAACACCATGGAGATGATATCTGTCACAATTGTACAGCTGCTGCAAGTGGTAATTTTCTAATCAGATGAGGCATAAGAAAATAATTCCTTGTTACATACCTTCAAGCTACTGCATTTAAGTTCTTTTCATTACCATGTAATTATCTTTTCATTCTATAGATGGTGTGATAATTTCCAAAGCTGTTTGTGTCTGAAAATTAAGTGAAGTTGTGACATGCCTGGAACACTCTTACTTCAGTGACCTAAACTATTTAGCTCTGGCAAATGTTCACAACAATAAAAGATACCTATGCAATGTCCAGTCATCACAAGCTATCCAAAACAGCTGTGACAAGGAAACACTGTACTTTAGGCCTGGTAAAAGTCAGTGGCTGTGATTTTTTTTTTCTATTTTCTGTAATTGTAGAGTCTCTCTTTTCTCTATACAGTGGTGGTTGCATTTGTGATTCTTGTACCCATTTTAGAAAGCAAAAGGTGAGGTTCTGTTCTAGGCCTGTTGTTTTCAACCTTAAGAAGGAGATAGAAGGAAACTATCATTTTAGTGTCAGAAGAGCATTTGTTAATTTGAAGGAGATCTGAACAGATGCAAAAGGATCTAGCACAGCAGAAGGAGCCAGAAGAGCAGATAAAATGTGGAGAAAACATTTTAGTGGTGTCTGAGAGGTGTTTAAATTCTGTAAAAACGGTCCATTACTTATACTGTTTGATAAAAAAATTTTAAATTATCAACAACTCTACATACATAACAACCATACAGAAGTATTGTGTAGTAAATAGTGCTCCTCAAGGCCAGTAAAAAGTGTTAACATAATTTAGGACTACTGGGTCTGCAAGAAGTGTGTTAAACAGACCACTGATTTGCTTTATAGTAAACTAACTATTAAGAAATCATTAATCTTTTAATAACTGGTATGGAATTAATGTAAAACATATCTGAGTCTCGTCACGCTGGTGTAAAATAAGATTTATAGTAGTTTGTCAGACATTTTCTTCTTTCCCACTCCCAAACACTGAGGATACTTTAACAGAGGAAAGAAATTTTAAGCTTGCGCATTTGGCTCTTTTTGTTGTCATTATTATGGCAGATTTAGTACTTTTGTAGGCTCCATCAATTGCCTTGCTATACTATGAAAAAATGTTTCTTGTTTGAGGAAAAAAAACAAGGAAAGAGAGAAGGTGTATCAGTGTATGGGTACATAAGTCAAGAACAGCTAACAGCCAAAGGGCAGTAACTCAACCAGAAATGGATATTGTAGTGCTCAGAGAGCAATTGCCTTGGCAGTTATTTCCCCTAGGAATGGGATAAAAACACTTCCAAAATACAGACACTTGCTTACACGTGCTTCTAACCAGTTTGTGTTTTCCCAACCTACTTAATTTCAAATCAAACTCAAGTAAAAAGATTAACCTGCTTTATCTTAACCCAACTCTTCTGAGACATGCATGTCAATACTCCTTTTACTTTCAGAAGTATTTTCCACTACCTTGAGTCTGTTTCTTTGTCTCCTGCCCAACCTGCACTGACGCAGCCCACCAGAGCCTGGGCTAGCTCAGGGAACACCAGCACTGTGCCAGCTGTGGGAACACCTGCAGTGTGGGGTTCCTGCCCACAGCTGAACCTTCAGAGCCACTTGCTCTGCAGTGGAAGGGCTCTCACCACAGTCAGGGCTGGGTAAAGGAGAAGGAGGTTTTTCAGTTCCGAGGTTCCAACAGGAGGTTTGCAAAGGTTGAAAGGGTCAGGAACAAGAGAGCCCCAAGCACCCTTGTGCTCAGGATTTTATACAGCACCAGAGCAAGGGGTGGGTACCAAACACAAGCCAGTGAAGGATCAGCAGGGCAGAGTGAAGGGGTTACAGCATTTCTTTGGGGCCACCTGGGGCAAGTGGGAGGAGAGGGTAGGGCACATGCTCCAATGGAGCCTCGAGGTTTAGGGAACACTCAGGAACGCCCAGGGAGAGGTACACTCAAAGGATTGGTTCAGGGTTGGAGTGACATGGAAGGTGCCAGAACAAGGGGCAGGGTAACAGTGATTGATAGGGAAGGGGGTGGAACAAGGGGTAAGGAAATACCATACAAGGTAACTTAGGGGAGAATACAACTTCAGGACTAAAGCAACTCAGGGAGAACATAAGAACAAACCATTCACATTGAAACTTTAACAATAAGCCAGTTAAATGAAATAAATACAGGCTGCAACAGTGCACAGCCTATGTGGTGAAGAAAGTATCACGTTTGGGGTAATGTGTCTGGAAACCCAGTAAAAATGAGATGTGGAGTGGGGTGGGAGGGTTGGGGGAACCAGGGGAGCAGCAGCCCCTGCATGGCTCAGAGTGGTCCCTGCTGGGAGAGCAGTGTTGGGGCGCTCAGGATCCTTGCTTGCCTGTAATGGAAAATTACCCAACCCATAAGGGAATGGAAATTTAGCAAAGCTCAAATATTTGCTCAAGTCTGGGGTTCTCTGTCTGCTTTTATTATTGATTGGCCAGTGGAGAAGGCTACTGTAGAGAAATATGGCAGTGAGATGACATGATATGAAATATTTTTTCAGTTAGGAGTGACCTCGTAATCCCCAAGTGGCGGTATGAAGTGGTACTCCAAATGAATTATGTGGGCACATCCTAACGAGTAGGAGTTGTTTTGGATCAAGTTCTAGCCACTACAGAATTTCTAACCTTAAGAGAAATATCTTTCCTATCACAATTCACTGTACAAAGACAAAATTGAGAAAGCTCTGGAGCTATAACCTGCTTATTTATTTAATTTATTTGTCTATGAGGCAATAATGATGTTTGGCAAATGGGATTGAATACAACCGTGGCATTCAAATGTCTAGGCAATGTTCAAGACCATGCACACTTTGTCCTTGCTGTAACTTTAGATCATAAGGGGCTCTAAAACATATGCTCACTTCTTGAAGATGAGGCTTGGGGGCTTAACTACATCTATATTTACTCCTGATGATTTCTTTTTTAAATTTATATTTTCATATACCGATTAAGCCAATAAGAGTCATGCACAAATCATTGTCAAGAAATGAGTAAGGTTTTTAGCTAAAAGATTGCTTAGCTGAGGTTTGGTTTCTGCAAGAACTTTAGCGGCTGTTTATATACAAGTCACAAGACTAGTGGACATAAAATATAAAAAACATTAGTGAGAACTTTTCTCAGATAATCTGAAATGTTCTATCTTCAACAGAGAGCTCTGTGAAGAGTACAACACCTTTTACTGTTCTGTCAGGTTTCTTCAACGTAGTTCTTACACTAAGATAGATGTAAGTACCTTGAAACTGCTTATGTAAAAGAAATAATTTCATAAAATCTGACCTTTATTGCAGTTCTCTTCATCATGGTGACATAAGGAGGCTTTGTTACCTGTGACTTTTATTAACTCACAGAACTAGTCAGTTTGAGTGATGCTCAAAATTTCTCCTTCAAAAGGCTGTAGGAAGGAAAAGGTTAAATATAATTTTAAACATGTCACTTTCTGGCAAAATACATCTACCATGAAAAGGAAACATAAATTAAGCAAAACTTGCTTAATTTGAAGCGTGTAATGGACCCTGATGTGACTATTTCAAATCCCTCCATTTAAACAGGAAGAACTGCAGTATTTTCATAGCAAAATTTTACTTTTGCCAGATATGTACCAAGTGACGCAGTGTAAAGGAAAACTGATTTACAAACATAGCTTTCCCTCTTGATAAAGACAATTAAAGGGTTTTTTTAAATTTAGTCTAGAAATACGCAATATTTTATTTGAAATTTTTTGCTGCCTAGGATAAATTAATGAGATGCACACTTTTTTCACAAAACCCTTAATGTAGAGACCTAGTGGATCACCAGCATTATTTATAAATATAGGAGATCAAACTTCCTTCAGGCTGGATATTCCCAATATGATTGATGGCTGGAAAAAGAATGACAAAGGTTGCATAACTTGTGACATTCTCTAAGGGGTTTTATGATCCTGGTGAAAAGATAAATAAAATTATTAACACTAGGTCCTAAAGCTAAGTGTGATGGTCCTGTTGAATGCCTCATACTTCATTGGTGGCTTTTGAGTATTTGGGATATGCCAACAGAGATACTCGTCCTCAGAGTTTTTCCAGAACAGAAATATGTCTAGTAGTTTTCTTCTTGATAAGGTCTTGATGTCATGTTGCTTTCTATGATTACTTCAACTAAAACCCCTTAAAGTTAGTGTGTTCAGAGAATTTATTCATATCTGACACCTGGTTTGGTTGGCAAACACCTCTAAGATCACCAAGTCTGCCCCTTGATAGGTTAGTGAAAGGTTATAGGCACTCTAATAGTAGTGGAGAATTAAGATTTTAGCACTTTTAGATTAGGCAACTTGAAATAGGTTAGGAGGTTTCAACTTGAATAAAATCACGCGTGAGTATGTGAGATTTTATTTTATTACTGCAAGCCAAACTATGCTGGACTGGACAAACATAGTTCATGTTGTAATACTACAAATAATGAGGAGTCTGAATAATAATCAGTTTTAGCCCCTTATTTATTTATTGAGTGCATTTTTTAGGTGTTAAACAGCTCTGAAGATGCTGAGTTTAGGCCTGGGGGCTCAGTGGGGATGTTGCTGGCTGCCCCTGGCCGTGTGTGCCCTGCACTGCTGGGAGCACTGGGCTATGGTCCTGCCAGGGCCAGCAGGGCACAGAGCAGCATTCCAAAGTGCCACGGGCTGCTGGGCTGCAGCAATGAGCACGTGCAACTTTTTTAACCACTGTGAGTGTGACTCTGTCACTGCTTGAGAATGTGCCTTAGATTGTCCTTTCATGGCCCCGAATGATATTTTATTTTGCTACCTGAATTTAACCAGGCTATACCAGCATTTTTATGTCTTATTTGGTCTGAAGAAATGCTGAGGGGAAAAATATAAATATGTAGAAATATACCTTTAATTTATGACATACATTTCCATTCTCTGCAGGGGTAAGATTATCTTGCTGTAATTATATAGTTCATCAACTGCCCATTGCTCGTGGGGCTTGCCTCGCCTATTGCTGAATGTGGGGACCCATACATTAATTTTAACTCTGGTGATGATTGGCCGTAGTGTTCTCTGTTGTCACTGCAGCCGTGGAGATCAGGCCTGATGATATGCCACAAAATCAGTGACAGTTTGCATACAGACATGGTTTACTCAGGTCTCAGCACTGCCATTCTCAGAAGATGAGGAGGTATTGAACTGTCAAACTGAGACTGAGGAGGTGACAGCTGATGCATTTTAGATCAGCTGCCTTCATGACTGATTTAGTAAACCTAACTGAGAGCAAGCAGGCTTTTTCTCCTTCAACATTATACTCTTTAGAAAAGTTAGAAGAAAATGTAGCTTTGAAAATGTGTATTTTTATTTTTAAACACTACCCTTTATTCCTTCTTTTCACTTTGAAAACTTTTAGTGTAAAAAATGATAAGGATGCAAGATCTGAGAGGATGTTTTCTATGGAATGAATTGAGGTAGAAGAATATTTTTATCCTTTCCACAGCTCTGTGGCAATTTAACATCTGAACTCTCAGTCAATCACTCTACCTGCTGTCTTCTATATATCATGCAACTTCTTTAAATAGGTAATGCTCAAAATAACATAGGCAAGCAACAACATGGGCAAACATGCAGTAAATATAACAATGCGTTTCCTTCTCTTCCCTGAGTTGCTTCCTAATTTGATAACATTGATTAAAAAATGGAGGTCACTCATAGTACAGTGAGTTAGTCTAGGATGAAGTCACAAAACATAGCGAGCTTCTAGTAGGCAATGAATACAATGGTGAGGCAAAGCAAGTGGCATTGTCATTTCAAGTGGGTGCTCAAAGAGTGGATTGCTCTGCCACATAAGAATTAAAACTTCTTGTGTATGCAGAGAAATGTTTTCAGTCATTTCTCTTTGATAACACTAAAATTTGAAAGGCCTAACAGGGGTTTTAAGTGGAAAATTCTTTCCTGTCCATTACAGAATGTCCTTTTGACAGAACAACTGCATGATCACAGAAGAGGGAGAGAAATTTTGTAGATGTCATTTTATTGTCAGCATCCAGTTGCTCAGAGCATTTTTTGTTTCTTGTGTCTACTGGTATGCAAAAGTAAAGAATGTGGGAAGAGATCTCTTCTCTGCATCTCTCCTTTTCTCTCTGTTTGACTGAAATATTCCCCTCAGAATAGCTCTGCTGTTGATTCCTGTGGTCTTGGGAATGCTCCTTTGTCTAATTTGACTAGCAGGGAATACAGGGCATAATATATACCTTTGGTTCAGCAGAAAAAAGAATTTTATGTCACAAGAATTTCCTGTAGTTTTTCTTGAACAGTTAAAAATGCAAAGATGAGATGCTAATATGAGAAATGTGAAGTAAATTTCTGAATTGATAATACATTGCCTATATTTGTTTTCTGTGTGCTGTATTATTTTTAAGAAATTGTGTTTGGGTTTTTTTTGAATCTGTTAAATACTGGGAAATTAGATCACTGGAGCAATGAGTAAACTTTGTGCATATAATGGCCGAAAATGTCCAAAACCTTCTGCATTTCTTTTATTTCCCCCACAAAATTGCAAAATAAAAATGAAAACATTTATGCAGAAGTCACATAAAGAATATTCTTCCTTCATCACCAGTGCAGCTGGGAACGCATTATTCCTGGTGATGACTGACGTATCCTCTCACCTCTTTGTCCTCTCCTCATGAAAATGCTTTGCCGCTCCCGAGGAACGCGAGTGTTGGACAATGTGCAGCGTCCTGGGCTTTGCCTTTGGGAGGGCTGGGGGAGGGAAGGGACCATGGAGGAGATGAGCAGAGCTGTGTTGGACCACATGTGCCAGTCACGAGAAGAGAGGTGATGACCCGGGAAGGTGACAGTGCCAAATCACTGTGGGGCTTAGTCCCAGATAGCCCACTTTTCTAGTGGAGGTTACTGCTTTCTTGGGGTATCAAAAAGGAGACTGGGTTGCAAATTGCTTTAGAAATCAGACATATATATATATAATTAGTACTAAAAGCAGCCTTAAAAAAGTAATAAACCTCAAAATTCTTCACTATTTCCAGGTAAGCATGTGCAGGGGAAAGAGAAACATTTTTAAAATATCTGTTATATCTTCATGTTAGAGAAATGCCTTACTGTTCTTGCTGCAGGCTGACTTCCTTATATGCTCAAAATTCACTTCAATATTTATTGCAATTTAAGGCTCTATTATTGAGTATGGTGATGCAAAGCAACATTCCAGCAGAATGTTTGCTGCACAGACTCTGTGATACCAGTCCTGCAATATCAAAAAAAGGACCCTATTTTGGATTATAGAGAACAATAATGTTATCAGGGGGATACTTGTGAATTGCATTCTGTCAGCTTCTGTGATATTTATTTCAACTATATATATGTAATTTGTAGATTATGATTCATTGTAGACTTCTTGGTTTTCCTTTAAATGATTCCAAAATATTCCATTTTTATTTGCAGGTAAAATATTTTTCCCTATCTCTAATGGATTTATTAAAATCCGTTCCTGGTGCTGCTGTCCCTATAAACTATACACTGGTCCCCAAATGATGCTTTACTGTCAGTGCCATTTTTGTGTGAGTTGTGAGGCCAGATACTACAATCCTGTCACTTACATCAGGAGGACAGCCTGTGACTGGGCTTGAGCCCTCATGGCTTGTTATGATTCAGCATTCCTGCCATCAGTGGAAGAAGATGAACACAGCAGTGAAGTGGGCAGAGGGTGCCTTCATGAGAGTTGTTAATGAGGGGAAGGAATTTTCATTTTAATGATGCAATAGAATTTTCCCCCAATTCACTTTTTTCCCTTACTTCGTGTATAGTTTATTACACAGAAATACACACTTGGGATTAAGTTACCTGGAGAGAAGTAGAGCACACCTGGGATATAAGTACTTTGTTTCCAGGAACATGCAGAGGTTTATCGAGGGTGTCGCTCAGGGGGCACAAAATGGTGGGGTGAGCTTCCCCTCTTGATGAATTAATTAGCATAACAATTACAAATTGAGAGAATCGCCTGCCAAGACCTTGCTGGTGGCATCAACAGTCCTGAAAGAGAGAAAATAGTGGTTTCAGCTTCTGTCATGTTATTTGTCTTTCCAGACAAAAGCAGCGAGAGAGTGCAAAACCAAAGGTATGCTGAGGGGTGGGTAACCCCGTCAGATCGAGGTGTTTCCATAGCACTGCTTCCCAGCCTGTCCTTATGGACATTGTTAGTGGAATACAGACTGCAGGGCACCCCTTTGCTGTAGGGCAGATATTTGTGTGGCTTGCTGATGGAAAAGGAGAGAAAAGCTCATTGCATTTGCAGAGTAATATATTTAGACCTTGCTCTAAAA
Organism: Certhia americana; assembly: GCA_018697195.1. Taxonomy (NCBI): domain Eukaryota; kingdom Metazoa; phylum Chordata; class Aves; order Passeriformes; family Certhiidae; genus Certhia; species Certhia americana. The sequence continues at coordinate 21,414,792 of CM031864.1, read as the reverse complement.
TTATTAAGTCACTTCAGCCTTCATGTATTTTACTCTATAGGTTTGTCATTTTCAACCTTTTTTGATCTGTGAACTTCTCAACCTTTTCTGCTGAAGATACATTTCTCTGTATAGTGAGTTAAAGCCCCACTGACAATTAGCTTGAATTTTTAATATTTTCTTTTCAAGTTATCCTTACAGATATCTCCAGACCTTGAATGCTTGGTGGACTACATTGTGAAAACCATTGCCCTGAGGTGCCAGTCATACTGAATTGAGCCGAAAGCTGCTAAAGAGATGAAGATTTTGACTATGAAAAAAAGTGATGATTTTGATTTTGATATAGACAGCTCATGCTATTATATTTTAAAATATTTACATTTTTCCTTTGAAAATTTTAAGTGAGCTGAGTCCTGAACTCTGATGTTTCAGTGCCCAGCAGTGAAGATGGAACACAAGGACCAAGGTAGCTGGGGAAGAGAGGTATGAGTATGATTCCCTTACAAGGTAGTAGCATGACATAGCCCCTGAAGGACCAGAAATTCAGGTTTTGCTCTATGCTCCACTGGAAAACTAAGCAGATTTTCCGTGAGGAGTTAGAAGTTTGTTGAAAAAAATGCATTTCAGGAATCAGCGTTTCCTGATTGAACATGTGTTTTGTTAGTCAATGTTATTCAAGCTGAGGTGCAAGCTCAGATGTCACAGGTATTTTAGCATTGAACCTGAAGTTACTGGCAGAAAGCTGTCTAGAGAAGTAATATGGAAAGGGTAGTGGTGAAAGGGAGATGAAGTCTGATGGGATGGTGCTGAGCAAATAATTCTAATTATTCGATGAACTGACTTTTAACATTACTGTAGAATTTTGTCAGAAATAAGGGGCAAATAAAGTCAGCATGGGAATCAGCCAGCTAGGAGAATAACAGGCTTTTATTTTCATAGTTTAATTTTCTTTAGAGATACGCTTCCTCTGAGAACTTATCAACAAAGACAGCAACTATTTCTTTTTGCCCACGGCCAAAAAATAATTTTTTGTTTGTGCTTATGTCTGGATCTCCCTGCTGGCTCTGAGCCTTCCTTTGCGTGGCTAGGTAGGGACAAGTTAGAATTATATGGTGCAGAACACCTGCTTGCTCCAAGATGCTAAACTGCTGCTTAATAGAAAACTTGATGTCTTACTTGTGTAGTTCTCAATATGAATTTACTATTTCTTTGACTCCTGGCTGTGTGTGATGACTTCTGTAATAAGGAGGAATGGCTAAAAATCAATGGAAAGCTGTTTTAAAATTTTCACGCATGAATTGGTATGTGTGCTTGGCATAGATTCTCAAAAAACAGTCAGAGGAAATTAATGGAAAGAAAAAGATGCTGGCAAGGAGGAGGTGCATCAAAGAAGTTTGGATTAGATTATACAAGGTAAAGCCTTTTTAAACAGCATAAGAAGCCAGTAGTACTGTTTGTTTGTTTGTTTGTTTGTTTGTTTGTTTGTTTTTAAGGAAGGAATTTTTTTTTCCTGTCTGAACTTAAGTAAATCCTGGAAAACAGATTAGTGTCAAGCACTTTTAAACTTTAGGGATCTTGAAGAAGAAGCTGGCAGTGAACCATGTGCATTTTATCAGCCAGCTTGTTCCAAGACTCTGGGGTCTACATAGGAAAGCAGATTTGCTTTTTAGTTTTCGGGCAGACAAAGATAGATTGCATCCTTTACATGGCCAAACGGGGGAAGAGAGATTCTGTTTAAGGAGACAATTTATTTGGTTGTCTTTCTTTGACTGGAGCATTGCTTTTAGGAGAAGGGGGAAGTTATGATAGCTCACATAGGCTTCTTGGGAAAACATTATGTGGAGCCTGCCAAGATGTGGAGAGAGGAATGAGACTGAGATACACTGCATCATTCCTGGTTCCACGACTGGGAAACTTGGAAGTATTAAAGTGTCTAGCATATTCTATTAGATAACAGCTTTTGGAGGTTTGTGTAATGTAAAAACCTCCATTTCAGTAATGTCAAATTGGAGTTCCTTTTGCCTCAGAGCAACTACTGCTAACAACATTAACATTAATATTTGTACTTCTTAATGGGAATCTTTTGTACATTGATGCCTAGGTTTATGATGGCTTTTTTTTTTAAATTTTACAATCCCATAAATTATTCTCAGGTTTCTTTTGTTTTTGAAATGTACCTACGATAGCGCAGCAAACAAAAAAATATTTTGGCAAATTACTTACTGCATTTTTGAGTGGTCTATATGTGCTCATGTATTTACATACAGAAAGTGAATAGAAACAGAAATGCAGAAACAATGTTTTGCACTCATTGTCCAGCCTTGTTAATAGGAAGGACTGCACCAAACTATCTTTGAATTTCATCTGTGGACTTGGTGAGGACAGATAGATTTTAAAGAATGATGTGAAGGGAAATAGAAAAGAAGATAAAAGAGTGAAGAGGAAGGAGAAGCAGATAAACAGAACACTACCTCATGAGAGAGTTTAGGTCTCCCAGCAGCCTTAGTGGCATTTTGTAAGGATTAGATTATGTTTTAAATATTACATGATGAAAGGTGTTTCAGCATTTAAGAAGAAGCTTTTGGACGTAAAATAATATTGATGTTGAAAACATCTGTTTTCTGCAGAAATGAAATAGCTACTGATTCACTTGCACAGCAGCTTCTTGCACTAGTGGGCATAGACCTCAGAAGTTAATTAGTTAGTTTTGTGCTTATAGAAGTGAGAGAAAACAAGCTGCAACTCTCCACAGGGTGCTGGTAGCTCTCCTTTCTTTAGGGATTTCTCTGAAGTTTTATAGGTAGAGGACAAGCTTGGTAAAGCCAGGTAGGTTTTATGAGAGTAAGTGAGATAATGGCTGCCTTGGTCAGCTGAGGTTGATCTTGTGTTCCTGAAAAATTTCCTATCCATGCCCCTAGATGCCCAAGTGAACTGACAATTCAATAACTGTTGTTGAGCTTCAACAATGCTAGTTAAAGTATAATGTAATACTTGCTGAAATTACTAAGGCCAGGTGCAGACAGAACACATGTGTTACATTAGAAAAATATATTTGTGTATACATGTAGCTTCCTCTTTTTTGCTGTTACTTGTTTAATGCCTATGACTTTTTTTAAAACAAGGGTAAAAATTCTAGGGGAAAAAAGTCCTTGTTAGGTCCTTTTATTATGGTCCTTATATCAAATTGTGGGCAGGCTATGGGAATCTTTTCTTTTAGGAAAGTGGAAATACTGCAGGAATTGATTGAAAGGAAATCCCCTTCTGCTGCTCTTCTCTCATCTGCCAGAAGCTGGAGGAGGGCAGTGTGCTCAGCACGATGTGTGAGTGCTCAGTGATTGTCCAAGCCAGAAGCACAAGGAGAGACAGCCCAGCTCAGTGCATGAAGTGGCAGGAGTTATTTGATAGGGCAGAATTGTCCTGTGACAGACAGCTCTGCCCAGTTCCAGCATGCAAACCAGGCAAAGAAAGTGGCCTGATGTGTTATCAGGAGCTGGCACAAGCAGTAGAATGTGGGAACAAATGGAGCTCCTTTGGCTGGGGCTTTGCTCCTCTGTGTGAATGAGCTGTAGGTACACACAGGGCTGGTGCTTAGTTTCCTCTCACTCCTCACAGCTATCTATTCCTTATTGCAAGCTCTGGTTTCAAGGCACAGCTGCAAGACAAAAAAGGAATAAGCAGATTTGTGACATAAAACCAAAGACTCATTATTTTGAGAAATTTTTCTGAGTGCTAATTGTACAGAGGTACTGTTAATTTATAGTATTTTGGGAAAAGACATTAGCTGGAGAGAAGTGCTGTCAGTAAATGTGTTTTTAACTTGCAGTCTTAGTCCCTTATTTTTCAGCTCTTTACCCAAATCCCTAGTTACATAGTTCAAAGGAATGAAGCTATTGGATTATTGTCTCTTTCCTGTCAAAGAGGCTACAAATTTCTTCCTAGAGCCTGAGTGTAGAGGCTATTAAATAGAATATTTTGGTGGTGCATTTTACAGCATATGTGCACAGTACATGTGAATGTAGTTGTTGAAAACTACATTTAAGGCAGAAGTTCTTGCTATAGGAGAAGAGTACCTTAGGTTGTAGGTAACATTAGATTTTGTTAGGTTTCCTGAGGAGATTTTTTCCACTGCTCTTCATCCTAGCCATCTAACCGTTCTTAAGGTTAGAAAAAAGAGCTTGGCTACCAAGCAAGTCCTCCTACTGTATTCTTGATCAGAGTTTCTTTTGCAGACAAGGAAACGTAACCAATACAAACACCTGTGAACTGGGGCCATTCACATCACTGACTGGCACTGTTTCGCACAGGGCACGGTACAAATGTCCGGCAAGAACAGTCTCTGCACAGCTTTTGCAAATACATAACAATAATGCATATAAAATATGATATATTTCTTTTCTAAACCTATATTCCTACATCGTGTCTATAGACAAATGAAATGTGTCAGGCAGTCCTTGTAATAAGCCATAAATCCATGCCCAATTTGCAGAATTCTATGTATCTAATGAGAAATTTTTCTTTTTTTTCTTTTAAAAATCCTTTAACTGGGAATATAGTCTTGTAAATTCAAGTGGCTTATGTAAGAGAAGTTACAATACCAATCAAATGTAAAGTTGAAATGTGTAAAATATTTTATTTCATGAATCCATGGAGAACACTTATTGCTACCAGCATCAACTAATCATGAGCTCTAAGTGAGGCCTGAAGGGAGGTTCTCAGGCTAGAACTAAATTGGTCAGATTGGAAAAAACCCTTCTAACTACACAGGCTATTAAAGGAAATTATTAAATTTGGAGTCATGGAACATTAGAGCTTTGATATGACACTTTACTAGCAAGTGTCTGGATTTACTAGGCTTCCAAATTTTCAGTGAGTTTAAATAGCGATGTTACATTGCAAAGGAAATCATAAAATTCAGGAGTATTAAAATAGTTTTAATTTTTTCTCATTTGATTACAGTTTCTTTTCTGTTTCTCCTCCCTCCCCAAATAACATAAGAAAAACATTTTTTTCAGGTAACATTTTCCACAGATGCAGCATCAAGATATCAGATTCTGTATTAACTGCAGAAAAATTTTAGCATTGGTGTTATTGCTGGAAAGTGACCCAAAGAAATGTGAAACAGGAATTTTTTTCTTGTGATGGGTTGTCTACCATGACAACGTATAAAGGAGATGAGAACAATTTTGTTTTTTCCTTTCGAAATGAAATATCTCCCTCTGAGAACACAGAGAAAAGATTGGCTATGTCCCCAGACTTTAAATGAGAAACAAGGATGATTAATCTCTTTAAAAAAAAAAAAAAAAAGACTTGTTCTTTGAATAACATGTTTGATTTTCAGTTAAAGAACTGTCGAATAAAAGTCTAAGCGCTTTCAACAATTTCAACACTATTTTGAAATTTTAACTAACCTCACGTTATGCTGGCTGTTATAATTGGATTGCCTCTCTTGAGTTTTCTAGGAAGAGCATAAGAGACAAGAATAATTTTTCTTATATGGTAAAAGATATAACTGCCCTATCACATGTCTTTGTCTGCCAGATTAGTTGTAAAAGCAAAAACTAGTTTAAAAGAAAAGGCATTTTATAATATTTTGTACTTCAAGTTTTTCTTTGAGAACAATATACATCTTCAGTAAATTCCTCATCCCATGTTGTGTTGGGCAACCATCTGCTTATCTGATAAACTATGATGAATTTGGAATAATGCCACTTATTTCATTGGAATTTTAATTCAAATGATAAAGCAATCTTGATTTTTGTATGTATATCACTTGGGTTTTGTATATGTATGTTAGGGACTCATCTTTTCTATGTTAGGGTCTCTTTTTGTGTTTACTGGATATGTGTGTGTGACATTTTTATTAATGGTAGAATATATTATGAATTCTACTGTTATTTTGCAAACTGCCCACTCCTGTGTTGAAAGGCAAGCAAAAAAACTCAGAAAATTTTGTAGTAGGTGAAGTCAGAAAGATCAAACTGATAGTAACAATGCACCTGGTGCCCTGAGAGTAGAGGAACCACAGTGTGCAGAGAAATGGTAACACAGGGCTTGGCAGCTTTGAGATCTCTGCTGGCATCCAGTGATCTTTCAGTATACGACAATCTTTTCCCATCAATGAGCTGCCAGATAGGCTATACATTTATAGAGGATGGATTTGTTCTGAAGTGATGCCAACACAAGGTCTTTGTTCTGTTGTTTTGGGTGTTTTTTAATCAATACAGTTCTGAGTAGGGATGCAATTAAGACAGTCTAAGAATGCCTTTAGCAGTATGTTTTGCTTTCTAAATGAACATGACTTACAGCCACATTATCATATCTACTTCAAACTATGCAGAGTTCTTTAGCAAGCCTTGGAAACAGTGTGAACTCCAGGTATCACTGCTATTGCTACCTCAAGCATCAGTTTTGTGGCTTTTACAGTTGCACCCAGAATTTTGCCTTCCATCTTAGCCTCAAGAATTCAATCACCTATAGGTATTTTGGGAGTAGAGACCAAGTGTGCAAGGAAGCACAGGACAAGAAAACAGAGGTGAGATGGCCCTGGCATTTCCTTTACCAGAGGTTCTCTCCCCATCTCCATGTTGTAGCTGAACATTCTTAACTTCTTGATGCTTGCAGTAAGGAGCACTGCTCTTTCATTTGATCCCTTCAAGACATTCCTCTGAACCCAAGCTTGTGGACCTGTTTATGTGAAAGATGAATGCAAATACATCACTGTTGGCTTCAGGATCCAATTTTCTACTTACTTTTCCGTACCTGAAAGGAGTGAAGATATAAATCATTGCCTGAATCCACAAAAGAGCTACTTATACATGCCTAATTTTGTAGTAAGTGCACTCCAAGAATATTAAGTGGGGTAAAATATTTAATCCCAACAAGGATTAGATAAAAAAAATGCTGAGAGAATTTGAAACTCAAAGAAGCATGTCTATATCATGTACTGGATGCTTTCTAAAATTGCATTTTCTAAATGGAAGTGTCTAATCCACCTGTCTACTTAGGACACTTGTCCTTTTTTTTTTTTTTTTGGCATTTGGCATGATACAAACAGTTAAAAAACTGTCCTCTTCCTCCTAGAGGTCTTAGAAATTTACCAGTGGGACAAGAAAACTAGATGGAAAGAGACAGATGGAACAGTAAGAAGAAGATGTGAAAGAGCATCCTAGGACAAGGCATATTGTGTCCAATAGGGTTTTTTTTGCTTTGTTTATATAAACTTTTCTAGTTCCAGATTCTGTTTTCATGAAATTTTAATGCTTAATATGATTGTTTACAGATGATATTTTATTTCATTTCACGCGTTGTCTTTCTCTGGAAAGATTTATAATGGAAAGTGCTGCTGTACTCCTTTTGAAATCATGCTTCCTCAGACTTACTTTCCTCTTCCCATCTTGATGGAAGTATAAATGTATCTCACTGAATGTTACTTAAATAGTAATTGATCTTTATACCTGTGAGCCCCCTTTCTGATAGAAACCACATTTAGGGCCATTGTGAAACCTTTTTGAACTGATTATGTGATTCCAATCAGTTCTGCACAGAACTGCCCAGAGTGCCAGCTGATGGAGTAGCCATGGTTTAGAGGTCAATTCTCATGTCATTGACAGCAGCTACAAACAGGCAGGCAGAGGGTGGTTTGGCCCTTAGTGATGAATTTGGGTTATTTCCTATTTTTTTCTTTCAACTTTCATCTTTTTGTTTGAGACTGTACCTGTTCCCAGATGCTTTTTATATTCAATACAAGTTCTTGCTGCGATCATCCCACTCTGAATGTCTTTTGCTGAATGAGACTTCAGTAACAGCTTTATCTTTTTGCACTTTAAATGTGAATTTCAGCCTTGGTTAAGCAAGAAATTAATTCCGACCCGCCTTCTGTAACAAACCTGCCAAATGAATGGCTATTAACTCTGGATTATTAAACCCTCAAAAGCTTTTCTGCAACTTCTGGGAGTTGACCTCGAACTTCCTTTACAAAAGGGAATGAAAAGAAAAACAGAAGCTGCAAAGAATTTTTTTTGCTTTTTAAATTTATTTTTGCAGGAGAAGTGTGAGTAGAGGGGAGTGCAGTATGTAAATATCAGATTATGTTTTCTTCTGCTTTATTTTTTTTTATTTCCTCAGGTTTCTGGAAGAAACTGTCTACTAGTCAAAGTCAGTCCATGGTATTTGTTTCTGGCTTTCTTTGCCTGTCCTATTACTGGTAGGTTTTCAAGTTCTTCCTAAAGGCAGGTTAGATGAACTGACAGTTTGCTGGTTGTGGGCAGTTTTCCTCTCATGTTGTGATTAACACAGCAAACTTTTATTTTCAGGGTTAGGCCTTTTTATTGCTTGGTTGGGGTTTTTTCCATGTCACTCTCTGCAGCTGGAATAATTATCCATGTGTATCTTGTTTTTTAATGTTGGACATATATTTAAGAGAGCAAACAAACAAACCCTCTTCCAAAGATAACTAAGTAGGTATTCCACAGCCCCAAGACCTGCAGCTGGACATTCTTGCTTGCTGGGCTCAGCACCTCTATGGGTGTGAGCACCTTCTTCTCTTCTAACTGGGAGTTCTGGCTGTGTCTGCCTGGAACCAGCTCCTTGGCTCTTGTGTACTGGTGGTCTGTCCTGGACGTTCTTTCCTTCTACCACTTTGCCTCTCCAGTATGGCAAGAATTGCTGTGCTATTCTGAGTGTAACTGGAAATACTACTTATTTTGAAGGCAGAGTAACCTACATCTAAGGTAGATGCATCCTCTCCAGGCAGACTAATTACAACAGTGATATTTAACAGATACCAAGATAATTGACTGATGCAATTAGTTATAGACAGAAATAGGTAGAGACAAATAAAGTATATACTTCAGATCTGTCAAGCATGTTTAGCACTAAGATTACTCAGCAAAGCAGAGTGGGGATTGTTCTGGGTGTTTGAGCAGTGCTAATCTGTATTATCTAGTTACTGTTTTATCTATTTGCTAAACCTTTTACACAGAGATATTCCCTTTTCTCTTTATTTACTAGATATTTTGTTGTCCCTACCTAATGCTGGTACATTGTAAAACCTTCTGTATACAAGGCGAGATGGGTGTGCTGATTGAAGGCCTGAAGATTGACTGAGTTGGAGCATTCTCAAGGCTTCAAGAAAGGTTTTTACTTGACGTGCTTTCCCGCAGGAGTTCACATTTGCTGTTTTATCTCTGGGAGTGAGCTTAGTGACAGACACACACTGAGAGTCAGGGAGAAATGCCATGGGAGCTACTTAACAGCATTCAGATGCAGAGATGGCATTTGATTCCCAGGTTCCTTTGCTGCAGCTGCTTTATAAGAAATCTAAATCAGGAAACTCCACAGGGTATCAGGAAAGCAGACCTCTGATCTGTGCGCTCGCACCATTAAAAAACAGAGTCCTGCTTCTGAAACAATAAACAAATCTAAAGGTTATTTTGGAATAGCTCCTGTTTATTTTGGTGAAGTCTGTGAAGTGGCAGGATTGCAGGTGTGTGGACACACCACCATGCGTGGTAGAACCACAAGAGTTCTCTGACAAGGTGTTAACAGGTTGCCTGACATACTCATTGTAGCTGCTTCCATTTAGTGTGGGAATTGCGTTAGTCTAATTCCTACATGTTGTTCAGGTAAAATGTTCTGGATGTGTTTAAAAGCAAGTACCAGTCTTTTGAAACAGTTCCCAGCACCTGTGTTATAGACATCAAATATTCTTTTAGAGATAGTGGAGTTTGAAATATTTCTTTTGCATTTTCATTTTTATGCATTCATTTATATTTATAAATATCTGGAGGTGAGTAATTGAAACTCGTCAGCAATTCTTTTTCTTTCCCTTTAGATATATAGAGCCTGAAAAATCTAAAATACCTTGTGAGTAGACATGCTAACATTATGTTGAAACTTTGCCTCTCGTTCAATAGAAAGGTAATTTGTTTGTGATTCTTTTCGGCGCAGTGAAATTAAGAAAGTCACCAAAAATAAACATAAAAGCAAATGACTAGATGACAAAAGTGATAAAAATGTAAGCACTGCAGCTGTAAGATAACACACTCCCTGATGTCAGAACTGTGAATTGTTGATGAAGTTTGACGTAATTCTATTTTGCATAATATTTTTAAATTCTCATCTAACACAATTAAGTGTGGAGACTTTGAAATACAAAGAATTAACCTCACCTTCCAGACAAGATGCTTAAGGTTAAAAATAATAGAAACATAAATCTTGTGTAAGTCTTATTAGAAAAGAAATATCTGCACTATCTGAGTTAGATTTCTTTCAACCAAAACTCCTATTCTGAAATGCTACCGATCTGACAGTGTGACAAATTGCTGGAACAAATGCTAAATAGTTAAATGGACAAGTGATGGATGGCCTCATAAGCCTTGCAGGGCAGCCTGTGTAAGATACTAATTGGTTCTGTGGAACTGGTTTTGGTCAATAAATTCACTTGAGATATTTTTTTTTTGTATGTGTGTGTTAGATATCTTTAAAGAATGCAGTCTTGTAGGTGACAAACCACTTGCAATGTATTAGGCCACCAACAACTTTATTTTGTCTGCTCTACAATCTACCTTCTTTCAAGGATATAACCTACTAAAAAACTATTATTGATGCATGGCTGTCTCTCAAATGCTTCTGAATTATGAGTTTATTTGGAAGCCTCCAGAATTTTCTGATACTAAAAAATGTCCATGTTAAGTTTTCCACAGTGTTTTCAATTGCTCTTTTTTTTTTTTTTTTTTTTTTCCTTCCTTCCCCTGGAATACATTCTGCCATCATTGCTCACTTTGAGCAATATGTTCTACTGCAGAGAGCCTAAATATTTGTGTACTCCCCTTGTAAAAATATTGCCAAGGTGAGAAAAGGCAATCAGACTCTGGACTTTGGGACCTGTGTTAGGGAAGGGTTGAGCCACCAATCCTTGGGCTGAACTTGGAGATAAGAAAGTAGCTCAGAGGGGTTTTCAGGATTGTTGCTTTGAGTTTAGGCCCTAGCTGCTCCCTGTTCCTCAGTCCCTGCCCTTCCCTGAGCTCTCCTGGCTGAGCTGGGGCGTGGCCAGCACCATTCATCATGTCTGTGGGTACTCAGAGCAGCCCTGTCCTGGCTGGGCTGAGCTGCAGCTTTCACCTGAGCTCCGGAGGGCTGGAGTGCCAGAGGAGGCTTTGCACGCTGTGGTGGGTGAGCCCCAGCCCCACCAGACTGGTACCTCAGCCTGTCCCTGCATCCCTGCAAGGCTCTGTCCACGCTGTGGTGAGGCTGGGATGCTGGCTGCTGGCTGGGGCACAGAACACAGGCAGAGATGCTCTCACAGGTAAAATCCCAGCTTCTTCACTGCTCCAAAGCCCGAAAGAGAAGCTCGTTGCTATTGTTCTGGTCCTGGGTAGATCAGCTGAAGGGTTGAAAGAGCTCATTCTGTTTCCCAGCCATGAGTGGCTGGTTTCTGACAGCTCCCACCCACAGCCTGGCTGCTGCAAACCCTGTGTCAGACTCCTGCTCTGCTCCTGCTCTGCACAGCCCATTCTGGGACCTGCTGTTTGACATCATCTCCAGGCATCCAAGACAAGCCCTGAAGCAATTGCCTTTCAAGTCCTTCAGTCCTTTGTTGAATTTGGCCCAAAGTGATTTCAGTGGAAATAAGAGATGTAGAATTTGTTCTTGGTTTCTTTTGTTTTGAGTTCTGTTTTTTTTTTAATTGTCTTTTTTTTTTTTTTTTCCTCTCAGGTTGGTTTATTTGTTTGTTGGATGGATTTTTTATTTTTTAAAATTGTTTTTTGTAAATTTTCATTAGTGCTAAGTAGAGTTTGTTTTTCATGGATGCTAAAAAATCGCAAAGAGAACAAAAGCCAGCCTCAATAAGCAAGCCAGGGAAGCAGAAGGATTGAGATGGTTTCACAGTTTTTTCCAGATAGCAATTTCCTGTTTTAGAAAGTAGAATAAAAACATCAGGATTTAGAAGGCTAACCTTTGAGATAAAGCAAAAATCTGAAATTAATTTAGAGTTTAAATAATGCTAAACTTAAAAATACATTATGTCTTTATTTGCTTTATATTCTTGCTCATGCACATATATGAGATGTTTCATAATTAAACCCTATATTTCAACTGTTGTATATTTAAACCAAATTTGACTGCTAACACTTACTAGCTACCTTAGCAGCAAACAAGTTGTTTCCAAAATGAGCTGTAAGTCTAAGATATATAAATGTCAAGAAAACTTTCTGGGAACTACAAAGCGTGCAACTGTTTTAATATATTTTCAGTACAGTGCAGTGTAGTCAAGTTCTGTAGAATGCATATTTAACTGGAAGACAAATGTTTTACTTTGGGAGACTATGAAGACAAGGCTCTATAGGCTCCTGGTAAACTTTTTTGGGAAGAGGTCAATGTCTCAAGGAGAACTTGATGCTTGAGACATACAACCCAGACCTGGCTCCACAGTAGAAGAAATCATGATTTGTCATTGTAGAAAAGTACATTCAAGTAATTATATGACAAAAAACTAATAGTTTTTTCCTTAAATCCTAATGTATGGTTGGATTTTATGACCGAGCAACCGCCAAAACAGGCCAAGTGAAAATTAATTTTGTATAAATTATCGGTTTGATAACTTCCTTGTGCAGGTTAGTTGATTGAGGTATGCAACAAGGTGAACATATCTGTTGTTGATCCAAACAAGCAAGAGCTGAATTAGAGGAGTTCAGAGCTGCCCTGTAAGGGAAGCCTGCTGGATTTGTAGCCATCTCATGAGAATCAAGAGATAAATACAATCTATTTTCTTACATTTAATCAGATTCTGTGGCTCCACAGAAAAGACTCACAGGTCCCTCTGGAGAGAATTTATAATGAATATTTCAGTTTATTAATGCAAAGGATTGTGACTATACACAAAACAGAACAAACCAATGTTATGCAATATCTGACACGCTGATCTCTATTTATGCTAGTGTAAAAGCCCAATGCTCACTTAGGATATTGAGCAGTAAAGTTTAACTACTGAATTGACCAAAGATGATAGACTAGAAATTTTCTTTTGTAACCAAAGTAATTTTTATTAAATCATTTAACCTTTTTTTGTTTAAAGTTAATTTTGAACTTAGCATTGTACATGCTGTGTTCTGTAATACAGAAAATTGCTGCTACAGGTGACCTAACAACCTGCAAGCGAAGACTGTGCCAAGAAAAAGAGACCTTGCAGCACAGAGCACTCCAGTTAATGGCCACCAGGCCACAGATTAATTATTGTGAAGAAGAATTTCAGGTTTAAGTGCCAACATTATTTTGCTTGTAAATCAACTGGAAATGAGGGTCTTACACCCATTGGATACTGGAAATTGAATTCAGCTGATAAACTTAGATGTTGCAAATGTAAAGTACATAATTTAGTACAATGAACTTGTAAATACTATGTGTGCTTAAATATCATAATGCACATCCCAAAAGGCTTTCAGTTCCTGTAGAAACCTCTTTATCACTTCATAAAGGAAGGGTAAACTATACCTTAGGTACAGTTGGCAAGGAAACTGCTCTAAAAGCCATTCTCATTTTCCAAAGTTTCCCAGGCTGGAGTTGAACTTCAGAACTTAAGTGGTTGTAAATGAAGAGTTTACTTCCAAATAGCTTATGAAACAAACACGTAGGTGATGAGCTGATATGTTTGTCACACTTGTATACTTAGGTAGCCATGTGTTTATAAAGTGTTGTGTCACAACTGTAGGAGACACTGCAGCTGTTCATAACTTTGACTGTAAGAAATCTGCTGACCTGCTGGATTCCTTAACACTTGCAAGTTATTGCTTATCCTTTCTGAAAGTTTTTTTTTTTTTTTTTTTTTTACATTTATGAAAGTATCTTTTTTCAGAAAACCTGAGTGTGTGATGTTAGAAGAGAAAGTAAAGAGATTGAAAGAATAAAACTGCTGAATGTCAAACTCACAAGGACCTACTGAAATTCAGGACAAAATCCAAATTCAGGTAATTTCTTAAGTTACCATCTGTTCTGTTCACAAGTATCTTTTATATACTATAAATATACCATACTGTAACAGCTTCCCAGCTGTGAAGAACCCATTTGCCTGACTATTCTTGTAATTCCTCCATAAAACTTTGGTTTTGAAGTTGGCCATCTGCCTAGATGCCAGTGCAGTAGGCATTAATAAAATATAATATAAAGGATAAATTAAAGCATCTGCTAAAATTAATATGAAAAGCTTCTCTTTGGCATAGCCGGAAGTACAATAGCATGGAGAAACTGAGCAGTCTGAATTGGAAATCATAATTTTGAGATATGGAGATAATGAAGGAGGCACTTGGGAGCTGATCCAGTAAGTGCTTGCATTCATAGAGTGTTCAACTACGAGCCTTTGAGTAACCCCATTCTTGACTTGCACATAAACCCAACACTAAATGTGTTATGTGACAGAAACAGTTGTTACATCCTGCTACAGCTATAGAGTTATGGAAGGTGTATTTTACTGTTGAGGAGAAGCCTTAGCAGGTGCAGCCGTAATGGAAAGGTAAGGCTGTGTTTCCATTGTCACCACCATGCTCTGTGTGCGTGCTGGGCTGAAGTTCAGAACTGTAACCAGACAGTCCCAAAGCTCAGTCTGGGCTACATCAACTCCTCCTGACAGAGAAGCCAAAGGGCAGGATTCTATAAGCACCTGCCTCCTGCCACACCCAAGTGATGGATTTCCTGCAGGCTGAGAGTTTGCAGGACTTGAGTGTACCATGCTTTTAATACAGGCAGCGTACAGTGTCTGCTTGTTGCTTATGCTGATTCAGCAACAGGAGCCTGGCTTGGGCTAAGCATGGAAAAAATTAAGGAGGTGATCAGTGCAAGTACACCTCACTAGTTACAGCTGCTAAAACAAGGAATAGCCTGGGAGGTTTGAGGTGGACATCAGAAAAAGTCTTCTTTGTGAGGAGGGTGTACAGCACTAAGAGAGATGGTGGTGTATTTCTTCATTCCTAGAAGATTTTTGGACTTGTTTAGTCAACACTGGGGCTAGAAACTTCTGGAAATATGTTCCAATTGTCTTTCTTGAGACAATGCTTTTTCAGAACAAATCTCTCTCTAGCAGAGATCAGGACCAGGCACTTAAGAAAAAGCAAAAGATGAGACATATTTGTTCTCAATATTCTACTATAATCTGGCAAGAATGGGATGGGCATTTCCTAAACAGAAGATGTTGTTTTTGTACTTATTTAATAAGGATGAAAAAGTTTGGTTGAAACACTGTAAGGTTTTTATTTTAACATAGTAATTATATCAGTTCTCAGATATAACACAAATTAGTCTTGTTTTAGAAGGGGTTTTGGTATTAAATTACAGGATACTTTTATGAGAAAAATACTGTGAATCTAATTACATTTTTCTGGCGAACTCTATCAGCTCTGCCTTCCTGCTACTTTGTGGGTAGACAGGAAAAGATGTTCAAATTCCTGTTAGTCAGTCACTTGAATTCTTCTACACTGTCTCTTGGACCTGTGTGCTCAATTCCTTAAATTGTCTAGCTCAGGAAAAACAATCTTCACTTTCTTATCAGCTACATAGTCTGTGCCTCAGTAACTGAAACAAAACCAGGTGGGTGTTATATAATTTCTAACTTTAAAAATGAACAGATCTGATTCAGCCTCTTCTGAGGCTTAGCTGGGATTTTAAGGTTTGTAGCACATTCCCTGATCACTGTTGCCAACCCTGTATTGTTTGTATCTCTGTCCTGTACCCTGTACTTTTTAAACTGGGCACCGGTTCTAGGTTGGTCTCCAGCATGGCTCAGTATTGGGGCCTGGTTCATTACATTATTTTAGAAATCTGCTGTGATTACTACCCAGTCACTTTGCACTCATTTCTCGGCCTTCTGGAAACAGGGATTCACCTTCTGTAGCATTTTTGATCTAGCTAGCCATGGAATCGAAACCATTTCTGCTGCTGGTAACAGGCTTTGAATTTTGTGAAGTTTGCCTTCCTGTGGCAGACCCCAATCTGTACCATGCCCAACTTGGTGTCCTTGTCTCCAGCAGGGATTTCCACGGGACAGACGCTGTGTCCCGTGCAGCAGCAGAGGCTCGGTGACAGGCACTGTGGTCCCTCAGCTGCACTCAGCTGGTCACACCTTGCCAGGTCAGTGCCTGGGCAGCTGCACACCCCCCTCAACACAGAGGGTCTGGCTGGGCAGGGCATAGCAGCCACTTCTGCTGGGCTCTGCAAGCAATGAATTTCCCGTGGGAGCTGCTGCCAGGCCACCTCCTAAGCTTCCTGCCCAGGAGCAGCACTGTGACACTGCTTATGCTTCTCTTTTCTTGCTGGCTGCTCATTCGCAGAGCTCTGGCTATTCCTCTTATGAAGCTGTATGTGGAAAGTATCTCAAGGGTTTCTCTGTGTGTATCAAATCTAAAAAGAATACATCATGCCTCTAATTATGATCTGAAGGTTTCTTTTCATTTGCTTTTATCTGTGCATTTTCTTGCTGACTCCTATCCCTTGAAAACAAATTAGGTCCCTCTGATGAACAGAATATTTCATGTAGAAACATCAGTTGTGTATATTTAGTCCTAATTACAAATATTCAGAACTTCAGCAGTTCTTTACAAAAGGCATCTGGGAACTTGGAGGATACTCTGCTTACACATATACAACTAGAAGCATACCTTAGGAGGTATCAGATACATAGGTACACGTGTACATACATATATGCACATGCACTTATTTTTTTAAATCCTTCCCTTCTCAGCAGCATAGTTATGTATTTGATATCATCACAGTGAAAGGTTCAGAGAGAAATCTTGACGAAGACCAAGGGTGGAGAGAGACAGTGGAAAAAAAGGAAAAACCAAATGAAAATAGTAAAAAAATCTGATTGAAGAAGCTGAAGACTCATATTAAAATAGGAAAGACCACTGTGAAAAGCAGCCATATTTTATAATTTTTTTATACTATGGATAGCTTTAAAAGTTATTAGGAGAGCATTCAGGTGTGTGCAGGGAGTCTTTTACCTCAGATAACTTTTACTATCATTGTATATTGCAGTGGCACTCAGTACCACTGCGCTTGTTAAGGGTCTGTGAGGAGTATTTCTGTTATAAGTCTGGAAGATTATATCTCCAGATATTCTTCTCATATTGCATCATCCTGAAACCTGACAAGTTGTCAGTGGAGAGGCAATTATTTCTACCAAAACATGGAGAACATAACATGCTTTTTCAAGGTAAGTAGAAATATGAAATCCATGAAAATATATGGATTTAGGATAAAGTGATGAGGTTGTTGGGTTTCTTTGTTTTAGTTTGACCCAACTATAAAATTAGCATGTTGAAACTATAAAAGAGATCTTTTTCTTGCTGGTAGTTGACAATGCAGTTTAAATGTGTTTTCAGTTTTCAAGGGTAAGGGAGAGGGAATGACAGAGTTGAAGCCTTAAGAGGGATGGAAAAAAAAAAAAAACCAAAACAAATCAATGGGTCTGGCCAGAAAATACTGTTCTATCCTGTGAAAGGGAGACAATATTATTTCCAGTTTGTTGTTGATTTTGAGAGCAGCTGGTGTTAGAGGAAGAGGCTGTGTTTCCCAGCAATGACTCAGTGGATCTCAGGAGCAGCAGGGGGACCGGGTGCGAGCGGCGCCAGGAGCGGCTGTCAGGGCTGGGACAACAAGACTCTTAGCAGAATGTAGCTTGTTATTTTTGCTTTGCAAACTCCCCCAAAAGTGATGGGGAAGACAAAGCTGGGGGAGCAGAGACAATGTTTGGAGGGGCAAAAGGAGTCTGTTAGGAAGAGTGAAGGTGCCCTCCAAGTTATCTTACAGCCAGCTTAAAGCAACACAATGCTTCACCAGTGAAATGTAGAGAAGCAGTTGTTTGAACAGCATAACCAACTGCGAGTGAGTGAACTGCAAATTCAAAATTCAGATTGCCCTGTATTTCAGGATACTTGTTTGTGTGAAGAAAGCCAAGTGGCCTTGAAAAAGTTACCAACTTTTAGTTCCTTGTTGTGAATTAGCTTCAGCAATGCTGATTATTGAAAAATGGATGAAACAGTTTTCTTATTAAAAATCTTCAAGGCACAAAAAATCTTTCTCTCTGCCCTGCTGTGAAATTGAATTTTAACCTTTCCTATCTGCTTCCATAAAAAATGGAGGAAATTAACCTGGATTATGTCCCAGCAGTGCACTTATTTGGAAAGATGTAGGAGTTTGATTCACATTACCATAGTGGAGGTGTCTCATTTACTGGCTTGGAGCTACAGTGCTTTCTTCACAGACCTCTGCTGAGTGACTAAGTCTGATTCTTAGGACATGGAAGAGCCATGTTCAGTTCTCTGCTCTATTATTCTTCTGTCTCTCCTATGGCCTTATACACCTTGCCTTAACATTGGGTTCTGTCTCATTAATCCTGTAATATTTTTGCTTAATGTTGGTCAAAAAAATAGAAATTTGTCTGAGAGTTGGAGACAAGAACTAAATTGTTCATGTTGTGCATAACTAGCTGCAGAGGGCCCCAGAGGTACTGACCAACATAGCAAGTAATTCCTAGTGTTCTGAGAAATATTCTGTATACTTGCCTAATATACACTGTGATTTTGATAGTTTTCAGAGATACATTTAGGTCTCCCCGATAACTCAATCAATATTTTTTTAGGATCATAAATTGAAATTGCAACTAATATCATACAATTCAGAGAATTTTCAAAGGAATTTGTAAAATTTGTTTTCTTTCTTAAATCAGAAGAATTAAACGAAAACATGAATCAGTAAGAAAAAAGTCTTCATTATTTATGGATAGATCCTTTATTACTCACAGTCAGATATGACTTACAATTTACACCATTATACTGCTGAAGTGTGTGAGACAGTGAAAGCAGACACCACGCGGTCTGTGCTGAGTGGATGGGAAGCAGAAGCAGTTTTGGGGTGACAGATTGCAGAGCCATGGTGGTGAGGTCAGGATCATCCCTGCTGTTGTATCTGTATGCACCTTGAAATCATGGAACCTTTTTCTCTGGCTCCTCTACCTTGTTCCATCAGCATCTTTTCCCTGAAGAAGAGTGGTCAGCTGCTTAACAGAACGAGGGGACAAAGTGTGCAGTTGCAAAGTCATGTCTCAGAGAGGCTGCTGGGGTTTGTGGGTGCCTGGGGAAGGTGCACAAGGATGTTCATCCAAGGAGGTGCAGACACATTCAGGGGGTTGATGAGTACAACAGCTGATATGTGTTTGCTTAACAGCTGGGACCTTCTTTGCTAGCTTCATCACCAGTGGAGAAGTGTTTCATACATGTGCCATGTAGTATAAACACCAGATTGCCTCCCTGCCTGCCAAATTCCCAGGACAGGGAGCCTGTGAAGTTGCTCTGAGTGCACTGAGCAATCATGATGGCATTTGCTATGTTAGTGTTTGTTCATGGGGCGTGAACATGCTGAAACAGGAGTAGAGCATTAACAGCTTGGTGTCACAGTGAGGTGGCCATTGTTAGCATGATCTCACAGCCTGCAGAAAGTATCACTGATCTCAACAGCACTGAAAAGAGGGGCTGTCATAATTAATGAGGCTGTTAACCCCCTCTTTGGAGGATGACTGAGGACCACAGACTCATGAGAAGACCACAGCTAGTAGGAAGGAAAGAGAAATAATAGCTAAATTTTGTGGCTATTAAGAGCTTTTGTATACTTGGCAGTTGTGCAGCTCTTATCATGGATTTGCTCCATGTTTCCCATTGATTCATTTCCTCCAATTCCCAGATCAGTAGACTATGGCCACTGAGATCTTCTGATTGCATAAACTGCTTTTTGATTTACATTTTTTTGTAATTAGCTTGTTAACCTCAGTGGCCTTCCAAGATTGCCTCTTGCCATTCCTATATTAGTTCCCAAAAGCCTTGCTTTTGCACATCTTTTCTGCTATTTTCTCCAAGGTTAGTATTTTCCAGCAGTTCCTGCTTTTGTAAAAAGTTATTGTGTGTTATATTCATTTACACTCTTGTAGGTAGAATTATCTCCCCTTTCACTTCAACATTGCTTTATATTCCTGGGCTACCTAGCAATCCAAAAGAAGTCATTATCAGAATTAAGAGCTCATCCACAAATCCTTTTGTGTTTTTTCTTTTGTGTAAAATGCCTCTTGACAATAAAGCTGAATTCATATCATAATTTGAGTTTACAATCCAGTTACCATAAAAATGTTCCTAAAATTAAAATGGCTGTAGGAAAACATATTCTCTTCCTATAGTTCTCTGCAGTGAAAATCTGAAAGTGAGAAAAAAGAGGAAGTGGGAAAGCTGGAACTCTGTAGCAGTAGAAACAAAGGATGCACAGCAGAAGTTTGAACTCTTTCCATTTTGGTGTGCTAACACTTCTGATTTGAACAGTTAATTGCTCTTGTACCTTTAACCCTTTGGCAACCATTGCTTTTAGGTGTCTATTGCCATGGGGAAAATCCAATGCATAGAATAAAAAGAAATACCTTATTGACTTATATTAGTGGTCTCTTTCTACACATAAAAAATTTATACAAGTTACCTTGCTTAAAAACCTGTCTCACAGGGGCTTTCAGATAAGTTGAGCAGCAATTTCTAATTAGTGTCAACGTCCCTATGATACCTGCTTTCTAAACAAGGCTCCTGCAGTATAGACATCAAGTTACTGACATTGAAGGGAAGCTGGTAAGATGGGAAATTTTCATTCTCTTATTCTTGTATAGCTAGAAAAAACAGAACAAGAGCTAGATGTTGGTCAGAGATGTTAAGTAAAAAAATAGTAGTTCTCTAACTTATACCCAGTGAAATCATACAGTCTTGTCTTGAGATGCACAAAGTTTTTCTGTAGATTATTTTTAGGTTCAGGAATATTAATATACTTTCAGGCCAGATTTAAAGGTTTTACACTGGGATGGTGATGATGAATTCAAATATGGCCCCAGGTACCAGACTTTGTCCCCTATTTATAATAATCTGGAGAAAAAAAAAAAAACAGTAAAAAAATTCCATTTTTTATGACAGCAAACAGAACAAATCAGAAAAAACCCCACCTATTTCATATTGTCTTTTCCTGGATTTCTGTTTTATTGTAAACCACTATTTTTAAATAGACAATATATCTGACAGTTTTCCATAGAGATGTCAGTGGCTGCATGTGTGAGTGATCTGTAAGAGAAATCCGTGTTTAGTGTTTGGTTGAACTCTCAGATTCTTGATAAGTTGTCTTCAATTTGTGAACTTGTCTTCCATCTGTGTAGTGCATGGAGACAGACAGCAGCCTACGGAGCCAAATGGGAATTTCACTGCTGTGAGGAGTCCCTGACATGCTGATTCTTGCACTGCCTCGTTGGCAAGACTGTGAAGAAGATACATGACCAATGTAAGAAAAAACAGATTATGACATGCATTAGGCTTTAAGTGACATAGTTTGCATAAGTTCTGAGTGTGTTTAAAAAAAAAAATCCCAAAATAGGAAGACATAACTGGCTCTTACATAGCTTCTTACTTTATGATGCACATTTAGCTCAGCTGAGGAACAGGCATATAGCAGTGAAACTTCTCACTGTAGACCTAGTTTTTCATCTCAGACTCTCCACAGAGGACAACTTGGAAGTAGAGACACATTTGTGCATATGTTTGCATGTCACAGACTGCTTTATCCTCAGGTATGTTTTACAGGAATGATGGCACAGTTAACAGAATTGGTATGTTTTCCCTTTGGACATTTCATGTTCTTAATTTAACTTGGTACTTTTAGAGTAACTAAATTGCTTCTTCAGCATATTTGTGTGTTTAGGGGTAGGCTAGACTTATAGAGGTTCTGAATGCAGAAATCCCCATTTTGTTGACTGTTTTTCTTTTACTATTGTAATGGGTTGATTTTGGCATTGTGGGACAGAAGATATTACCCAATTTGGTCCAAAAAAGGGTGTCAGATCTGGGGTCTGTGAAAGTTCTTCTCCTCTGTGTGTGCTTTGGAAAGCAGTGGGGAAAGAGGGAGTGATGATGAAGAGGGGGTGATCACAAACCTGTGTGCACCCATCTTTATACCTTTTTTAACCAGGAAAAGACTTCTACTGCCTTAGAAAATCAAATTATTATTCTGGATTTGAACACATAAAGTGTCTATTGCAGCACATATAGAGACTACTTGTGAGCAGCGCACACCAGGTGGCTAAGAAAAGCAAACCTGTGTAAGCTGATGTTAATTCAGTTAACAATGGTTCATATTTTGATTGAAGAAATTTCAGAGGTCTACAGACTCCCTGGACTAGTCTGTTGCCTGGGAAACTGCACTTCGTAAATTAGGGTGAAGGGAAAACATAGTTATTAGATATGTATTTTTTATAATTATTGCTGTGATTTTTACAATAAACATCCAAGCCAGGGCTATGCAATGGAGTTGATCAGCCTTTTCTTGTTTGTACAGCACTGATAATAAGGTTGGGACATTTTTTTGTAAGCAGTGCATGGTTGCATAGGAGGTTAAATATTAAGCAAAAAATAGTTCTTTTCCAAGTCTATCAGCGTATGTGTTGTAGACATAAAATCTCTTCCTCTTATTATTGATGACTGGCTGTGTCTGCCTTATATGCAGAATGGACTGCTGGAGGAACAGTTGAATCCCTTCCTCCCAAACCTGGCATAATTGAAAAAGCCAAGAGAGAATAAGTATTGCCTGAACTCTTATAGCTCTAATAATTTCTTATCCTGTAGATGTCCCCTCTTTTCTTAGCACTTGTACTTTTCAAGAGCGTGAGCTTAAATTTTCATAAGGGATATATAGAAAGATTTACTTAATACGTCGTAAAGCACAGAGCGTTGACTTTTGAAATGGTTAAAATAGGACACTTGGATTGGCCACTCCAGATATTGAAGCTTGATTTTCATATCTTTTCAAATGGGAGTTTGAAATACACCAAGAGTATAAGAGTGTAAGCACATAATTTTTAACCTCCTCTGAAAACAAGAAACCAAGATCATGCTAAAATTCTAAACAGCGTCTCCTGCTTTGGCTAAGCAATTCAACAAAACCAAATTGTTTTTGTAACCCCCATCTGCTACAGAGACACTAAGAGGGACATGGTTTGCATTGGGAAGAATGAAGAAAATTAAGGGGAACGTTCATTTTGCATGAAACTAGATACTCGTAGAGAGGTGATGAAAGCTTAAGTCAAAATGAGTTTCAGACAACTTCTTTGTGCAAGTGCTTCATGAGGTAGTTCCTACAAAATATAATTGTAAGAATGTCTTTTACAAGAGCAGCCATGCTGCTGTCTGGACAACAACTGAAGCACATGCTCCCATTCACAGTTTTCAGTCTGGAAAGTGCTGTTCATGGTCAGACCAGCTTTTCATGTCTGCTATACCTTTCTTGTGTTTGATACATGGCTGCTGGCACTCTGGGTTTCCTTGCAGCAGGGATAGATCCCTCAGAGGCCACACTTGCCTGCTTGGTTGTGGTGTCCTGACTTGTGTTGAGTGCTGGTATTGCTCTCTGCCCTCTCAAGTGAGCTGCAGGTTGCCCAAAAGCTATTTTTTTTGGGTCTGGTCTCTCCACATTTCTTTTTGCTGGGCTGTTGTTTTTAAAGGCAAAATAAACTCTTTGTCTCAAAAGGAATTATCTTTAAAATTGAGTCTTGACATTTGGTTTGGAATGGCAGGAAGAGAAACTGCAATTTTTATATTACTGAATATGCAGCAGGAGTCCCAGACTCTTACTTCAACAAGTTTCTGTGAAGAAACTCTCGGAAAATTTAATGGCTTTCCTGGTACTAAATCCATTCTTTTCCTGGGGTTAAGCCATTCAGTAACTGTGGGTGCTGGTCTCTCTGTCAGGGTTTTCAGATATGGTCTCTCCCTAAGTGTCAAGCTACAATTGGAGAATGAAAGCTTCAGTCCAGTAAAGATTATTTTCCAAGTCAAATGAAATTGTGAAATTGAGGACTTGACATTGGCATAGTCTCCAAACTGTCACACTTGTGTACAAAAACTAATAACACAGGACACACTGCAGTCTTCTGGACTGGCAGAGTATTTTTAACTCTGTAACTGGGGTAAGTTAGGGAAATTTGGTATTCATTGCCATTCAGCTTCCTCCTCAACTCCCTGGTGGTAAATATCTACTGCTCTTGGTTGTCATTGTGCTATATTTACTTACATTCTCTATAAATCCTCTTTAGTTATTATCTTTTTCTAAAGCAATTTTTTTTCTATTTAGAATAACTATGTTGTAAAAATCACAATACTTTATTTTATTAGATAAGTGTTGAACCTGGACTGTTCTTTCTAGTTCTACCAGTGGCTTAGAGTGTTTTCCCTGAGAGCATTTAGTAATGTGACTAATCTGTTACATATAGTTTGTTCTGTCATATTTTCTCTGTGGAAAAGTTGTATAAACATTGCAGTGCTTCTCTGTGACAAGATGTTGCTTATGTTTGTGAAGGTTTGTTATTTATGTGTGTGTTAGGAAAGGTGGCTTGGGGAAGAGAGCTTGCTTGCTTCCTCTGTTTTTCTGGAATTTCATTTCATTCCAGGACCTCTTTTATCCTCTGAGAAACCTCATTGTTACCCCAGTAATCTTTTTTGCTGAGGATAGTTACTGACATGACCGAATGCAGTTTGTTCTTTTAGAGGTACTTTTGAAATGTGTTTTAAGATGATGATCCAATGGGTGTTTTTAAGATAAAATCTGAAAATCTGACAACTTTTGAGTAGTTTGGTGTTTCTGTAGATCTTTGCTGTAGTACCATCCATTGTAGCTTAGGGACAATAGTAACTTCAGTTACTTCACAGAAGTGGCTTCAGCAAGATAGATCAGTATAATCCTTTGAATATATCAAAACCATTAGTGAGAAGTTCCATATCAAATTTGACTTCAGGTACCATGTTTGGTTTTGAAATCTGTATTCTTGCTTCTGAGGCAGTTACAAATTTTCCTCATCTTTGATGATAACACATAAACCAAAACTGTTTCTTGCTTTTACAAAAAAAAAAAAAGTGCTTTAGAGATAAATGTGACTCAGGTATTGACAGTTTCATAGGTTGTAGGCAGCTTTCTTGTTCACAGTGCCACTACTTTTAAACATAATCTTGATTTGTGATGGAGAATTTTAGGACTGGTTTAAAGTTTCTTTTACTAGTACCATGTTTTCTCTTAAGCCTTTGTTACTGTGCATCTTGGGGCTGGAATAGGCATTATTCTAGCTTGTTTAATCTCTTTATTTTGAACAACTAATTCTATCAAATGTTTATGGTGATGCAGATGTCTCTAGGAAATTTTTTTCTCTGAAAAGATTCAATATATTGTGTTTCTGAGGAATAAGATTCAAAGGCCCGAGGGAAAAAAAAACCCACCTCATAAATGATTAGTAGGAGCACACGTAGAGCAGCCATAGTGCTGAGAGTTGGCCATGCTTTTGGGGAAATGAAAAATTTAACAAGAAAATATGCTGAAGAAGAATACAGGAATATCTTGTGCCTCCTAAATTCTGAATGAAAAAGGTAAACACCTTATTAAAAAACCCAGTATATCTATCAGCCAACAGAATTGCTTTCTGGAACTCATTAATTCTAGGCTACGTAAGCAGCAGTTATTAGTGTTCATAGTCAGTTTTATCCAAGAGATGTGTCCTCCAGCAGGTCTATGCCAATAAAACTCTGCCTTAACTAGGTTTTACATTTTGCTTATACATGTCCCATCTGCTTGAAGTGTCTCAGCCCTTGTTCCTAAAATGATTATCAGAATACCCTGTTTTCACCTCTGTTTTTTTTGGAGTATCATGATTTATTCCTCAAAGAAGCACAGGTTGAATCTTCCTCAGTCTCAATCAGGGTCAAACGTTGGCATGTACTTAACTGAAAGCTCATTTGTTCTCTTGATTTAATTGTAAAAATGGAACAATGGAATAATGCATTCTATTCACTATTTTAAATAATTCAAGTGACTTTATTCAGATTCCTAAGAAGTAACTGTCAGCAGTGTGGGATTTGAAATAGCAACTATTGCTTTATGCTTAACAAAACACAGATAACTGACAGCCCCTTCAAATGGGGAATGGTTCATTTTGTGATGCAAAACAGATAGCTTGGTTGGGAATAATATTGTGTATCTATATGCAGGATTAAATCCCAGGCAGAAAGCATAGGCAGATCAAAAAATTGTATTGCTAGTCTCCTTTTTTCCTGCAGTAAAACTGAATATTTCACAGCCCTCAGGAGACTAAGGCTAGTGGCTGGTAAATGCATTGGCTGCATTTGACGTACCTTATAACTATTTTTGAACTTTCAGCTCCCTTTTTTAAACATGAGCAGATTGTTACTGTGATTGAATAGCTTCCTCCAGTAAGAATCTTGTGATAGGAGATTTACATGTTAGAAAACAGTATACTTTCAACACAGGTAAGCAGTATTTCTGACATCATTGACAAAGTTCTCAAGAGCTAGGTAGCCTCCTTCAGCAAAGACTGCCTTCATCCCTTTCATCATTCTAGGAAAGGCTTGGTTTCAGGAGGTTTGTTTTTTAATCAATTTATTTAAAGTAGTTTTTCACACACATTTTGAGAAGCTGAAATTTGCATTCTTAGAGCTTGTGGTCCATGAAGCTAACTCTGGTAGCCAAAGCAATCAGATGGTGCTTAGGAGGCAATTAGCCCAGCTCTTTGCTATTGCACTGTATCACAATGGTGAGTCCTTCAGTATCTGTCACTTGCAAACCAGCCAGCATCTTAGTGCATGAAACATCAGGAAAACATTTCTGGGGATGCTGCCAA
Organism: Certhia americana; assembly: GCA_018697195.1. NCBI lineage: Eukaryota > Metazoa > Chordata > Aves > Passeriformes > Certhiidae > Certhia > Certhia americana. The sequence continues at coordinate 21,388,082 of CM031864.1, read as the reverse complement.
AGGGAAGGGCTCAGTGTGCTGGACCCTTCTCCTCCTCTCTGGATGGTTCTTTCTGGGCTTACTGCTGGAGAGCAGCCCAAGGATCCCCACGGATCTGTGCCAGTCCTGGATGGAGGCACACATGGAGGGCAGATGGGTGTGTTAGCAGCATTTTGCCTGTCATCCTTCTGTGCTGCCATGCTCATTGTCCAACTGATCCAGCAACCACTTAACATATGAACCCTCCTAAAAGGAATTGTTAAACTGATAGGTTGAGTGAACTCTCATTGACATTACAGTGAAAATGCTTTTGAAAAACATTTCTGAGTCCCAATGAGTTAAAAAGCAATTTATTCATTTCAAAAGCTGCATTGAAGGGGAATATAATATTTTCATATTCTTCCAGTGAAAACTTATACTTAAAGAGATGTCTCAACTTGAAACAGGCAGGAAAGCAGGTGGCAGCTTTGAGTGCCTGGAAACAGCTCTTCTTGGTGGTGGGAGCTCTTTTGCTGGCAGGTGAAGGGGCTGCTGCCTTGAGCTGTCCCAGAGGTACTCCTGGTTCACTGTGGCTGGTCACAGCCAGGTTTGCTTGGTTTAAAGTGTAATTGTTCAAAGCTACAGTCAAATACGAACCCTTCAATCAACTATTTTATTAGATTTCAAAACCCCAAAGTTCACAGAACCACAGAATAATTTATGATGGAAGGGTCTCTGGAGGTCACCTGATTCATTTTCCAGTCAGATTCTGAATATCTCCAAAGATGGATATTTCACAATGCCTCAGGTCTTTTCCATTGCTTACCTTATTGTGAAAATTTTATTTAAACCACAGCAGCATAACCACAAAAGTGCAACATTCCCATATTTATCCATTCTAGTGCCCTTCTCTGTCAGGCAAAGCAGGAAAGCTATTAGGGAGTAAAAGAGCCTTGAAATGTGACTGTAACCTGGACTCAGGAGAATATTAGAGCTTATATCAGTACAGATTATTTCTTATTTCATATAGTTCCCCCATAGGCTTTTGAATTTTCCTCTTTAAACCTCTGAAAGTGAATCTCTAATAGCTGCATCAAGATTCCTAGATACTCCATGAAACAATCAAAATCCACTCTTCACTGGAAGTAAAAAAAGAAAGGGTGTGTTTGGGGGGGTCATGCCTCTTAGAAAAAAATATACAAAATTCTTCAAGGCTCTTGCTTGTGGGTGACTCTTGTCTGTTTTGACTGGTGGTCTTAACTTATTTTCCTGTTTTTCTATCTAGTCCCTAAGGAAAGCTCACAGTAACTGTGATCCTGGACATTCTGTATTTAAAAGCAAGTGTAAAATCCTGATGAGAATGTAGAATAAAACCTGTGTAATCACTCATACAAAGGACACTTTTGTGAATTGCATTTCTATGAGGACACAAAATTCAAAGGCGAGCTTGAATATGCTTTTTGTGTTCAGAGGAGGAAAAGCTCGCTTGCTGCAAGTATTCGATCCTGTCCTCTCATTGATGCTGCTCCCCAACTCCTTTATGGTCAAAGGTTCTTTCTTCTTCCCCTGTCCATGTTGTCTGGTCTGCCTCCTGTCCCCACCTGACTGCTATTTGGGCAGCAGCAAGGAGAAGTCCCAGCCTGTGTGTGTGTGTGTGTTCCTGATGAAGCGCCACGTTCAAATGCCGCCGTTTGTGCCACAGGTTTGTGATCACTGCATCGATTGCTGTCTCAATTTAAATGATTTATCTTGGCTTGCTGTGAGCTTTTCCATGAGCTGCAAGGAAAACTGATTTTATATATGTGTTTTTCAGCAAGTTACTGAGCTTGTTACTCATGTTATCTGAAGGAAATGGGACAAGAACTGAGAAGCAGTGTGGTGGGTACCAGGGTATGTGCTGGACCTGGAGCTGTCCCAAAGGATTGTGTGGTGGGGGTGGCTGGAGACCTCACTCCCTCTGCCCTGTCACACCAGAGCCACACCTGGCTCTCAGACCTGTGAGAAGGCTGCTGAGAGCTACTCTGTGGGGAAGGATCAGCTGCTGCAGGTTTTAGAAAGCATACAATTTAAAGTATTTAGAAGTCTGTCACTGAATCAAATCCCCAGGGAGCAATCCATTCTTGGTATATCAAAATAAGTATATTTTGCTTATGTAATCAATCCTAGGATGATAAATACTTTGTCATCCATTCCAGGAAATTTACTTCAGTGATTGACATCAAATAGATATTGTATGGTCAGTATACTTTTCATACCACATCTTTAGCTGCAGTTTTACCTACATTTTTTAATTTATTAAAAATGATGGTTCCGTTTTCCTTTTTACTTAAACTCAGAAGTCTCATTTTCTTTTTTTCCTGATTAAAAATATGTTGTTGAGACTAACCTGGAGTTACGTAAATCAATAATGCTGCAGAATGCACAGAAAATGAGAACAAATTGTACCTCTTATTTGCATAATGGACAAGATCTAAAATGAATTCCTCAGGTTAATGAGTGTCCTCAGGGTTGTTTGTGAGAATATACAGCCTTCTGTGACACCAGTGTGTTACTGATTGAAAAGTACTGCTCAGAGTCAAGGAAAAGAAGTTAAAAAAAATCAGGAGCAAGCAGGATGGGGGACTCCATACTAAGCTTTTAGCTTTAGTGCATTGATTTTTGGATGCCTGCACTGAGCTTCACCATAAGCTGAGGATACAAATTCAGATTTACCCTTGCTTTGAGGTTCAAACTCAACCTAATCTCACCTGGGGTTTTGGCTAAAATGCAGCTGAGTCCCCAAGTTTCTGTCACACTGACATAAGGTTATCTTTGTTTTTCTCAGAAAGAGAACAGTGCTCCCCAGAGGGAAGGGAACATGAACACCCTGTGCAGGGTTATGCAGCTCAGTTAACTTAGAAGAGTCTGAATCTTAGATGAGACAATCATGGGGCCAAAAATTGCTAGAAGCAGGCAGTTACAAGAGCATTAAAATGTCTCATATTTCCTATTCTGTTTCTGCTCCATTACCTTTATCCTCTTATTCCAGGCAGTTAGCTTCCTCTTGCTCCTATTAGCTTGCTGTGAAATGGTAACATGGCTGGAGGAGCACAGGATACTGCCACAGGTGGCCGTTCCTGCATGGAGAGAAGAAAGATAGGAGGAACCTTGCTTTGGCTGGAATGCTCTGCAAATGGAATTGCTTTTGGAAGCTTGTAGTGTGACTGCAGTTGGATATGCATTTACGTAGATGGCAAGAGGGGATTCAAGGCAGAAGCTTATTTAAGCCTATTATGTCCTCACCCAGTGTAACATCTTCTATTCCAAACCGGAGGAAGCTGGTGCTACTCAAAGTTGAACTGAGGATAAATAAAACAAGTGTTTTATTCTTAAGCTTTACTGATAATGAACTAGAGTAACTGGATTCTTCCTTAACTATGCACCATGGAAAGATCATAAACTACTGAAGAAGAGCTTCTACAAAAATTAATTTTTTTACATTTCATGTAAAATGAGAGAATTGACTCTGCAGATCAACCACTGCACAATGACTTGCTTCTTCTCCTGTTTAATATGTACCTTGAATATTGCAGCATAAGAGATGATCTTCAGAGGATTGTCCTGAAGAAGGCAAATTTCAATGGTCAAGTGAAGAAGGTGTTTTCCAATTTACAGTACATCAGCTTGTGGAGATTGGAGCCACTCTTAGTTTGTGCTTCAGGACTCGAGTTGGGAAGGCTCCTGTTTACAGTACAACTGCTGCAGCCTGGTTCTTGTCACTGGAGCCCTGACAGCACCTCTCACCCGAGCAGCAAGGCTCTGGGAATTCAGAACCAGACAGGCTTTTTCATCTGCTGCAACATTTCCTTGTTGGAAAAAAGGACTTAGTGTACTGGGAGTCAGCAGGTATATGATGCTGGTTTATGAAGTCTACTCTGTTTTTCTACATAGGCAGAATATTAAATATTTTTTTTTGTATGTAAAGAATGTTTAATTAATTTACTGTACACATTCACAGAGTTACATCTTTGGGTTTCTTTTGTGATTTTTATGTCCTTTTTTGCTGTGTAACAGCCTTCTTCCAACTCTGTTGCCTCTTGCCTATGATCTATAAAGCTTAGAATTACGGAAGAATTCCCAGGGATTTGTAGACTTTGGAAAACTGAATCCTACTGTAGAAACGTAGCGAATTAAATTGCCCCAATGCCTGTGGTTTTGAGAGTTTTTAAGCCTTCTACATAGGGGAAAAAAAAGAAGATATTAAGTAAGGAGAAATTGTGCAAGCTGAACCCAGCAGAGCTGCTGTGCTTTACCTATCATTCTTCAAAAGGTGTTTGATCCTTAGATAAAACATTTGTTAATACTTTCAAGATTTCAACATAACATCTTTAAAGATTTTCTCTTTTTCTACAGTAAAAACCTAATAATATGTCATAATTTTACTTAAGTGTTAAACTTCTTTTAATATTTGGAACTATTCACCCTAGGCATTCAATAACAACAGTGTAACACAGAAATCCTGAATCAGGAAGTAAGAGGATGAAATAAGGCTGGGGTAAATGAGTCGAAGGTTTAGAATAATTTCTGATAGATTTAACTCTCTGACTCTCTGCTAGCAACATGAAAAAGATAATCTTTTTATGTCATTGATAGGCAAATTTTGGGAAATGTTGAATGCAAGGCACAGAAAATAATTAGAAAAGGAATTAAAAGATGAAAATGTTCTTTCAGATATAAAATCATGTTATTGCATAAACTAGGGTTCCGGAAACCTTATTCTCTGTCTCTCTGTCTCTGTCTCTCTCTCTCTAATTTTTTTTTTTTTTTTTAATCAGTTTTTGCAGGAAATGGAGCAAAGCAGAGCAAACAGAAAAGAGTGGCAGGGTGTTAATTGCAACCTGATAATTAAAGTGAAGCATAGTCAAGGAACAGATATCCTCCCAGCTTTCAGCATGAAAATGATGATGGGCAGCATCTCTGGACGCTCAGCGCTCCTTTGATAACCCTGGGAAGCTGCTGCAGGGAGAGCCTCAGGGACACACAAGTCTGTGTCTGAGAACACACATTACCAGGTGGGGAGTTTCATAAAACTGATTTTTTTAATTGATCTTCTTCTTTTTCCATCTCTGCCTTGGTGTCTGGGCTGTTGATGGGTAGGAAATGGAAAGGATGAGCTCCCTTGGTGATAAAAAGCGTGGGTGAGCAGGCGACGGTTGCAGGGTAATGGCAACGGTGCCTTGTGTCAATCACAGGTGAGTACTGAGAGATTAAAGAGATTAAATGAAAATAAATGTAAGCTAATTGAATTCAGTGATATAGGAGAGGAAATCAGAGTATTATAAAATTAGGCTTAAGATAGGTGTTATTATTTTACTTTTTATCAGCTCTCTTTTTTGGCTTGCCAGGAGCTTTTTGAGTCAGAAGTGAAAACTAAACAACAACACGCTCTGAAAGAAAACAAACTATTTACCTCTTTTGTTCCTACAACAAAACAGTTTTGCAGATTTGCATTGTTTTAGAAAGATTATACTTTGACACCATCTTAGACTGAAGTTGCTTGGATTTTTTCCGTTTTTTTAAGTAAGATGACCTAAAATTGGAGTGTCTAAGTGGCTGTTAAAATCTCCCTTTTCAAGTTGAAATGTTCAGAAGTGTGATGAACTGTGACAACACAATCGTGATTCATTTTCTTTTTTGTTGTGGGCTCACAGAGGTGGTGGTTAAACCCCCCTTCTCCCAACATGACCTCCCCCACTTCAAGGGTGTGTGCTTTATGGAAGAACATAAATTTGTGAACTTATGAGTTTATATCCAGTCAGCAAGATGGATCACCAAACTTGGGGGCAGTACAAAAAATGAAAAAGAGATTGAAGTCTGAAGAGCATAATGGGGAGAAAGGAAGTTTTAAAATAATCAGAGCAAATTGAAAGCCAAGCTGTAAGTATGTGTTGTGTTTTTCTGGGCCTTGTATTTAAGAGAAGAACTGTGAACTTGAAGCAGAGATGAAGGGTTTGATTTGAATATGAATGTCTGGCAGGGTCTTAGCAGCATGAAAGGGATAATTTTAGAAGTAGTTTTTGAATAGGGTGGTTGGGTACAAGCTGAGATATAAGTAGCCCACACAGGCTATAGCTAAGATCAAGGATGAGACAAGAAAAACCCATGAAAGGCAGATGAAATTCACCTGTGTGCAAAAAAAGTCTTGCAGAAGCATGCATGACTTTCACTCGTGCCTGCATCCTGGTTTGTCAATTTTATTGGAATACCAAGGGTTTGGGTGGACAGCAGAAATTCCCCTCAGCAGGCAGGCTGTATTTTATGGTATCCTTTTGCAGGCACAGTACCTGAGGGGGTTTGGTGGGCATCTGAAATACATGGAAGGTTATTAGGGTAGGGGTTCTGTTGAGACCTGTCACCAGGTGAAGGAAGGTGATTTGTAGTAAAGATGAACTTTACCATGTGGAGTCAGAGGTTATGGGAGAGTACCCAAGAGAAGAGGAAGATATAGCCAACATTGTCTAAATCCAATGACAGGCTTAAAAGATTTTTTCATGTCTGAAAGCTTGTGCTGTAAAAGTAAAATATATATAAAAAATGCAATGATTAGTGAGCAAACGAAAACAATATGAAGTGTTTAGCACTTTTCCCTCTTTTTTTTTTAACAAATGCTTTTTCAATTACTCAGTGATTAATTTTTTCGAGAAGAATACCATACAATGTAAGTTTATTAGGTAGGCATAGATGTACATTGAAAAAGGCAAGCACTGTGAAAGACTTCAGTAACATTTTCAGCCAACCCATTTGGCAGATACAATACTTTACTGCTTCAATATTTTGTGTCAGAGGCACTTCCCTTTTCTTGGTACACAGAAATGTTTATTATATTTGATTTGAAAACAAACAAAAACCTTTTTCTTATTCACATTCAGGTCTTCCTTTCATTGCAGGATATTTAAAAATCTGGCATTGGCTTTAGCAGAGGAAGGAATGAACTCTTTTCAACTTCAGTTGGAACACTTGCAAGTTCAATAGTTAATATAGCTATTTCTAGGACATAAGGCCTTGTTTTACAGGTAATGGAATCCATAAAATCCCACCATATGTCATAGAATGATTTTCATATTTGTTAACGAAGTAACCATGAAAAATTGGGTTTTCTTTTTGACTGATGAGACTCAGTATTAAACTGATCAAAAATGAGAGGGGATAACTTCTTTTCTACTGTCATGTAGTGAAATTAACATTTTTTAATTTAGGACTGTATTCTGTGTACCTAAGAACATTCCCTATAAATATCAATGACCATAAAGGTTTCTTTTTCTCGCCTCTTCGTTATTCCAGCCAATGTTACTTGTTTTTCATGAAGCTCTTAGAAACTGAATATATTGAGTGTTCCTCTACCTTGTAATATTACTTTATTTTCTATGATGCCATGCATTTATCACATGTTTATGATCTCATAAAATGGTTTAGGTTGGAAGGAACCATAAAGATCATCTAGTTCCAGTCCCCCTGCCATGGACAGAGACACCTTCCACTAGACCAGGTTGTTCAGACTTACATCCAGCCTGGCCTTGAACACCCACAGGGATGGAGCATCCACAGCTTCTCTGGGCAACCTGTTTCAGTGTCTCAACATCCTCACAATAAAGAATTTCTTCCTAATATCTACTATAAATCTGCTGTCATTCAGTTTAAACCCATTAATCCCCTGGTTCCATTAATATACATCCTTGTAAAAAGTCCCTGTTGTCAGCACCCTCCAGGTACTCAAAGGTGCTCTAAGGTCTCTCCAGGGCCTTCTCCTCTCCAGGCTGAACAGCCTCAGCTCTCTCAGCCTGTTTTTCTAGGAGAGATGTTCCAGCCCTCTGATCAACTCTGTGGCCTCCTCTGGACTTGCTTCCACAGGTCCATGTTCTTCTCTCCACTGGGGACCCCAGAGCTGGATGCAGCTCTGCAGGTTGGGTCTCACCAGAGCAGTGGGGCAGAGTCCCGTCCCTGCCCCGCTGCCCACACTGCTTTGGATGCAGCCCAGCATCCTGTGGCTTTCTGGGCTGCAAGCTCACATTCCTGGGTCATGTTCAGCATCTCTACCCCCAGGCTGTCCTCTCCAGGGAGAAATGTGAAATGCCCTCAGATTCAAATACAATGTGGAAACATATTTAATTCTTCAAGTCAGATATGCTTTCACTGTAAAGTAAAATAAATGGGAAGATAATTTAGAATCAGCAGTCCTATTAGAATGGGCCACCAATGAATACACTTGAACCTCAGTAGAATAATCCCCAGTAAAAATAATGAGATCTGCTTTGAAATTTCTGGCTAAAATTAAATTTCAGTAAATAACCAGGGAACAAAAAATAAGTCTAGCTTACAACTTTCCTCCCCCATTGTTTTTTAAACAGTACAAATAAATTTTTCATTCAGAATTTTGGTAATTTTTAGGATCAAAAATTTGGAGAGCTTTCACTGATGAACAAATATGTGAGCTATTTCAAAACCTGCAAATGTGTTTGTAAGTTCTGTAACTAGGAACAATTGAGTGCTGAGCTCTAAGAAGAATCTGACCAGGATTTTTTGTGCCAAATATTCAGGAATCTTTCCCTTAAAGTGTAAAAATACAGCCTTATCAAAGCCAAAAATATTTGAAAATTGTTGAGAATATTATCCCCTCCTCCTTCATGTTTTCTCATCTTCCAGTTTGAGGCATCCAAAACCACAAGCAAGGCAAATCACCATTTCTTGAAATGTTTTTACACTGCCATGTTGTGATGGGTCTACTGTCATGTCCCAAAATCAACTAACAGTGAAACTTCCAAAATCTCACCTCATCTCAAATGGCCATTAAAATAGTTAAAGTTGAAATTAATTAAAAATGATAAATTTAAAATCACAGCCTTGGAGAAGCAGAGCTATCACGTACAGAGGCGGGTTAGAGATTTCTTTATCCTTGAAGTGGCTACTGATTTGCACTAGGAAGCAATTAATTTTCTTGTGCTCTATTATTCTCAGTAGAAATCATTTAGCTGGACAAAATATATATTCTTCTTCTTCTACATGGTCCTTCAGAAAAAGAAAATATGACTGTTTTTACATGGTATTTTCAGCAGGAAGCGTATTCTGACTTTTTGCTGTGCATGAGGTATTAGTGGAGGAGAGATGGAGCTGAGGTGATGTTTGCTATATGTCAGTAGCAGAAGTTTTGATTTCACTGATAAAGGAACTGTAGTGTCAGCTAAATGGGCTTAGAGCAAGCTGGTTCAGGTCAAATGAACTGTAACTATCAGAATCCCAAAGAAAGAGAAAAATAAAGCCTTAAAGCATCAGTAGCCTGTGGCTGAAGCACCTTTTCTCTAATTTCGGTCCTTAACTGTAAGCACATATATAGGAAACTGATACAGAGGCTTCCCTGACTTTTCTTATGGAATAGTGCAGGCTGAAGAGATTGATAGAACATGGCTCAATTTTTCTAGAATTTTTGCTGACTGGACACTATTATTAGTTATACATGAATGAAACTGGAGAGTTAGTTTAATTTGGTTTTATTCTAGATTTACGTCACCACAGATAAAGAACAAACTGAATCCATTGTCCTTAGCTTTAAACCTTTTATTGCTAAGTTCAATAGACAGATTTCTGTATACAAGAATTTTTGACTCCTAGAGGAAACCTTGAAAACTTGAAATTTCCTTGGAAGAGTAACGTCTCTGATTCTGATGATAGAACCAAACTTCTCCCATCTCTAAAATTAAAGAAGGATAGCTGAAAATATCCTCAAGGGTATTAATTGTCCTTTGAGGATCTACAGGGAGAGAGACTGAAAAAGAGCATTGAAAAATGGGAAGAATTAAGTTCGTTTCTGGAGTTGAACATATATTAAATACACTTAAATTTTGTTTTATTTCTTTAAACTTTTGAGTTATCTATTTAATGTGTTAAAGCTACAGTATAACTATTTCTAGGTTTTTTTTGGAGAAAAAGTGATAAGGAGGAAATAATAAAGGTAAGGAATAAGGGACCTTGTAGGCAGAGTAAAAAGATGGAATTGGAGCCACTTGCTTTCCTGGTGTTCACTTGTTCCTATTGTTCTTCCTTTCAGAAAGCGCTTGTATGCAGACATCAGGACAATAAGTCTCATATAAGTCAGGTCTGGTTACAGTTCCCCATACTTGGCTTCAGTCTGTCAAATGTCCTTGACAGCTTTTAGAAACTTTAAATAATTGTGAAGGAAAATTGTATCATCAGTCATCAGTATGAAACAAGAATGCCTGGGTTTTGCTGCATGTTGGCCGATAGGTTTTGGAGCCATGTTTTTTATGTCTGCTTTGTTTGACTTATGGAGTTATTCAACTGGCTAAGGAAAATCCATGCCACAACTTAGAAAACATCTTTCTTATTACACTCTGTTTTGCAATTAGCTCTCATAGATTTTTGTTGCAGGGACATCATTCATGCAGCCTAGTTTAGATTTCACATGCTTGTCATGTTTAGACAGCAAGATGGGCAGTAGTATAAATCTTCTGGCAGTGACCTGTTCTGGTATATTCTGTATGTGCTATGTATATTTTTTTTTTGTAATAACTCCTTTATTAATATCTGAGGAAATGAAAATTGGCATGAGATCTGTTTAAAAAAAGAGTAAGATTACTTCCTTCAAGGGTCTTTCATCACTATTTTAACAGCTAGAGATACTATGCAAGATGTGGATAATATGTGTGGGAACAAAGGATATTTCATCTCTTACTTAAATCTTCTCAGCTTTGGTAACTGCAAAACTGAACAGGAGCTTTGTAGCTGTATTGTTTGATGATATTTCCATAACATTTGTGGCTGTCCAACTTTGTTGTGAAATGAAAGTCAGGAAATCTGACTGAATGCATTGTTGACTTTCAAGAGTCTACACTTCTGCAAAAACCCTGCCACATTTCTGTCTTTAGGCATCCTTGTCCTTAAACTGGGGCAGAAAGAGTGGAACAGGAAAGGAACAGGAAAGGTTCACTGTAATTTAAAGATTTCCCTGGAGAAGATGGACAAGGTACTGTTTGGTCTGCCAGAAGCTGAAATCAAACAAATGACTGTTTTAACATGTTGGGCATGATTTCATTCCATCATCATCAGCCAGGTGGAAAATATGCTGACAGGCTTTGAGTGACCAGTGACAGGATCAGAGAGTCCTGTGGTCACAGTATGGGTACCTGGCACAACAAGGGTGCCTTAGAGAGCTAGTCATGCTACTAGTGTAGTGCATTAATTTGTGAAGAATTAACATTGGTATTAATTATGATATTTGTAATTATTTTTTCTTTTATTCCTGGCTTTGCTAGAATGCTGGGTTTAGCATTGTTTGCTCTTTTTATTGTATTTTAGAGTCATATTCTGTTGTGTAACTATCCAGATGGGTGGAACTACAAGCAGAGTTATTTGGCTTTTAAAAGTCTACCAGAAAAAATAACTGAATTTATTATGTGTTTCTCAATGATTAAATATTGAAGGAAAGAAGGAAATCATATATTAAAAATTATTGTAGTCTTTGAACTTTTACATTTTTGTGAAGAAGATTTATTTTCTGATGATATTTCAGAGATTTTTGAAATTATGTTGTGGTTTTTTCCAGTTGCCCTAATACCAAGCTCCTTTGCATTTTCCTCATTCCATAGGTGCTCTAGAGAATACTCTGTTTCACAGCAAGTGTGTTCCTCCCTGGCTGTACAGTGGAATGAAGCATGCATTATGATTTCTTTTGTGGAGCCCATGCATTTGATCATGCAATGAGGTCGAGGTGTTCTTCACAATGCTTTAATAGCATATACCCATGACCTGATATGCCCTAGAAGAGGGAAAGAGGTACTTAACTATTTATTAGCTCTCTAGATATATGCAGCAAGAGATTACAAGCAGTCACCATGTTATTAAAACAGTCTCAGCTGATCATTTGAGCCTTTTATTTGTACATAAAACCAAGACTGGAACATTTGTAGTTATCCTTTCCTGGACATCCTCTTCAGGTCTCTCTCTTCTGGGAGACAGAAGCAGTGGGGGTTTTGGTCCTTGGCTTAGACCTGTAATATTTCTGGCCAGTTTATCTCACCTTTTCTTGTGCTGTTTAAAAGCTGGTTCAACCATTTTTGCTACCACTGTTTGTTTGCTTAACTAATCCCTTAATCCTATTCATAGCTTCTTTTAGCGGGTGAGGTCCTCATAATCCTTTTGGGCAAAATTGTTTTCCCTTTTATTGTCTTGGCTGGTGTTCATTCAGGAGTGGTTACTAGCCATAAATATATGACATTTTTTAAGCTAAATACAGAGGCAGTAAATGGAGAATTTTTGACTTTGAATTTTACTTTTCTGGTAGTAAGTATGAGCTCAAGAAATTGTGCTGCATGGCTTTGCTGTGCCTGGTCCCATAACTGCACACATACACCTCCAGTTAAAGAAGGGTAGCATATACCTTCTCAGGAGGGCTTGGAAATCTCCTTGCGGACAGAAACCAAAATATCAGAGGATTTTACAAGAGGCCATATTTACATATCACATTGCTACTTTGCTGGTGGTAGATCCAAACTAAGTAAAAGTTCCCAGCTTCTTAGATAATATAATGTGTTCTCTGAGAGTGGCTGAATTAAGAATCGGAAGCTTTGCCTCCCTGCCAGACAAGCAGGAGGCCCTGAGCAGTGTCGTTTTCTGCCAAGAAAGAAGAAGTGGGGCTGACAGGAGCTCTCCTGACAGAGAGCTGCTAGCCACCTGGACATGGGCTGTTGGTCTCTCTAAATGCAGAATTCCTTTTCCAGGGAATGCATTGTGAATTTCAAGCTTTGCTCTTTTTCCTGTTTCTAGCATGCAGGCTCTTGGCAGTGTTATATTTATTGCAATTTTGTTGTCTTGGCAAAGAATTCGGAAGTGTTTGCATGCCTCAGTGGACCAGTGATAGACTAATGATATGAAGCAACAGTAAATGTTTTTTTTTCTGCACTGCAATCATGTTACATAGGTGCCATGCTGGAAAATGAGATGTTTGAATCCACTCTGCTAGTTAAGTGGTGGATATGCTACTCTAAAGGGAGGCAGCTCATGAGTACAGTGGAGAGAGCCCAGGGACAGCCTGGCAGTTTTAGCATCACCATTTTCCCAGTGGAGTTTTTCTTTTACCTGGAGAAATATCTTAAGCCATAACCATGATTAGGGATTGCATAGGCTTTGAGTGTGTGCCCCAAATTATGGACAGCTCATCTTCAGATGATCTGATAAAATGGTGTAGCAATAGTGCTGCAGAGTTGAACACTTTAGAACTGCTGATGATCTGCAGATGCTCAGTCAGCCCAGAAACCTGAGCTCCTTCATCTGAATACACCCTGCAATCAGTTTGAGTTTTCTGGATAGCATTATAGGAGCAAAAGCCCCAGAGAAGCCAGGGAAATTTATCTTGCCAAAAGCTATGCATGTGCAGAAACACTTCATCCACGTCTGGCACAGTGCATTTGCTGTCTGTAAAACTTCTCTTACTAGAATGAACGGCTGGTTAATGGAAACATGTATTTTTCCAACTGACCTTTAATGCCAATTAAAGCCAGCACTTATTTATTAAGAATAAAACTGCTACTTTTTCCAGACAATTTTTTTTGTCTGGCTATGGCATCAGAAGAATTGATGAAAGGTAGTAAATGTGTAAAGCTGGCAAGTTATGAAAGTTAAATATTGAAACATACTTTTTAAAAGCTATGAAGGCTTATTGTTTCAAAACTATCTAAAGTGCTTGATTTTTCACCTAATTTTTCTAATATACCTCAATTTTTTTAGGTAGTCTCCCTTTTAAAAAGATCTGAAAGCCTAGTGAATGTTGCCATAGCTATGTAAAAATATACCTCCTCAGGACATGAAAATCTTGAATGATGCATTATGTTCAGCTAATAATTTTTAAAAATTTATTTCATATAATGCTTTATGAGATTTTTAGTTTAACTAAAAACTTAGGACAGTTTTACCAAAAAGTCCCCCCAAAATCTGGAACCATCTAGGTGCATTACTCCTGGCATAGAATAGAGTCTAAACTGCTGATACATTACAAATGATTTCACTCCAAAGTCTGCCCCGACTGTCCAAAAGCAGGAATTATTCCAATTCCATTATACAGACTGCAATCCCTGGGCGCCAAAAAAAAATCAGACCAAGGAAGGGAGGCTGAATTTTTCAAAAATAAATAAAAGCTCTTTTTTATTCACTCCTATTTCATTGATCAAAGGGACCAATTAAGAGCATATCTGTGCAAATTTTTTGAGTTGTTGAGTTGCAGTATTGTGAAACCATCCAAAAATGTACCACAGTGAAACTTCCAATTTTTGGGGAAGGAATAATTAATGTCCAGTATGAGTTTAGTCAATCTGAGTGCTTTGTGAGACGGCAGGTACGTATGAGACAGAGGAGACGTGAAAGTTTGTGGGATTTGATCTCTGTCATCCTTAAGTAATGCTGAGGGGAGATCATGTACAGTGGTGGGAATTTTGTTGTTGACCCTCTAAGCTTGTGTAAGTATTAATCTAACCAGATTAAACATATGATTGACTTTATCAGCAGGCAAAACCAGATCAAATTCCAGGCTAGCCCTATTGTATACCTGCTGCAGGTCTGGCATTGCAGGTGATTCATGGATTGAGGATGGGATTGAGTTCTGTTCAGCTACCAGGCTTAATCCTCAACCTTAAATATGTACAGCATGATAATATTGCATGGCATGTGACCCCTCCATTGGAATCCTGCTGGGGTTGTAGCAAAGTGAGTGTTACCCAGGAATAACACACTGTCCTGGTCACTTTGGGTTATATTCTTCCAGGTTTGTGCTTCAAGTCATGGAGATAATTAGAAAACTACAGCTGCACAGACTGGAGCGTGCTGTGTAAGCATGCTAAACACTGTCTACAGAGACACCTAGATACCAGGGTGTGTCTAAGAAAAACTGCTTAATTATGGACACAGTAACAAACACATCTGCAGGGGAAGACAGAATTCACTGCGAGGAAGTGTCACTGCAATATAATCTACATACATTAATTGCTAGGTAATATTTTTACATTATGCAAATAACTAAACAAAATACAAACATGCTGTAGCCTTTTAATGAGGAGCTAAAGGCCTAGGACACCTCATAAAAAATTCTGACAAACACCATTTAAAAGCAATTATGCCTCTATGCTATAAATTTTAAGATCCTTTGTATTATTAGGAAAATTTCAAAGGAACTGCAGTCTTTGTTCTCTGATGTCTACTTTTCAGGAGCCTGCATGTAGCTTTCTGCATGCCCAATCCCAAATGCATGAAAGCTGTGATTATTCAGATAAGCTGTTACATATGCTGACTTTCAAAACTTTGAGTGATAAGCTATTTGATTTTTCTGTATTTTTCTATTCAGTATTTTCCTCTGATACACTGATCTTCACTACAATTATGTTATGTCCCAACCACAGACATTTTGTGTTCTAGTGCCACAGCTCCTCTGGCACTAGGCAGCATTTCCACCAGTTTAAGCTTCTGTATGCCTCTCAAGTCTCACTTGAACAACATATGGAAATCATACTACAACTAGTTATACTTTTTTTATGTGATTTTGTAAAGAAAATATGTTCTGTTTGAAACTTGGGGTGAGGGGAGATAAGGAAAGCAGAATATAATAAAAAAGACACTTCTGAAAAGAAGGTATGATCTGACTTCTAAGTTCCCCTATTCTAATTCAACAACTACTTTTTTTACATGCAGAAAATCCTTTTAATGGTTATTTTTTGTTCTTTAATGACTTCACTACAGGGTTGCATGGGTCGATAGGAATGCCTTCTCCAAAATCCATTAACATGGTTCTTGACTGAATGCAGTCCAGGCATGTTAATCACCATTATTCTTCAAGAATGTCAGGCCTCTCAAGTTTTCTATATGTGAATTTCATGTCTAAGAATCGATGTGTTCCTTATTTATACACAGGACTGGGTACCTTGCTGGAAATCATGGTACAATGCTAGTTTAAAAATCTGCTATAGAAAATATGATCAAGATAAAAAAATTTCTTTAATGTTGGGAAAGACTTATAAACTGAAATTAAAATTATAGTATCATTTGTGCATTTCTTATCTAGATGATAGTAGAATTCAAAGAAATTTGAATTATATGTCTTCTTTTACTCTAACACATGCATATTAAAGAGGAACCTTTTTTGATGTGATTGCATCAGGAGAAAAGACATAGCATGATTGATGCCAGTGGGGTTTGACAAATAGCAACTCTACAGAAATTATACAAAAATTTCCTTCCATATTTCCTCTCAACTGTTCTGCCACTTTGATGAAATGGTAATCTCTCTAATCCATTTCTCCAGCTAGAAAAGCTGTTTCAGAAACATACCCTTCCCTGCAGTTATTACCATGATAGAACATTTATTATCCAGTAAATGAGGCATCACACTTTCTGATAATTCTCCTAAAAAAATCTTAGGGACAATTGCCTTCTATTGTGCATATCAATGATCAATTAAAATGTGAAAAAAAAAGAGAGTTATATATGCTGCACAAGGCAGAATACAGGCTGTTTCACTGATCAATATCCAGTGCAGAAATAAGTTAAATCTTTTGTGGACTAACTTCTGCCTTGTGCTGAGGGGTGGTAGGACACCCCCCTCATGCCCTAAACCAGCAAGGCTGTAGAATGTGGAGTTGTGAATTATTGTTTCATGTACAAGAGCCCTGGTCAGTTTTGCCTTAAAAAATATGTCTGTACTGCACTAAATGATTGTGGCTTTTGGCCCTGTGTGTTTCTGGACTGTTAGGGAAGAGTGAGAAACACAGCTGTAAAAAAATGTACGGCCAAAAAAACAATTAACCAACCAAAGAGACCCTTCCAAAAAGTACCCGTGCAAAAATCACCAGTAGGCTTTGTGCAAAGCCAGTCTCTGCTTAACTATTTGCTTTATTTTACAGAAAGGTAAATCATGAGGACTAAATCCACATAGGAGCTCTAAACACACTATACTACTTTAATAATAATACTTTTTGTTCAGTCACTTATATTTTTGTTTACTCAACTTAAAAGCAGGCAGGTAAAACTAAAGGTATTCACAGGAGAGTTAATTTTATTGTTAGGGGTTTTATGTATGAAAACAGTGACTTTTTAAAAATGGCCTAAGAATAATGTGAGAAAATATTTGCTGGCTGATATGGGTTGTCTTCAATCCCGTTTTATTTTATGTGTACGTGCATACATGTATATGTGTGTACCTGCTATATGCAAATGCATTCAAGTATAGAGCAAGTACTGTTTTTTAACTTCGACTAATTTCTTTATTGCTTTCCTTAGAGTATTCTGTTATTTCTGCCCTCTGTAAGTAGCTTCAGAAATGTTTTTGTGGCACTGTGCAACTAAAGCCTCACTGAATTATTGTTCTGTCCAAGAGGTTTTCTAGCACAGTTGAATATTGCCTTGAAAATGCAATTTTTGAATAGTAATGATTCTTAAAAGTCTTTGTTGTGGATTCTCTTCCTTTCTATGTCTGATCTTTAAAAATAAATTTCAATTATATGGACCATTACAAAACCATAATTACATAATAAGAAAATTTAGGTTATTCATTTTTTTAACATTTACTACTCCTCTTTCTTTTACTAAGCTAAAATGAAATAGCAAATTATTTGCTTTTTTTTTTTTTTTAGCTAAAGCATTAGTTGACATGATGTTGTTTGTATTTTGCTCACTTGCAGACTGCTGTTTGAACACTCGTGCACCACCTCTTCAACCACTACTACATCAGGGACCACCTCAAATTTCATTCTTGTACATATGTAATATTTTTACAGAATATGAAAGAATTTACCAGGTATGGAAACAAGACATGTTCCTGAAGAAATGTTTTATTCAACAAAACTTGCCCAACTTGAACATTTTCCAGGTAAAGGATCTGCTTTTTTTTTTTTTTTTTCCTTTTGCTAAATGATGTTTCTTGCTTGCTTGAACACTGTGGAGTAAGTGACCTAAGAAAAGCTTGCTGAGTCAAAAATGCGTTCTCCCAGAGTCATTTTTGAGGATGGAACAATACTTAAAATAGTAAGCTGCTTGGAATCAAATGTATCTGATAATGCCATGAATATGTGAATTTTTTTTTCTTACATACTAGAAAAAAAAATCCAACCCAATGATCTCAAAGCCAAATAGTTACCATAGTAACTCATGGTATATTATTTATGGACATATTGCAACATAGTATTCATAATATGTTACTTTTTTCAGACATTATGCTTCAGGTTGTTCACCTAACATTTGCACAGCTGAGTGAAAATGCCAGATCTTTTCACTTGTAGCTAGCTAACATTTCTCTATACTATCAAAAAGTACAGAATGATGTATTTTTGAGACCACTAGAAAGAAAATCATAGGGTTTTTAATTTTATTTATATAATCAATATATACAATATATATTTGTATACAATATATAATTGTATTTATATACGTGTAAGACAGCAAAACAGTGCTGCTAATTTCTTTTTTTAGTACTGCCATGTTTTACGGGCTGAAGGGCTGGAGGGGTTACACTGCAGCTACAACAAAAGTAGTACATGCCTGATCTGCTGATGGCAGGGAATGACACTTCATTAAAAACTCAATTAAAGCTGCTGAAAAGAAAGCAAACAAAAGTATCACATAACTGACTCTACCAGTAGTTTTTCATAAATTGTTTTTAATAGTGTTACTTATGATATGAACACATAAATTAGACTCTAAAACACAGACTAGTTTGTTAAGATTGTATTGGGGAAATTTCAAACTTGTTCTATTGTTTAAGGTTTATCTTCAGATAGGTATTTACTAAAATAAGTACTTATGCTCTTGGTAAAAGTAACATTCTTTTCCTCCTGCTTACGTTTTGAGGCACAGAGTAGCTGGATACTCCATTGCTAATGAACAGTAAAGAAACTTGGTCACCTGGCTTTACCATTCCCAGCCAGGGGTCAGAGTAGGTGCACTGTCTCTCTCTGCTCTCTTCCTTTTAATACAAATACTGAATTTTAATACAAATGCTGTATAATAGTATGTATGTACTAAAATCTTAAAGCTAGATGCTGCTCTGACTGTCTGCATTGAATCAAAGAGGACAGTGTGGGAATCTGCACATCCAGGTCACTCTGAAATGCTTTGTCTTTGAAGCTGATCTCATTTGTGCACCAAATTGAATATTTGGATATAAAAATTTAGACACTAGAGTTGATTACATTTACTTAACAACAAGAATTTTTGCATGTTATCTATTTCCTATGTTACACAGAGCAAGTTTTTCAGCTGAGGTGTTCTTGCCAGCACGTGCCACTCCTTCCCAGACAGGAGCTTAGCTATCAGTTTGTATTCCTTTTTCTGCTTGTCATTTTCATCATTTGGTGCCTGAAACTATTTTGAACACAATTTGTGTTACTTACACGTGAAGTGTGTGACACCTAAATGCCACAAATCATGCACATGCATCATTGCTGGAGCAAATTTACATCTGTAATTATGTATACTCACAAGCTGTCATTGTTATGAGGCCATGTTGGAGAATGGCTGAAGAACGTGACACACTTCCTCAACACTCAACCTCTACACACAAATTACCTTCTGTTCCATATTTTCTTTTTGTTTGAAAAGTTATTAAAATGTTTTAAAATAAAAATTAGTTAACAATTGACATGGATGATAGAGAAATATTCTGTGTGAAGATGATTTTTCAGCTCCTCTGCACTGCATTTTATTTCAACTGTGAATGGATTTTTCTGAAAAGATATTAATATTTTACTGAGAACAGGCCTGCACCATTATTATTCTGACCATGCAATTATCCCCCCTAATGAGCAAAAAAAAAGGGTGTTTCCCCATATAGATTTTTTTTCCACCAACAGTACATGGATTCTGGTACATCCTATTGATACATATTCTTGTAATTCCTGGTTTACATTGGAAAAGAAAGCAATAATCACTAGCAATAATCACTCCAGTTGTAAAGTGTCCAGATCTGGTGATTGTGGTTGTACACATCTGAGATTATCCTGCTGTGGTTATTCTTTGTAGGAAGGAGAGTAAGTTCACTCAGAGATAGAGAGGTATTTTTGCCCATTCACTGTCTGATTATCGATGCAGCTTCTTTGCTACAATGTCTGATAATTTCTAAGAGGGAGGGGGAAAACTTGTTCATGTGTAATCCATGATGCTTTTGTTAAATTGTCACTCTGTAATAATTCAGTAAAATATTTGTAAGTTGTACACACAGCCTCGTCACAAAGGCAACATTTTTTTTCAAATAAAAAGGCTGATTTTTAAATAAATCCAGTTTGGATGCCGTTTATACTGTTGGAACTGTGATCTGAGAGCTCATGCACATGTCACAGGCTTTTAGTCCAAGTATTTTGAAACATACTGAACTAGGAACCTTGAAGTTAAATTTTTGTATTGCCTCTCTGTTGTTTGCATCATTACTTTTCTTAATGGTTGCTCTTCCTCCTCCAATTCCAGTGTTTGAAGTGCTGTGTCTCTGTAGACAGCTGATAGAGTTCAGAGTGATTTTGAGGTTGGGAGTATCTGCATTTATTTGGAACATGTAGCTGGCAATGAAAACTCTTAAGAACCATTTTAGGGCTGTTGTTTGGGAGCTGGCTGTTGCCATCTGGTGTGGTTTTCTCATGTGCTGATGGGTGCTACTTATTTTTAACACCATTTTCTAAATGATAAGAGCATGAAGAAAGAATTGGTGAGGGTAAACATCATTGTCTTCTTTGAAATTTTGTATTAATAGAATATTAAATGTTAAGGAGGGAAAGGCTAAGGGAAGGATTAAAAGGGGAAAAAAGGAGCAAGTAAAATAATTGAGTAGAAAGGAAATTTAATCACTCACTGTCTTATAATATCAGTGCTTCACACACACCGAAAAGACAAAACAGAAAATGAAACACTGGGTTTACAGTTGCACAAATGGAAATAAAGGCCATAAAGAAGACAAAATTACAGCAATATTCTGTCTGTACATAGGTATCTCTTCCCAGCTGACTTCTGACACCTCATGTTTGCCTGTGCATTTCCAAATAAGCCATCTGTCAGGACCTGTTTTTAAAGCTGGTTAACTTGTGTGTGAGTTGTGTTTTTAAGCCATTGATAAGGACACATTTTGAGAGGTTGGGTTTGGTTGGGGTTTTTTGTTATAATAATTCAGCTTCTTGACCAATGTTTCAGTCTGCATACAAATTGCTGGGTCTCACTGGCAGGAACGCTTTTCCTCCTCACCACAAGAGGAGTTCTAATCCAATGTGAAATTGGAGAAGCCTTAGCAGAGTTTGTAGAGATCTTCCAGGTGACTCTTTGAAACTGTCGTTTTATTGTGTTAAAAGAACTCTCATTAAAAAAAAAAAAAAAAAAAAAAAAAAAAAAAAAAAAAAGCTGCAGAAAATGTTTAAGAAAAGCACATTAATTCTCAAATGAAACTTTGTTGAAATGCTTAGCAGCTGGTGTACTATCTGAAAAAGGTTCTTTCTTTTATTAGAAACACATAACGTTGGCATTCCCACTACTGCCAGAAAAGGTTATACCGATATGAAGCAAAGAGAAGGAGGGAAAGAAGATTAACAAGTTTCCCTTCTTTCCATTTCTATGTAATAATGTGACTTGAAGAAAAACAAAATTAATGTTCATTATATAAAGGGAAATACCTTCTGCATTTTGGTTTGTCTAGTTCCAAAACGGATTAGAAGATTTTTGCTCTTGTGAGGAAGCTTATTGTTGTATTTTTGAAAATTGATGTGATCATTGAAGTCAAGTAGCTGAATGCTGATCTTTTGTAGGTTTGGGAGGGCAGGACACAACAAACAAACCAAAACCCCAGATCTTGAAGGTTCAAGGTTTAACTTCCATTTTAATAATTTGTGTGGTTCTGAATTTGTGGCCATCCTGATCAATTTGGTAGATAAATACCAGTAGAATTTCATTGACCTCAACTTTGCCACCTGTGAATCTGTTACAAAATCTAAAATTTGTAATTGCAACAAGAAAGCATTCCAGAAAAAGCTATGCCTTTTAAATTCTAAATGTGCAGATATACATTTAATTTTATTTTCTAATTTTTTCTTTCCACTTTTCTTTCCTTGTGGCACAACTGATGAAAGCCAAAGTGTTTTTACCTCAATTAAATTAATTCCCTGTTCTTAATAGGTTATCTACACTAATCTGATTTTTGTAATATAAAATCTAGTTATACCATTATAAAAATCATGGAGAGTATTTCTATGGTGCTGCTTCCTATGATGTGGAAAACAGCTCCTTTTTTGATCTTATAACTAAATGAACAAAATGTAATATATAAAGCCAGGTGTATATCATATAGCCTCATTTTCCTCTGAGTCAATCAACCTAATTAACCTTGTCACACAGTTACTTATGTCAGTTGATTACAAACCTCCACAAACATAATGATTGGAAACAGTACCACTATTCTTGGGGCTAAGTTATATTTACATAGGAAACTCCTTTGTTTTCCTTTTGCTTCCCCCCACACAAGGATATCCAACCTTGCAGCCTGGGGATCCTAAACTGCACTGCAAGGGCCTGGGGAGAGAGATGAGAATGAGGAGGAGCTGTGAGCCTGACTGGGTTTATTCCAGGGAGGCTGTGATCAGTAGTGGAGAGAAAGGAGGGGCATCCTTCCTTTAGGGCTGTCAGGCTTTTTCTGTGCTTCAGATCAAGTAGGATTACTCACACTCCTGCCTAGTGTTATGCGGTCTCTGGACCCATAATTGAACCCTTAAGGTTCAATTTTATCTGCATGTATTGTGAAGACAGTTTACTTGAATTGCTACCACTATTTTAATTTTGCTGCAGATCAGTTTTTTAGTTGTAGCTATCTTCCACTCTCTTGTCAATTAATTTGTAGTTAGATTTGGGCCCAATCAGTTCAAATAGCAATGCCTCCACTTAGTCACTTAGATCCAATTTAGCTACCTAGAGAAGTGACTATTAACATTAATCACTTAACTAATCAGCACCTTTTCAGAACGGCTGACTGCTGATGGGAGAATCTTCATCCTGAAGGCAGATGAGTTAGAAATTTTTGGCCAAGGAGATAAAATCCTAACATTACATTGTCTTCGTTGGTTGCTAAATTAAGTGAGATGGGAGATGAAATTCAGTGACCTTTTAAAAACGGGCAATTGCAGTTGCTGAGAAATTAGCATACATGAAATCTGTGTAGAATTGCATAACGGAAGTTGTATGAATGATTTAACATCGATACTACCATTGCCTTGCACATACATTTAGCACAGATTAAATTCACTGTAGATCTTCTGAAATGTTTTGCAAATCTGCAAATTAATCTGAATGTTTTTATATATTATACCTTTAGTAGATAAAATGAAGTGTCAGGTTAAATAAAGTAATAAAATATTTATTCTAAGCTGTTGATGACAGCATCAACAATGTATTAGGAGCCGACCCTAGGAAATACTGACTTCTGTCTCATCTACTTTAATGTGAATATGAAATAAGCCATTCAAAGGTAAGGGATATATTAATAGAGTTAAGTCAGTGTAAAATTGGCATGAAAAGAGGATGAAGATGTAATATTGAGTCATTGGTTCAGAAAAAAATACAGACCCTGCAAAATTTAAAAATTCTCATGACTGATGCATGGCATCTGCTTCCAGATGCAAATTGTTCTTTGTATCCTTTTTAAACCAACCATTGGGACATTCTTGTATTTTGTGTATCTTGAATATCCATGTCGGGGAACTGAAAATATTTGGGTGCTAGAAATTCAAAAGAGCTGTTTCAGGAGTTATCCCAAAAGTTCTGTAGGATTGTTTAGACTTATCATGATGTTCCTATTATGAATAAAGATATTTCCTTAGTCAACTATACTTGGTAACTTCATATGACTGTACTCTGTTGAGTTCTGCATGACATGGCGTGGAAAAGTGCTAAATATTTCAGGTTGTGCTGGATGGATATAGAAAGTCACAAAACTGGCAAATGCATCTCGATATAGTATGACGTGAATTATTAGAATTTTAATGCAAGAAAGCACAAACTCCTGCATATCCAGCTGCATCATCAGTGCTGTTTGATCCTGGCTATCTCAAAATGACTATAGATATGTACCTGGTCAAGTCACAGAAGTAAAACCCCCATTGCAAAGCACTGCCTTCCTGCAGGCCCCTCCTGCTGCAGAGGAGTCCCATGCACCTCCTCTGCAGTGTGCCTGGCTACAGGTTGTCCTTGCCTCTGGCTCCTGGCCTGAGGGTTACAGGGAAGCTGTGACTGTGTACATGGCTCCTGAAGCCCTGCAGGAGGGCTACAGGAGGAATCCACTTTCTACACTTCACCTGCAAATGGCTCTTACAGCTTCCCTGGAAGTGCAGCCCAAATTTAGATCTTAATATAGCACCTATGTGCAGTTGTTAAGAGGGGAGGACTATATATCCAGGCATCAGTTTGACATTTCCATAGCCTGATGTGAAATGTACTGGTTGCTGTAATTGGCTGATAAGTGGAGAAGATAGAAAGTGGTCTGGCTTGACTGCTACAAAACACTTGATGATTATGTTCCACAGCTCACCTCTTTGTTCCCCGTATCACTGCATCATGATTACGATTCTAATTAGTTTATTTAAATCACGATCAATACACCAAGGAGAAGCATCAGACAGCTAATATGATTTATTACATATTCCAAGAGCATTTGTCTCAGATTTGGCATTTCTGCTATCCGTCTCCAGAATGCCCCTGCCTGCTTGACAGCAGCCTGTCAGTGCTGCTATGATTGCTCTATGCAGTGACTTTAACTGCCAGCTTTTCCTGCAGCCTTGGAGAGTGATCGATCAGCACTACAATCACAGCTACACAGAATATTTTAACACTTGCCTATGGCCCTGTCAATTATGAAAAGATGGAGTATCAATGCACATTGCAATCTGGTGCTGTACCACTTAAGCATCAAACAGAAGACAAAAAGTAAACATTGGTGACCATCTTTACGAATATCTTTCTCTTTTGAAGCTTTTTTTCTTATAACTGATATTTTACACAGAGCTCTGGAGGAAGATCAAGAGCTGTCTTTGTAACATTAAGGGTTCTTGAGAGTACTGTAAGTACTGAAGTAGTGGTAAAGAAATGCAGTAATGCTAAAGATTTTCATAAACTGTCTTTCAAACCCGTGAAGGTAAAGGTCAGGTGAGGTGGTGGCTTATTATTATTAATAAATATAGGAGCAAGGGGAGATATTAAGGTTTCCTTCAAAACATACAATATTTTACAGCTGAGTTTCAAGGCATCTTCTTTTCCTGAACCTCTAGTATGGGTGACTTGACCCTGGTTTTATTGATTAATCTTTTATTCTTCCCCAATGAATAATTTAAATTATGAGCTGTAGCCTGGCATGATTAGCAGGAACATAAGAGAGATTTTAAAGTAATACACTGTATCAGTGCTGCATTGGATTCCTTCTGCATCATGGCACTCAGGGCTGAAAACTCTTATATTACAACTTTGTAACTTGATTACCAATTCTCTTCCGTGAGGGACCCATAACAGACTTTTACTCTTCTCTGATGCAGGAGGAGGGCTGTTAGGGAGCTGGTTTTGGTTCCTGGATTTTCCAGTCAGTCTCCAGCCTTGCTTGAGTTTCTAATTTGTGCCCATAGTTCAGCTCACCTAACAGGTGTACTAGCTGTGCTGCAGTAAAGCATCCTCATGACCTCTACATTTCCCTGAATGCAAAGTGTGTCAGTCCTGTTGGATGAGGAGAAGGGCCCCTGTTTGCCCCAAACACTATTGCAATAAGTTGTGCTATATTAAAATTCAAAGGAATTTTTATATAGGGGGTGTAGGAAAATTCAATAACATGTAAAACTGTATTCTGTAACTTCATAAGCCTGTGCAGCACAAAAGGCCAAGATTTGCACTGTGAAGAGTGAATTTATTGTTGCACATAACAGTCACTATACTCTCACTAGTTTTCTATCCTCAGGTGCTCATGCAGGTCCCACTGATATACCACAATATTAGTTTGTGAGTCCTGAAAGCAGGTGTAGCTCAGTGTAGTGAGTGCATGACTATATTATATATAAGGGACAGAATGATATGTACAGGTGGCACTAAAAAACAACCTCAGATTGTAAATGGTATTCAGAGATATGAATTTTGAAATGTTTAAAGAAATTAATAAATGCCAGCAACAACAAAAGAAAGAACACAAAGAGCTTCTCTTCTACTAAGCCATAAACTGCAGCAAAACTCAGGAAAAGGTCCAAAAATAGTTATACCAGTCCCCCAGAAAGCAGGGTTTTTTTAATTACAAAGCTGTATTAGCTGGCTAACAATCCCCATGGTGAAGTTGTACACAGGAAATTGCCTGTTGCAGTTGCCAGGCTGCTGCTGCAGAGTCTGTTGTACCCCTGCACCAAAGTGCCCAGAGCCTCAATCCAAGTGCTGTTGTCAAAACAATCCTTGGAGTCCTGAAAGCAGCCAGGGCTGTACTCTCAGCCTCTTTCCATGCCCCCTTTTGTAATGTGCCTTGACGTGGCAGGGATGGTCCTCTTTGCTCTGCTCAGAACAGGGGGATCCCTACGTGGTGCTCCCAGTCCCTGTGGTGATGTGGAGCAGAAAGTGGTGCTGCCATGAGTGACATTAGAATGCAGCACGTTTCTGGAAGTCAGCACAGCCTGCTCCCTCAGGCATGCTTGGTTTCCCAGCCACAAGCAGGAGAAATAATTTCTTGGGACCTAAGTTCTGTTAGTTGAGGGAGCACTGCCATATCTTTTTCCTTTACTTTATTTCAAATGATGACTACATTGGGGTTACATGCATATTACAGTCTCTGCCCTATTAAAAATTCTATATTTCTTAAATAGTTTATAGAATAGGTCCTTTAGAAAAACTTTTGAATATTATTATGCTGTTTTTCTAACATAATAGAAGTATATATTTAATAAAAGCATGTATTTAATGAAAACATACTGCATTTTTCTTGCAAGCTGTTTAATGTACAGGCATATTTCAACCATTAGAACTTGGCACTTTCCATATGGATTCAGTTTTAACTCAGTCTTAAACAGAATCTTGTTAAATATTTTTAGGCATTTTTAGAACTGGTTGTTTTGAAATAAAATCTGCCATAGCAGCAAGCCCATTTCAAAGGACAGTTATGAGGGTAATCCAAATCTTAAAATTTTAGAATTGATCTGAAGATGGCATCAGATAGTATGCTCCAGTGAATACTTTCCTGGGAAGATGAAATGTTTTAAAGAGAAATTGTTATATACATAAGTTAAAATAGGACAATCCTACCTCTGCACATCTAAAATTTTAGAGCCTAGAAAAACCAAAGGATTGGCATATTCGTGTCTGCTCACCTTCATATCACCTACAGTATCACAGTATTCCATTTACAGGGTTGTTACTTTAGAACAGATTTCAGAGAATGGCATGCATCCATATTTTCATCAAATTATTGGTCTAATATAAAATCAATTGTGATCTCAGAGGCTTTTATTTTTATTCATTGGAGGATTAGATACCCTTGCCAGTTATTCTAGTGTGTGTATGTGGGGAAGAGGATTATGCCTTAAGTGGGTCACAATCCCAGCTGAGGCTGGGCATTTGAAAGTGCTGCACTGAGAAGATCCAAGGTTGTGATTTTCCAGAAGTGTTCTTGTGGCCATACTGTTGCTGCTGATCCTTCAAAGAATGTTTAGTAGTGCCTGTCAGCACAGCCTTTTTACAAGTTGCTGTTTGCAGTACTAGGGTCTCATCTTAAATCTTTTCTCATGGCTCATGTTTATTGATTAAAAACTTTCTGACAACTATTATCCTTCAGTAATTTTCATAGAAGAAGATTCTCCATCCTAAATTTCAGAGCAGGCCAATCTTATATCTCAGTTGTGCTGGATAAGTTTTACACAGCTATGAACTTGTAATAAAACACATTTGAATGTGTCTTCCTACACCTTGGCAGACCTATAGGAAAATTTATTAACCATCTATGGAAATAGCAGGAGACCTTCTTTCTTTTGGAGCCTGGAGGCTGTGAATTGATGTTCATTGTTACCAATAATCTGCAGCCACTGAGAAAATACTTAAATAATAGAAAATAAAATACTTTGCAGAGATAAAAATGTGATTTATGGATTGAATTTGAACTTGTGATATTGGTTGTTATGTATATATAGATTTTTTTTAAAATCTTTTGTGCTCTAATGAGATATAAGTGCATTTGTACATTGAAGCTGTAAAGAAATTGATCTCTTAAAATGATTTGGTAGTATTTTAATATATCTACATCCATTTAGGCTACAGAAAAGACAAAGAAATTCTGTGTTGCTCTTAATGTATTTTAGTATATGAAGCTAAAGAGCCAAATGCAGCTCTCAAATCAAGATGTTGGAAGATTTTACAAGGAACAACATGGAATTGGACTTAAAATTATAACTTCATCTGTAATTAACTATCTTTTTCTCTATATATTTGACAATTTGGATGCAAAACAAAAAATTCTTGGAATATAGAAATGAAATTCAAATTAAAGCAGTTAAATTTCAAGGGTGAGTGTTAATAAGTAAAATGTGCTTATTTTTAAGGAGGAAATTGTTTCTGGTGCAATGCTTAGATATATTTATGGCAAAGACACCACTTTGTAATTAAAATGGTGTTAAAAACTGAGCAATGCTTGTGGGTTCCCTGTTGTGCCTGGAGACTTCTACCCCTTTCACTGAACATGTGAATTTCTGCTGGTGTCATCTGAACTTAATAATCCTTCTGCACTTTCGACAGTCTTAATTGGCATTAATTTCTCTGCCTTGTTCCTTCATGTTAATCACTTCCTGCAAAGAACAAGTAGCGTTTTTGTGGATTTCAAGGTAGAAATGACAAATTTGTATTGTTCTGTATCTGAAGGGTATTTTTGTATTGCTGTTATGAATTTTATTGAGTCTTTTTTCCAGTAAGAATTCCATTTGGAAAAGTTGTGGATCAAATGCAAAGTTTGTTTCAACTGAAATCTATCACCTAAGACTTACTGTTTTCAATCATCCTCAAGTAGTAGATTAAAGGTCTGGAATTAGTTTGACACTCTTGCTGGTTTTGTTTCATGGAATTCAATCCTTTTGTCTTGCCATAGCTGGTTGCTTTTTTTTTTTTTTTTTTCCTCCTGTAAAATAATAGAAAAGAATAACAGAATAATTCTGATGTGAATAATTATTGTATTTAAATGGAAATGTTCTCTTCCAGAAAGTGTTGTTTAGACAGAATTGAAATATTTCAAAGAAAATTATAAATTTTTTAAGTCTGGTACATGTTAGATAGATTTTTCACCTGTTTTAATTTAAAAGAAAACTAAAAAATCAGAGTATCAAATTAGTTCTGATCATTGCATGTGCTTATTAATTCTAAAACTATGTCTCTTTGTACTATGTCTCTTGTACCCAGACAAAGGTAAAGCTCACAACTTTCTTGGTAATTACTGACATCTTTTAGGTATAGAGCTGTGAAGTTCTTAAGTCTAAAAATTCTCTTTGCCCTTGAGTATCTTTGCTTTTATTGCTGATGATTCTTTTCATATGGTGAATGGAGGAAAAAACCACAGATCCAAGGAGTGGAGTTTTCTTCCCATTCACTAATGAATGAACTCTCTTGCCCCATTTAGGTACTTTATTTCCTTGGAAATCCTTGAGAATTAGCATGCTATATTCTTTCTGCTCCTATCTCTGAACATTTTATCTTTATATCTGACAGAGAGAATCTGCATTGCCTGAACTCAGAACAGGAAACAAATTTCTATGATGTAGTATTTCTTGCACTTATGTCTACCATTAGGAGCAGGGAGGAACAATTATAGGATCTGTTGACTCTTAGAGAGAAGAAACAGGGATGCATCACTATTTGCAGTCTGTAGATGCTACTAGTTGAAATGACAGTGGGCTCCATGTAGCCATAAATTATGAAGAATTGGAAATCATCAAGTTTTTATAATTGTGGATTTTTAATATTTCTAAAAGTCTGGATTTTTAAATTAAAAATTCACAATGTACTGTTTTAATAATGCAACCATTTTTTTAATATAATAAGTGGGTATAAAAGATATATCAATATTGTAACACTTTTTTTTGACCATATGTGTATGGAAAGTGATTGTGTCAGAAGTTAACCTGATTAAGTGATGTAATACCCATGAAAATAAAGGGGGGGGATCTTGATTTATTGTTTCACTATAACAATTTAATTTCCCAAGCTACTCAAAGGTGGGGTGGAGAGGCTGGGTTCTAATATAACTTTCTAATTTCTTTTTTTGATAACTTTACATTTCAGTTTGAAAAAGGGATACGTGTTAAGACATTGCTGGGTGAATTACTGAAACCTTTCTCTACATTCCCACCTGTTTGCCAGGGCTCCTGCAGGCCTCCAGAAGACTGGCACTAGATTGTGACTCTCAGTTGAGTGCATAGGAGACTGTAGATTTTAACTTTTTTGTGGAACATAATTCCTTTGGGAAAAGACTTTTAGAGAATATTCTTGTGGGAGTTTTCTGGCCAAATCGTTTCAGCAGGCTACAGGCTTTTACAAAACTGATGATGCCCTTTGGGAATGTAGTTTTCATCATTGTTTGTATCTTGCCTTGACAAATAAAGAGGACAAGCATAAAGAGAGGCAGTGACTTCAAAGCATTCTTCTGTGACCATTAAACCTGTGAACACTTCAGGAAGATTTGGACCCCAGTCACAGAGTATCAGCTTCAAGGGCAATTATGTAAATTTGCTTTATTTTCTGAGATTAGTTGCTAAGTGTGGTTCCCATGAGCTGTGCAATCCTAATGTGTGGTGAGCCTCCTTTCTCTTCTTCTCTGCCCTACTTCCCTTCGTGTAAAATCCAAATAGGAACTGCCAGTTGCTTCATATATGATCCATAAGGAAAGCTCTCGCTCCTTAAATTAAGATTTGTAGTGCTCTAATAAAGGACAAGCAGTTGTTATATGCTGATATTTAAGTAAACATAAAGAACATCATTAGAGGAAAGCAGTGAATATAGAATTGCAGAGTTAAGGATCAGCATCATCAAAACAGGAAACTGTGATTGCATTTGAGATTAGTGCACTTGGAATTCATGGTCAATTTTTGTAGTCCTCTCTATTGTTCTGTCTAATTATTTCGACAGGGAAGGGGTGATGAACTTTAGTACTTTTGAGTGTGTACCATAAAAAATAAAGGGGGAGACCCATGGCAGGGATTGTTTTCTAAGCCAATTATGTGAGAAAATATTCATAATATGTTCAAGAAATCACAGTAATATAATTCCTTGTTTTCTTTGTTGCTTAGATATTGGTGGAGCTTTCTAAATATTAGCATATTTCCTGTCACTGAGTATTGTCTTTGGGAGAAAGAAAAGCTCTGGTCTTTTAAACAGGATAAGCAGATTCATGTTTATCCAAATTCAGGATGTAAATGTTTTCTGCAATTAGATTTAAAGTGCTCTCTTAGTGAATGATTTTTTAAGCTACAAATGCCCACAGATGAGTGGTATCATCTCTCATATCACCTTTGTGGAGCAAGGAAGATACACCCACAAACATCTATGGATAGACCCACAAACATCAGCCATGACTGTGGCTCCATGGTTTTTGAACCATCTTTAGCTACTAGATAATTTTGATAACTGCTGCTAATAATAATGTTGGTAGGTTTGATAATCCTAAAATCTTATCTGAACAGCATTTTTCCTTTCCACAGTTGCAAGTAAGAAAAATACTGAATGCATTAGTAAATTCAAATGTTTTATTACCTTAAATTGTAACCTCACAGTGGGGTAAATCAAATTTCATTACTATTCAGAAAACTATGTGTAGGCTGCATAGTGTTCGATGAACAAAGTGGTTAGCAATCATTCTTTTTATGGTAAGAGAGGGACACAGATAATTTGTATTCATGTTATCAGGACCATTTTCAGGGTTTTCCTCAAAGCAGTAGCAATGAGTGTGCCTGCTGCCTGTTGTGTAAAGCTCTAATATGCTTTCTTATGGTCACTTGTTTTGATTGAAGAGGAATTGCTGGAGCTGAGAGGACAAAATGAATGCTATTACAGGGTGCGTTATAAGCACAGAGAAAAGAACAAAACTTGTTGAGCCCTCAGTACGTGAGGGCTGCCTATTACCTCTGCCCCAGTGCAGTGAGCTCCATGAGAGCCATTTATAAAGTGTGTGGCTCTGATGGCACCCTCTGATGATGAGTTAATTGAACAGTGTCAGCGAGGGCAGTCCTGGCCCTGGAAAGAGACTGACAGGATGATGGGAGCAGTCGCTACTTCATTACTTAGAAACAAAATCAGAGATTCTTCATTTTAAAGGCAGGAGCTGCCAAGCAGTTCAAGAGCAAATGGTTTAATGTGTGGGGGGGTGGATGAGGTAAGGAGCTTTTATGTGTAAAGAGCTTCACTTAACCCTGTGGCAGCATTCCACTCTTGATCTGTCTGTGGCATGAGAGCAGACAGACCAGTCCTACTGTTTTAACTCTGGTCTTTGATTCTCACCAGCCAGATCTATTTTAATGGTTTAATGAAATTAATTCTCCTCAAGTAAGTCTGTTTTGCCCATGACAGTAATTAGCAAGAGATCTCCCTGTCTTTAACATGAACCCACAAGACTTTTCATCTCATTTTCTCCCTGTCCTACTAAAAAGGGGGAGTGATAGAGAGACTGGGTGGCCATGGGGCAGCTAGAGAAAGTCAACAGACCATCCTATACATTGTAGCTGCCTCGTCATACCAGTGCTGCTATTCAATGTTCCATTTTCTCAAATCCTTTACCAAGATCTGTGTGTAAGGAGGTAACAAATGGAACTGGCACCTGCTTTATTGCTTGAAAATTCTGCCATCTTCAGTGGTCATCTTATAAATGGGATTTATTTCCAGTGTTGGCTATGGGTTTTTTCCTAGTCTTTGCCACCCTGTCCCCTACGCAGAAGGAAAGGAAAGGAAAGGGAAAGGGAAAGGGAAAGGGAAAGGGAAAGGGAAAGGGAAAGGGAAAGGGAACGGGAAAGGGAAAGGTTAGTTGAGAAGTTTCACTGCTTTGCTCTACAGGAAAATTTGGAGGTTGAGTCTCTGTTTTCACTTGTAGATTGAGTATGCTAGCTGAGGAGTGTTTTCCATAGTTAGTGCTTCTCAGGGGAGAATTGTTGTCTAAGAAAAGTAAGAATCACACATACTACAAGGTTCAAAAGTAAACTCCACCCTCACAGCCCCCAAATTAGTGCATTTTAGATATAATTCCATATTTCTCACTTTACAGGTATTTCATCTCTTTGGTGCAAACAGTTGGTCCTCTACAGGAAATTTCAGCAAGCTGGACATGCTAGGAAGTGCCTGGTAAGGTGAAGAACGTCCTGCCAGGTCTGAAATGGGTTCTGCCACACTTAACGCCTGGGTGCTCAGCCCCTCTATCTCAGATCTACCCGTACCCACAAGGGAAAAATATCTCCTTTCCTGATCTTTGTCACAGAAGCAGGTTTGGCTGTGAGGTAAGATCCCAACAACAGGCTGGGATACAGGGAATGGGTCATAGGCAGCAGGCCATCCCCCACACCTGAATGCTAACCAGTGCAGACTGTCCCTACCCAGCCTGTCAGGGATCACTGTTCTGTCTCTGGGTCCCTTTGAACTACTGTCAGCTTTTATTGTGTGTAAGCACAATAGCAGGAAGAGAGGTCATAGTATAATATTTTTAATGAAAGAGGATATTGGATGTACAGACTGCAGTCATGTTAGAAGATTTGTCACTGATGTCAATGTAAGTAAAAAACCAAGAAAGGACACACTGCCTCAAATTCAAAGTTTTAAATGTTCAAGCAAGTAAACTGTAAGAAATTTTCAGAAGCAATGTCCCATAATTATGGTAAATAAATGGAAGGTTAGATTTCAAGACATGCTTCGTCCCCTGCAACAGAGGTATTTTACATATTTTACTGCTTATTTCACAGCTTTCATGCATGCTAAATTATTCTGAAAATGTGGTTTAAATGGTCTTTGTAGCATCCTCTATAATCTATGGATGATGAAATAGGAAACTTCTAGACTGAAAGTTTGAAAAGACTGCTATTACTATAATTTTCAGCAGTAGTGACTGTCAGTATTCAATTTTGGCTTCCTCCAGCTGGCCAATAACAGTTTAGTTTCTTATCAGCTTTTCCATTTTTATAACTTATTCGATTTGGATATATATTTAAGATTACATGTGAATTTTTCTGTTTTACCTTACATTCAAGAAGCCGTGCAATTTTTGTCACTTGTCCAGTTTTTTAGGGATTCTTCATTGAATTAGACTTTAGGAAATTACAGTTTATGTAATGACAAAAGGATGGCATAATTCAAATAAGTAGCAGCATGAGAGATTTTGAAAAGCAGTTTTAACTCCCAAATCTGGTGGTGGTTGGTGGTGATTTTTGCTTGCTGGTTCATTCATTTATTTAAGATTAGATTTAATTTTAGATTTGAGGCCCAGATCCAAATGATTCCTCCTATAACAGCCCCAAAGTGTTCAGTCTAAAGAGGGTGAAGTATAATAAGAACAAGCTTCTAGTGGCCTTGACTTAGGCTGCTTTTCTGTCATCTGCCACTTACCAGTTTTTACCAGAATTTACATTGTTTAATTTCATTTAATGACTGGTTTTGGTGAGGCCTGGAAGACAGAAGTTATCCAAGTTTCTTTAAGAAACTTGTGCACTATTGCTCCTTCTGCTTCCTTTGCCTTTTATAGGAAATAATTTCAAATACTTAATATCTTGCTATGTGAATGTCTTTTCAAACCTTTGATTATTTTTAGAGCTTCTTCAGTCCTTTAATAACCTTTCTTAGATAAAATGACTGGAACAGCGTTTGAAGAAACAAAATCAGTGATGTAAGAAAATATATGTGTGTTTTGATATTACATTCTGTCCTACTCTTGGGACAACCTAACACTTCTTCTATGATTTCTTTACCTGTTGAGAGAAACTCTCACTGAGCTGTCCACAGCTATACTTCCATCCCTTTCTTGCAGTGCTTTTGTGATAAGAGAATTCTAATTGGTGTAGATTTAAATTTTTCTCCCCATCTGCATTTCTGGACTTGCAGCTTTCACTTCCATTTCCATTATGGGGTCTTTTCTTGGAAAATGAAGGTTCTGTGATATCAAAACATTTCTCAGGATTACGGGGATTACATCAAAACATTTCATAGAAACCAGGTCTGGCAGGAGAGCTGGCCAGATTGCCGAGTTTCTAGCCAGCCTTTTCAGCACCAACACTGCCAGGTTAGCAAGTTGCCATGCAGCTCTTCCCAGACTTTTCAGGCTGTTTTGATCCTATGAACCTTTCCTTTGAAAGACTTGATGTTGCAAGTTCCACCCCCCCCAGGCTGCCCAGTTTGTCTGTCCCAGCTGCAGGCTGTGCTGAAGCTCCCTTAGGGACCTGTACCTTTTGTAGCACCTATACAGGAGCGTGGCTGACTCTGTGCCACTGACACTTGCCCTCAAAGCATGGCCAGCAAGCAATACTCCAACACCAGGAACTCATTCAGCTCTTCTCAGCCATCTCCACAGTAAACTGCTGCCAGGCTTCTAAAAGATACTTTGAAGTAAAAGAAATCACTTCAAAGTGATAAACAACTGGCCCTTTGAGAAAAGCAGGTCTGCAGCATCACTGCTGTACACATCTTCAGCTGGTGGGAAGTGCCAAATAGATGTCTTGTCTTTGGCTGCTGTGGGTCTGGAGTAAAAGACTATTTTCATGAAGTTTAAATCAGTGCTTGTGATGCTCTCGGTGGTTTTGTATGGAAATTTCTTTTTTCTTGGTTAATGAAAACTAGTTTTCTCATGAAACCAATGATCCTTTCACAGGCTTCTCAGAAGCTTCAGTCAGGAAGATCACATGTTTCTGGTTCATACTGTTTCATGCCCCGAGAAATATAAAGTTACAGAAACTATTTTACTGGTTGTACCTTACTTGATCATGATATGCCAGATACTTTGTTTCTCTTAATCAGCCTTGTAAGTGTTCCCCAGGCTCACCTGTAAGACTCTCTCTCTCTCATATGTCAATATTGACCTGTGGTATATGTCACATTTAATTCCATAATTCTATGGATTATTTGCACAACTTTTGAAAACTATAGTACATTATTCATTGCTCCCCAATCCTCTGATTGGCAGTTCACTACAGGTGTTGTTGAATTCTGAAGTTAGTCTGCCTGTGTAAGGAATGATGAAGGAACATCTTGCAGTTTTGAGAATGAAAAAGAGAATTGCACAAAAAAATTTTGGAAGGCAAAATTTGGACTGCTGAGACTCTTGAGACAATTCACAGAATAGGGTTTTCAACAGAATGACAGTGAGAAAAGATCTGCTTAGGAAGAGTGCTATGAGTAACACTTGAGAGCCTTATGGGAATAAATGAACAGAACTCTAAATACTTGTGAATAAATATTCTCAGGGGTTTCTTGCCTATTGCAAAGGTATTTTATGTATATTGTTGGGTAAAAGCCTATGATATTTCTGGAAAATAACCATTGGGGGAGGGGAGGTCAGGGGGAGTCATTTACAAAATAATGAGCAAATGGGCCAGAGTCTGATTTCTCTCTTGCTAAGGCAGGAAGGTATCATAGAAATCAGTCCCAGCAGACTTGTGAAAATATATCCAAAATAGTCAAATATTCCTTAGAGTTATTTGATGCTTATCTTGAATTCTAGAGCTGCAGACTCTATGTAGAATTTGTAGTTTTTGAATGATTGGGATAATGTGGAAAATTATGTACATTTTCGAGGAAAATGCTGGCATTCTTGGTGGCATTTTAATCCCAGGAATGGGGTTATTTACTTGAGTGAATTATTTTTGACACCCTTTCTCCCTGCTTTGACTTTACATTGTCAAGTTACAAAATTCAGCATGGTACATCATGCTAGCAGCAATGGTTAGTATAACAATGAAGAAATCTATTGAATGTGTTTAATTAGAGGCCACTTCAAGGAAACCAGAAAAAAATGCTGTACAACTGGTGTGTGAGTTGGTAGGTTCTAAACTAGCTTTAGGTGCATGTAATTAACATCACTGCCTTTTTTTTTTTTTTTCTTTTTTTTTTTTGTGATTTATTTTCTAAGGTTGTGAACTAGAAAAATTAAAAAAGAGAAACATTCTACTGTGTTTCATATTACCTTGAAAATCAGGTCCAACAGTTTACAAGTCAAGTAGTTACATGACTAGGCCTTATTATGCTCCAAGCACCTCATATTTTAATTGATTTGACTTTTTGGAGATAAATGTCTTGTGTCATATATAACACAAAGCATAACACAGTATAATGTAATTTCATTGAGGATCTTTTGTAATTGCTTATCACACATGGCTGTGCATGATAGATGGAAACAATAAAAAAATAAATGAAAAATA
This sequence comes from Certhia americana, assembly GCA_018697195.1. Lineage (NCBI taxonomy): Eukaryota > Metazoa > Chordata > Aves > Passeriformes > Certhiidae > Certhia > Certhia americana. Next base: position 21,350,712 of record CM031864.1, on the reverse strand, counting down.
TTTGAGCCAAACAATGTTAGCTTCTGAAACGTTGATTTTTATTTTCATTTTTTTTCAATATGTCCAGATATGAACAGTCAGAAAACATCAATCTCTTCAGGAATGCATTAGGAACTGTGGGATAGAATTGATAAAGAGCTTACTTTCCACAGATTTCAAATCAATAGTGGGGACTTTAAGGAAGGCAACTGCTGGCTGCTGTGTGGGATGTAAGGTGCACTTCTGAGTGCCTGGAGCAAGGTCATCATATTTATCAAGTCAATTTTTGCTTTTCCTTCTGGTTGTTTTATTGAGACAGTGTTAGGAGAGCAGTTACAAAGCATCTCTTTAAATTAGTGAAAATACATTATCTAAAAATGGTATTGTTTAAGAATCAGTAATTCATAAAAGCTAATTTAAAAATCATTTGCATATAAAAATTTAGAGTTTTTGTTTCAGAACTAAACTCCAGCTGTAGTTCTTGATAGCTGCATGATGTGTGCTTGGATGTGGTTGGACTGTAGTAAACCTTCATTCATTCACAAAACTAAAGTCATGCAAATATAATTTAAAAATTATCCCTTTGTAACCTGTGCTTCCTAATAGCAGTGGTTCACATAATGCTGATTTGTGAATTACTTCATACAGATGAACAATCAGTCCCTCACTTTCTGCAGTCTGTGGTAACAGAGACCCTTGAACAAATCCAATTGCTTTTGGTTACTATACTTTCATCTGATCTTGTCCCACTTGGTGCTGGGGAACCCTTTCTTTCCCTTTAGACAGAACCAGGAAATATCTGGGAAAATCTTAAAATGAGGAAACAGATGCTGAAAACTGGAGTGGGTTTTCACACTCCTGTGAAGCTCTGACCCTTATCACCAAACCATGCAGGCTGCAAAACACCTTCAGACATCTCTAATCCACCACCCTGCACAAAGCTGGTTCAAGTTTTCCCAGCCAGGCTTTTCGTACCTGCTGGATGGGAGCTGCACTGCCTTTCCAAAAAATGTGCTCCAAAATGTGACCATCCTCCTTGTGAAAATATTTTCTTATAAATCAAGATTCCCTGTGTTGTACCTGATGTTTGTTGTTGTTTATCCTAGTGATGTGCACTTCTCTTCCTTTTGTGGCCCTTGACAGTGTTGAAAAAATTAATTCTCATACAATCTCCTCTTTTGCTGTCATTTAGCTCAGTTTTGTTTTTTTTCCACTAGCAATAAGAAAAATATATTTTGTCTTTAAAAACTCTTGCTACCTCCAGTGCTTGAAATGTGTTCTTTGCATTGACAGATATTTAATATCACAGGTCAAAATGGCAAAGCACTGGCCAATTCTGACTCCAAAATGCAGGGTAACTTTTAAGAAATTTTCAGTGTAAGTGACAAACTCCAGACAATATTCTATATGGAAGCCTAATATACAGACTCCTTGTGACTATTTATAACAGCACATTTTTTATAGTTTTGTGGGATTGTTTATTTTTTTCTCATTCATCCTGGCATTATAAGGAGTCTTATAATGAGTCTGGCTTACTATCATTTTAAGGTTTACTTGATGTTGTCTCTTCATGAGAAATGTTAATTTTTAACTTGACAATCTTCTTCACTGTGGCTTCCAATTCCTGCAGGCATTCTTAGCATTAGCATGTGGTGTTCCTAAATCAGTGGCTAGAGGGAAACCATGCTTATCTGGCCCCATTTCTTGTACCTTATCTCCTGGGGTATAAGATCTCAGGGATATAATTTGACATCTGCTTCTGATTTTGATTATGAATACAAGAGAACTTATTATGCTCTTTCAGGCCTCCAAGTTTTCTGTAAGTAAAGGTGAGTGCAAAGTGATGGGTGCTCCACTAGGATTGCCAAATGCTAGAGCTTAATTGAGGACCACAGCTAAGGTCAGAACTAATTCACGTTAGCTACAGCTTCTGAGGACTTGTGCTCATAGACAATATTTCTAATTGGTTGCTGAATTACTTGTTTGCTGTGTCACATTTTCTTCCCTTTCTGGCACAATGCAGTTATTCTCTAACCACAAAGCAGTGTCTGTTCTTTATTCTTTTAGACTCTCTGCTTGTTCAAGGCTAGTGACAGCTTTTCATCTTTGGGGTTTTGCTGTCTGGGGTTTTTTAAAATTGCTTGCTTGATTTTGGTTGCTTGTTTTGCTAATCATCTACTTAAAACATGGGATCATTTGGATTATATGAAGTTAAATAAAATGGACTGTTTAGACCCCTAGCACCTAGATTCTCCTTTTGGTTTAGATTGACTATTTGCATTCTATGAGCAGATCTGTTTTTTTTTTTTTTTCCTTCTGTTTCCATTGCTCTTGTTAATTCCGCTGCTTTGGGCCATGTTAAATTCGCTTTTGCCAGGAATCATCTTTGGAATCTCTCATTATTAACAGGGCATTCACTCTCAGTGTGTCCTCTAGGACATTTCTAAATGGGCAATATTCTGTTAGTCTGTTAGGCTGTCACATACACAGTTATAGTATCATGCAGCTGTAATGTCATATTGCTTTTTCCTATAATGAAGTATTTTACAATGGTGTTTGGTTTGATATGTTACTCTTTTACAATTATTTGTGCATCTTCTGAGGTTTTATCCCCTGGTTTCTGTGACTGCTACAAATTGCTTAAGACAGGGTAAGTTTAACCCTTCATACATTTAGGAGAATTATATGTTCTCTGTAATCTTATATGTGAAAAAACATTGGCCCAGGGTTCCTATATATTGCTGCCATTTTCTGCATTGAACTATTAATTTTTTCTACAAACCACCACTCTTAATTTTTTGGGGTTTGTTAACATTTATATTTAAGAAAGATTTAGTTTAAAAAAGCAAATTGTATTTACATCAATGAAAAAAACCTCTTGTTCTATTTCAGCAACATGAAAACACAATAGAGGAAAAACACTGTAATTAAACAGTAAACAGAGATGAAAATGGGGAATTACTACATTATGTCTTGCTTTTAGTTCATTTCCTGAGATGCTATCTGTTAGCTCTCTGGAATAGTGTCTTTCTGGCACCACAGGGTTGTTGTCCAGTGTGCCTTTGAAGGAGGTATACCTAAAATAATTTTTGAATTATTATTTTCCATCACTAATTACAATTTGGAAGAGTAAACATATAATTGATTTGGTTTTGAAATTACTGCTCTTGTAGATCATTTGATAATTTAAATGTGTTTTATATGTCTTTTTTCAGCCTGAACCAGAAACCTGCCCAGTAGGAATTGTATGTCTATTTATTTTCTCTTCTGCAAAAGCTGTTTAGGTAGATTTCAGCTTTTCTGAAGCGTTGATGTTTTCTTTCTACTCTGAGTGCCACACATCAGTTTGCTTGAAGCTATGAATGTCCACAGTTTTGTTTTATGCGACAGTATCAGGCATGAGCTGTGGAATATGCTGCATTTAGGTCTGCCAACACATAGCCTCTAGAGCAGATAAACCATTAGCAAAGCCCCCAGCTTGGTGGCCAAATGCAGTCCTGTGAGTGACAGTAGATGAGATTCAAATATGACCCGTACAGCTTACAAATTCTTGCAACTCTTCTTCTAGACAGCAGCTAAAACCCAAGAGTGCCTAAAGGGACTTTGTACAATAAGAAATTTTTTTCATGCAAAGCTTAATATATGGTTTCCTTGTTCATCCAAAATTAAGGATAAAAAATTCATTTGTTGTAAGGGTGTGACTCAGGAGTCTGTTCAAATGTCCTGGTTCTGGCCAGGACAGGGTTAATTTTTTGCAGTAGCCAGAAGTGGGCATGGCTGGGACACAGAGGTTATTCTGTACCACCTCATGGAATTACTGGGGGCAGAGGGAAAGGTGTTTGCTTCCACGGAAAAAGGGTTCATGCTAGTCAAGAAAAGGTGGCAGCTAGAGAAGTCTGTTTTGGTTTATTGTCAGGGCCTTTATGTGTACATCTTTCTTATACCTTTTGTTATTAGTATCATGCTGTTACTGTTCATTTTCTTATCTCATTGCTCTTTCCCGTAAATCATCCTTATCTCAACGCATGATCTTTGCCTTTTGTGCCTCCATCTGGGGTGGTGTGTGGGGGGAAGCAGTTGCTTGGTTTTAGTTTGAGTATTAAATTGGAGAATACCATTCCTAAACCATGACACCAGATTGAACTGTCTTTTCTGATTGTGGGGGAGACTGAAATCCTGGCTTTGGCCAGGCAAATTTCTGATGTCACCTTTTAAATAAATCAAACCCTTTCATTATTGACATCTCTTCTGGATCTGTCTCTCTTCTGTCTCATTTCTCTCTCCACCTTGCATTTTGATTTTTTTAAAAAATTATTCCCAATTAATAAGTAGGGCATTTAAACTATTGCAAGTTTACCCTATTTTAATGGAGTTTAGTCATGCTTTATATCATCAACTTCCACACATGACCCTTCAAATGACAGACAGGAAAAAAGGTCCCCAGACTTTATAAAATTATATGTAAGTACCTTAACAGTACAGCCTCAACACAAATTGCTTTTTACATTAATTTCCAGTATTTATAGACTTCAATAATTTTATTTGCATTAAGGTTAAGGAGAAAAGAGATTCTGAGAATTATGCAAATTGAGGGGTACTTCAGATCTGGCAAATATAACTGGGTTGGAACTCCAGAGAAGCACAACAGAGCCACTGCATTTGGTTTCAGGTAAACACATACCTGAAGAGGAAAGTGATTTTGGTATTTGCCTGAGACCTTTTTTTAGAGCCTAATGCAGTCAGGCACCCGACTACTGTTGTATTTCCAAGGAAATCAGGTTCCTATACCCCTTGGTCTTCTTTCACAACTCTAATCTATTTTGGGTGTATCTTTTATCTAGTCATAGATAGTGTATACTGTCCAAATATTGGAGGAAATGCTCAATTCATTTATTATTTATTAGAAAGAAATATTTAACTATATAAATGGTAAAATTGAAAAAGATCCAATCCAAGACAAAGCCAGCCTGTGGCATAGACCCTTGTATGGGGAAAACAATTTCAAGTTATTTCTATTTTATATTTCTCTACTCAGCAGGTTTTGAGGGCTAAATGTTTTGGTGATTTACATGCAATAAACCTGGGCTCTTTTCCAGGGTCTGCCAAAGGCCATTTTAGTGACCTTCGGCAAGATCATGGCAAATAAATAATAGGATTGAACCTAATTTCCTTTGCAAAGGAAAGCAGTGTGGCTATAAGTATAAATGTTTATATGCTCATCTGAGATACTGCAGTAAAAGAGTCCTGTCAACCACAAACCAGCATTATTTATTGGAATGGCTAAGACTGAATGATGAAAATGCTAACACTATCTACTCAATCTGCATACTTGTTAGTGTGTCATAAACACAACACTTCCTATCAAATGCACTCTTTCTGATATGAATCAAGTGTTTTTATTACAGCACTCTGCACTATTCATCAGTCTGACTTCCTGGCCTTAACTGCCAAATACAAAATGCTTGCTGATTTTTCAGGGATGTCACCACAAAGCCATGTGCTTTTGGTTAGAGCAATGGGCTATCAGCAAAAAACATGCAAAAAATAATTATAAATATTTAAAACTGAATTCTGGGTATTTCTATCAGCAGTTCACTTCAGGTACCTGCTTTGGCAATTAGTGGGCATGCCCTAGTTCTGTAGACAGAATTTGGACTTTCAATCATCATTAGAAATGAACCAAAATGTTCATAGAGACTTCCCATGCGACACTATTAGTTTCAGACATGGGATGGTCTGTTGCACTCGAAGATTTTATCCTTCCCTATACATTGCCTGTATTTTCTCTATTTCTGTGTTTAAAATGCTGAACATTTTGGGTCTGCAATCCATGCCAATACAGGAAGCTGCTAACCATGTATAGATCAAAAAGAACTTGGATTCTAATTCTTGGATTCTTGGGCCAATAAATCATATTTAAGACAATAATCAGCCCAGGTGGCAAATATTTTTGGAATTAAAGCTCAAGATAGGCAGTTTGCAAGTCTTAGAACAGAGACCAAGACTCTTGACAATCTGGAAAAATGAAAACCATTCTCTTGAAGAATTCTATCAGAAAACAAAGCTCCCATGTTTCATTGGCTTGGTTACTGCAATTTTTGGTTAATTAATCCCTGTGTCAGTCCCACACTCTCTTAGGGGGCTATGTCCAGTGCTGTACATCAAGTGTTTAACAATCAGTGATCTTCACCTTGTGAAAAATATCAAAAAGTGCGTTATGTGTGGGAGGTGCAAAAAATCAAGGTTTGAAATACAGAAGCAGCTGTAAACCTCACACTTTCCTAGGTGTTTTGTGATGAGAGGAAACCTGATGTACTGTGAGATTGTTGTCTAAAAGGTTACAGTATCATGGAAGGTCTATTTGTGTTTATTGCAGACACATTTAATTAGGTACACAGAAAAAATTGGAGATGCTGAACAAATGTGGGAACTGCTGTGCATTTTGTTCTCTAATTGAAGAAAAATAGTACCAATGAGGTAATTGCGTTATTTTTTAAGGAATTTCTCTTTTCTTGAATGAAAATATGATTCTTTTGAAGACAGAGATATTAGATTCTCCTTTGGAAATAATCTTTATGTAAAATAAGAAAGGTAATCTTTTGCTCTTGGTAAAAAGCAAGACCTTGAAAAGACATAAATAATTTTAGAATTTCCCAGTGACCCTGAGAAAATTATTGATGCTCCCTGAGGCTGTTTTACTTGACTGGTAGGAAAATACTAAGTTATCTATCTCTACTATAGCAAAGTTCATCTGTTGAAAAAGCTTTTCGTTATTATTATTATTGCAGTAAAAAGGGATTTTACCCGCTGTTGGAGGGTGTGCAGCAGCAAAGAGGGAAGTAAGCTAAATTAAAGTCTAACAAAAATGGATAAGGTTTCATTTAGATGCTTTAAATCCCATATTTTCACATTTACTTATATTTCTTCCCCAATTTGAGCCCCAGGTATGTACAAGAAGTCCTTGGTGAAGCATTTTATTTAATACTTCAGGGACCACAGAGAAGAGACATTGTAACCCACAAGTTGTTTATCTCCAAAGCTGGCCTATAACCACACTGCTGGCACCAATACTGCTGCTACCAAAAAGAAATGCCAAAGAAGCTCTGGGGTTTTTTCAAGAGCCAGTTCTGGAGAAAAGACAAAACCATCTAAATATTTCAATTAATCTTAATCATACATTATTTGTTTTGTTCAATAGCTCCACCTTGAGAATGTCACATTACAAATGGTCAGCTTTCAAAATTTGCAATATAAATGTCCTCTAACTCATGAGTGCTGAAGTGTCCTTTGTTTCCCACTGAGATGTCTGGGTGATACTGGCAGAGAACCATAGGTGAACACAATCAAAAATCTTTATATTTTCTTTCTATATATTTTTAAAAAATTTTTATATTTATATTTTTAGTTCAGTTCCTTCCTTTAGTAATTTTTAGGTGGTCTATGTATGGCTCTATGATTCATTCTTATTTATAAAACACCCAAAATTTCAAACTGGATTTGACTTGGTCTGTCTCTCTGAGTTTTGACAATATAGTTTAAATGAATGAGCATGGAAATACTGACATAACTATTGTTTCATTTTGGTACTATGCCAGAAATAATTCTCTGTAAGAGGATTTCCAGTCTGTGAAATGGGCATTGTAACATCTGTTTTGTACAGCTCACTGTGTGGGTTAACTAATGAACTCTGAAAAAATTATTACTGAGTTCTATCTGTACAATAACTGCAGAAATGTTAGAGTAACTGCAGTTTTAAATCCCAGACTGAGGACTGACAAAACAAAACTGAAAAGAAGACCAACCTGAAGAGGTTTTCAAACATCCTCTGAAATGTGAGGGCACAGAATGACCTGGAGGATGCCTGATTTTTAGAAGAACACTGGTGATGAATTTGTACAGCGTCAGTGTTCCTCTTGGTAGGTATGAAAACTGATCTTCTCATATAAATTTGGGAAAAAGTCAAAATAATTCAGTTCCTCTAAAGTATATATTGGTGACAAAGGAATAAAATCAAGGACATCTATCACAGTACTGTAGTTCTTCTTACGCTGGCTGGTGCAAACAGAAGCTGTTAAGCCATTTGCAGTCTGTGCTCATGTGTGACATTACCCTGGAGAAAAGACACCTCAAGGGTTTGATTTTAAAACACCATTGAGATGGGAATTATCTGCTTGCTTAAGGTTGTAGCTTTCGGTTTTTGTTTTCTCCTTAGGGGAAACAGGACATAAGTGACCAATGAAAAAACTCTGTTCATCTTTGCAGAGAAGAGCTGCTATACCTGTACTGTGGGGTCAATAGCTTGGCTGTGTTTGTTTTATTATATATATTTTTATTCAATCACTGCGTTCAATTTTTAATCTTTTATTGGTTCTTTTCCAGTCTCTGCTTTGGAGTTGCTTATTAGCTTTATCCCTGTAATCCTAGATTTTTGCTGTTAAACTGTTAAAAGGAAATTTAGCTTTAAGACTTGTGGGAATGCATGTTGGCTGCAACTGTGTTATCTGTACAGCTGGCTTTATATGATCCTTTATCCTAGTGGAGAATGGAGAGTTGAGAAAGGTGGATTAGGAGGGCTGCTGGACAACAAGTGTTGTTCACAGCTTGAAAAGTGATCGTTTTATTTTAAATGCAGTTCTGATGGCAACTGGGTGCATCTGATGTCAGGACAACACACAGGAAAGGCAGCATACAGCAGACACTGGGTATATGTATGGCAGATGGGTTGGGGTCATCTGCAGAATTTTTTAATTTACTGTTAATTTTTCTATCACTGAATTGAGATTCTGCCATAAGCATTCTTTATTCAGTTTGCATTTTAGTTCAGATTGCAAGTGAAAATAATCCCACTACCTTTTAATTTAATGAAAAAGGAACTGACTGTTAAAAATTATAGTGGCACACTGAATAGATGAATTCTACTGGGAAAAAGGAAAAATTATTCCCTCAGGGGGTTTGTTATGGGAAGCCTTTAAAAGGAAAATTCATGTAGGAACAAAGTAGATCTGAGTGACTTTGAAGGTGGCTTTGCCAAGTGCTAATGGTGGGAATCTTTTCAAAGTATTCAAAGTTTACTTTTCAAAGGGTGTGGAGAAGCAAAATTGTTCTTCTTGTGGTGTTAGTCTTCATAGTGTGGTGCTGATTGACCAGGGTCACCTGAGTAGGACAACCAGAAACCATTATCATCTTGGACATAGAGGGTCTGTCCTCACCAGGACTTTGTAACTGCAAAAATTTGAGCTCTGTTTGGCTCAGTGCTAAACATAAATATGCTGGCACCAAACCCAACACCACAGCTCAGTGGGGCAGAAATTGTTGCTGCTGTTGAGAATTTTGAAGTAAAGAAGTGAAGAAGAGCCAGAGCCACCATTGAACATGCAGAATTCAGATAGTGTTGTCACTGTCGGCTGTGTCAAAACATTGAACTGATCTTTGATGTATTTGAGCTTTTTCAGCTCTAAGAGTTAGTTAAGTTAGTTAAGCAATACATATTTTTTTATTGATGCTTTTTTTTGTCCCTCCCAATAAAAAGACAACTCTTGAAACTTAGACACCTAGAATGGGCTAAGAAGATCTCCTGTAAGAGGGTTTAAGATGTGCTGCTGTGAAGTGATGCATGTGCCTATAGAAAGTGCTGAGAAAGCTGGATACTACCAGTATGAGATGGGCTGGTACAGGACAAATCTATCTTTACTGAATTTTGCGTTATCATGTATACACTGCCATTGGCACCTGACTTAGTTGCTTTAAAACTGGCTCATGTGTGTCAGTGGTGTTGCAGCTTCTGCAAAGTTTTGGTCTAGCCTGGAAGTGAATAGAAAAGGGATCTTGTATGGTACAGAAGTGATGGTTCCAAAGCTGCAAATGGTCTACTTTCCTCCTTGTGTTACCTCTAATATTATTGGTTTAATATGAAGAAATGCTTATATCATAAAGCACCCTAGGGCACTCTTAAGAAAAGGTCTTTTCTGTGGGATGTTTATTTACATTAGGTATTGGAGAATATTCTTGATGGAAGAGTACTTTTTTGATACTTTATTCCACATGATTCTCTTACTGCAACAAATCTGTGCATAAATATTCTGAGAGAAATATGCTGTAAATATTTGTATCTATTAATGCAAATCAAAATCACACAGATAAATCCCTGTGTATTGGACTAAATGTTTACCCTTCTGTGTAGATTTTATGTGCATTCCAGGACAGAACAACCATGTTTATAACATGCTCATAAACAGTAAAAGATGCCATTCAAGAATTATGAACATTTTCTTATAATTGAGTGGGAGAATTGGAAACTAATATAAAATATGAGTGGATTCTAAAATGTAAATATCATGTGTTTGAAATAGTTTAGTGATCATGATACAGTGCTGTTAACTGCTTGGCTATCAATTAGTTTAACAAACCTCTAGGAAGCCCCTTATACATAGAACCACATGTTAAAAAACATTCAGCTTCCTGAAACAGCCCCTGCTTAAAGAGTTATCAGTCTAATGAGCCCAAATGGACAAAAATGTAGGATATCAAATAGATTTAAATAAAGTAAAGTTTCTGGCAAAGGTCATAGAACTACTTTGGTGAACTAGAAGTGTGCTTATTCTTCCTAGGTTCTCATCCTAATACACAGGCCCAAACAGCCACACTTTTACTGAGGGGCTGCTCAGCATTTTCAGTTTAGACCATGGACCATAGACCATAACCTGGGGGAGAAGAATCACAATGATGGGGTTACATGGCTCCTAGATTTACTCTAGCTTCCAAAATGGTGCAGGAAGGTCCATACCTTTCATCATGTCCATGAGCCTGTCCTTTATGAAAAGTTGTGAGGAGAAGTGTCTGCACCAGCCCAGGGGCTGCAGCCTGAACTGTGAGCACATCAGCAGGGCCAGCTTAGACTCACCGTGCCCCACAGAGCAGAGAGGGACCTAATAATCTGCCAGGAGCTGGGACACCAGCTACCCTGACCCAGCAGGTCACCCCTGCACCCCAAGGAGGGCTTCCAGTATAGATATAGCTTGTACAGGAATTTCTTTCCCTTTGGTGCTGTTTTGAAGGTGACAGTGGGAAAAACCTCATCAAACTTTCCCCAGAGTGAGACTTTAATTCCCTCTGTCATAGTCTATCCTGCCTGCTCTTCATGGGCCAAATCAGTGCTATTGTGTTTAAAGATAAATGGCAGAGCTTTGCATACACCTGTGCTAGCAAATGTGTCTGCTGCAACTTTAGAAAAAGTGACATAAGGACAAGTAATGACAAGACTGGAGTAGATTAAATGTGGAATACCTTGCTGAGCTGCAGCTCACTGAAACCAAAACCCTGTCTGTGATTTACTAAGCCAGGAAAATAACTTATAGTTTAGACTTGTTTTTCTCCTTTTTGAGACCCAGGAAGGCTAATACTTTTATAATAACTGTTTATAGAATGTCTGACTTCATGATCCTGACATAAGCACTGAACAGGAGGCCACTACAGGAAATTTATGCCTCAAACCAGCATAGTATCTCCAACTATTATTGAATTGTAGCAGTACAATATAGCTCATAATAAAGCTTGTAACAGTGGTGAGTTCTTTGCAGCTCTTTCTCTTTAAAATCTCCTGATACACTTTTAAATCAATTTCTAACAGGGAAACATTTTTTTCCCAGGGCAGTAAATAAAACGTTAATGGAGAGAAGACTCCTCTCCCTCCCCACTGTGCCTGAGCAGTCCAAGAATTTCAGCAGATCAGGACTCCCTCTCTTCCCTTTTGAGGAAAAGGATGTCTGGGGATGTACTTGGTGGTGGCCTTGTCCACCACACAAATCCTTCTCTGGGCTAGATGACCCAGCTTTAGAGTGCACACAAATATTTATAACTCTCAGAAGTGCCCTTACAGTCCATCCTGCCATGGATAGTAGAGCTCTATTTTGTGCCACTGGATGAAGTTTTTGTCAGTTACAACATAAACAAGGAAGATTATATAATTTAAAGATATTTAATTTTATGGTTATGGTGGGATTTTTTTCTTTTAATAGCAAACTGGCAGCTGGCTTAAATCAAACCAGTAGTGAGAAAACCTGGGAATAGAAATAAATTCAAATTAATTTTCAATTTCTGTTTTGGTACTATCTTTTAAATAAGCAATAGTTTAATATCAGCTCTGTATCTGAAGCCACACATAAAAAGAAATAACAAAAACCTGGTATGGCACCTGTACATCTGCAGTAACATTGAGCTAGTTTGTTAATAATGAAAGTAGCTTGAAGGGTTTGGAGAGGTAAATTGTATTTCTAGGTAAGTGAAAAGTGATGATTTCTATTTTTATGACCTGACTTGCTCTGAATCAGGAAAAACCTCTGATCTGTTTTAACAAGACAGACTACAGGTGTAATCTAAATAAGCTACATTTCTTATTTGTGCAAGGTTCTCTCTCAGTAAGAAATGTAAAGGCCATATTTCTCCTGTATTATTATGGAGTAGTAGTTTCTTACCAGGATCATAATTTTTTTCTAACACTAAAGAAAAAAGATGAAGAAATTAAAGTTAGGCATGTTTATTAAAGGGAAGAGGTTGCTCAGTGCAGATTAAATTTTTAGGGGATTTTGATGTTGCCTTTTAAGAGCATGCACAGATAATAATTCTGAACCTTACAGTTCAGTTAGGACTATTGGTAGAGAGCATATTCTACCTCCAATGCAGTATACTAAAAATCAAGTTGCTGCCAAAATTTGCAAAATCCCATTGCAAATCATGAAGCTGTTAAGCTTTCTCATAACCAATTTATTTTTCACATTTGAAAAATGCCCCTGTCTCAAAAACGGATGAATTACTTTCCTAAAACTATTTTTAAATGACATTCAGAGAGAGAATTTAATCTCAAATATTTAAAGTGTAGTGTAATGAGAGCAACTGCAAGATAGTTACATTGAGAAGTGCTTTCTTATATTAACTATGGGTATTTCTGTGGGCTCTATCTATATTAAAAATGACATAAATAATAAAGTAAATGCCATTCTCTCTTTTTTTTTTTGTTACTTTTAAAATGCTCCTTCAAATAGGATCTATTTAAGTTGTTTCTATAAGAAAACTGGGCTATCATACTGGTGATTTAAGGGAAAAGTGCCTGTTTAAAAAGATTAATTTTATCCTGGGACTTCAGTGAAGACTCTGGCTCATGGTGCTCTGCAATAGTATAGTATATTTCACAGCTGTGGGCTTTGATGGAAAGCAGCCTGCCCTCTGCTCCAGAGAATGCTGCTCAAGGGAATGTTCCCTGTGGTACTTTAGATGATAACCACTTCCAGAAAGTGTAATGGATGACAAAAGAAACCATAAGATAGTTTGACCCATGCCAGTTTGAAGGCTTTAAAATTACTGACCTTACTCTAAATTTACAGTTGATATTTTATTTTTACTCCCCTATATGGAAAATGGAATGCAGGTGTGCTGTGATCACTACACGAAAGGCTTGCAGCGGGATGCCCTGGAGATTCTGTGTAGGCAATTTCTTGTATAAAGTGTCTTAGTGAAGACAGAAATGTAGATCACTGTCGTGGAGTTGCTGCCACACAAAAGATCATGTGGTAGAGAATTAGTTCTGGTTTTGGATGGTTATAAAGTTTCCCTGTCACCATCTGGACAAGCAAGAGTGACAAGTGTGAAGTGATCCCCTGCACTTTTGTGCATTAAGTTGGCTTTAAGCTTGCTTATCTAGGCCGAGCTGTGCTGTCACAAGAGTGTTCAGTGAACGTCAGCCTCTGCTGAGCCCTCCCCAGTGCTGCCATGGCTGTGTTGCCAGTGCCACCTCAACGAGCAGCTCTGACAAATCTGCTGTGCTAAGTCTGTTCCAGACACAGAAATGTCTGCAGCGTTCACATCTTTTGGGTTTTCCTTGGTGCACAACATGTAGGCAGAATTATGTGAGATCTATTGTGCAGCAAATTTTCCTGATCTAGTGAGAAAATATACTTACCTGTTTTTGTATGAAGATGCCATTGGAAGACTAGCATTTCACTCATGCATATAGCTGTTACTAGAAAAAGTAGAGAAGCCAGATTCTGTGATGTAGACAGATCTGCTCATCTCGACTGGATGTATGAAATTTATTGTTTTCTGATTTTAAAGTGCCAGCCTCAAGAGCAAAAGGTTATCAAGAAGACAGTATTAATCAATTTTATCCATTTCTGCAAAACTTTCCTGTAATACCCTCTACTGGCATTGTATAGCTCTTCATAGCATGACAGATATAATTCATTTTGGGGGCTGCACCCCTCAGAATTTATGAGGTTATTCTAAATTTGTGCTGATAAAATCTTTATATCTCTTCATGCTGGTATGTGCCTTTATTGTATATAGTGTGCAGAGAGGTAGATGTAGGTATGCTTGTTCAGCTTATTTATTTATCTTTAAACTTACAGTGCATAAAGCTTAAGATCTAGTATTTTAATACTTCAATAGTCCTAAAATGTCCATAACTATAAAGGTAAATGGCCTATGAAATGATATACTTAGCATCTGTAGAGGAGTAATGCATTTAGAGACCCAATGAAAATAAATCTGTCAACATAAGACTACTTCAGAGAATAGGATTTCCATGAAGTTATTTTTTTCTACAGAATATTAGGAAAGCTAATTCAGTTGGACAAAAAAAGATTATAGAGACAAGGAAGTGTGTATGGGGGGGAAGCCAAGTAGGCATTTCAATTATTTGAATTAAACAAACGCAGTGAAAAAATTCATTTGGCCAAGGCAAATTTGATGCAATTAAAAAATCAACAGAATTCACAGAACAATGAAAATAATTTGAGATTTCTAAGTGTCTAACTATGGAAGTAGTATAAATGTTTCTTTGAAAATGAAAAAAAAAACCCAATTCCAAGTAGGTTTACACAATTAAGTTATTTCCTTTTCTTTTGTGTTAGTTTTTATTGCTAAGCTCAAATTTGTTTCAAAGCATTTAAAAATGCAGGAACTGGAGGGGAAAGTGACATATTTGTACTTATGCCATCTGAGTATTTTGTTAGTGATTGTGAAAGTGGCAGTATCAAGACATCAGTGTGAAAGAAAGCCTTACAGTAATTTGAATAGTAATGTAGCAAACAGCAGCAAGACTAAAGTACATATGCTATAATATATACAGCAAGTCAGCTAGCTCTTACATGTACACACATCTCTTCTGCATGAGCTAGTCCCTGAAAAGCAAAGTTTGAAGCTGGGGAGACAGGCTAGAAAGTTAACCTCTAGGTCTGCTCTGGTTTTAAAATTTTCCTCTCTCTACATTATTTAAGCACTTTCCAAGACAGGGCAGACTATGTATGCAACTGCCTTAATCCTGAGGTCACTCCAGTCTCAGTTTCTTGTCTTGTTGGGAACAGTAAGCTCTAAGTTTACAAGAATTTCAGCAAAATAATTGAACACTAGGAAATTCCATCACATTAAATATTATTCCTGTACATATTGCTTGATGTCTTTAAAAAAAACCCAGGCAGACGAAGTACAGGATTATATTATTTGAATTAGAGTAATTGACCTCCTGGCTGTGTGCTTATTTTGATACTTTCTATGTATAAGATACGCTAGTGATACATGTCATCCATTTGGGGCCAGTCAGTGCTCATTCTCTTCTTTCAGGATTAATATTTCAGAATTAAATATCAGATCCAGTTCAATAGTATATTCAACTCCAAATATGAACATACCCTCAGAGAGTGAGAATAGAGGGAAAGGTCAGATGATATCATCAGTTGCTAAGAACAGCTACAGGATTTGAGAAGCAGGCTGAGGAATAGGGAACATTTCTTGGACAGGAGCCAGAAATCTGCACTGTGGTGAAAATTTTTCAAATTCTAAGTATGGTATTTCCATTTGGTAAGGATCTTTGAGGATTGCACCATCCAGCTTTCAGGGATTAAAGGCAACAGCAGCCTCAATAACCTTGTTTGCCCACATTTTTAATTGTTAGAAAATGTGGTTTTTAGGCTTCAAAGCAATGAGACCTATAAAAACATGATCAAATGGTTAATTAAGGTATGTGTTTGCTCTCATCCTTCATTTAGAGAATGAAAACATTTTGATGAGATATATTCTTGAATGGTGTGGCTATTATTATGTTATCTCCAATTATGTCATAAGATTTGATATTTCAAGTCTATTCAGATACCTTTCAGGGCTTTTCAAGACAAAAGCAGCTTAGTCCTCAATGTATCCACTAAAGTGAATTCATTGAGATGAGGTGTTGAAGATTAAAGAACTAAATCTTGCAATTATTGCAGTCATAAAACATGCTAGATAATAAACTGAGAAACATTTTATAGAATGATTTAGCACCTTTTGTAGTCAATGGGAAGAAACAAATGAGATTGGTCCTAATGAATTTTCCTTGGAAATCAAGGAAGTCAAAGTGAGTTAGGAAATCAGTGTGAACGAGGCACACACCGTTAAAGCCCTTAGCATGTCTATAATGCAATGCAGAGGCTTTGCAAGTTTTCTGAGGTCACGTTGCAAAGTGTGAGCTGTGTGTGAGCACATCTCCAGGGGAGCAGCCCAGGGAGTGATGTGCTGCCAGGACCTGTGCCACATTCTGCTAAGGAAAGCAGGGCACTGCAGGATGTGGGTCTGTAGAGGGATCTGTGCTGCAGCTCTGTGGGCAGAGCACCTTGGACATCACCACACAGCTCTCCAGCCTGCAGTGACAGTTATTCCCATGGTTTCCAAGCTTTATGAAAACTTCCAAAGAGTCTATATATTCTCCACAGTGTTTATTCTTTTCACATTTCACTACTCTCACGGCCATTTCTATTGGCAGATCTTTTTTAAAATTGTAACTTACTCAATTACCAACTTCCATTATAATCCCAAATTTATAAATAAAAGAATATGACTGCTTAAAAAAATAATCAAAGCACTTGGCTGACTGTAGAGATTTGTTATTACAGATCTCTTTGTTTGCTGTGAAAGTGCTTGTCTATTCTTTCCAAATTCTAGTCTAATTTTCATAATAATGATTTTAGCTTTGCCTTCCTTTTTTAAAACAGCATTAAATTAAAAAAAAATGAGTATGTTCCAGTGGTCAAATCTGTTGGTGACAAAACATACTTAATTCTTAATGGGTGTATAACCTTGTTAAGGCCTGAGTGAAAACTAAATGATGTTTCTGGCACAAACAGGGGAAGGGGAAAGGGGAGAAGTGTGACTGATAAACAAATCTGTGCAATGGATGCAAGCTTGGTGTCCAAGTGGAAAACTCTGGTGTAGAGAATTGACTGTGGGTATAGTGACTGATAGAACTGAATGATTGGCACAAGAGAGGCTGCTGTGGTGACCCTTGAAAAAGCAGGTTTTTTTCTATAGAGTCTGAGCTCCTCTGTATCCTTGGCTGAGGAAATAAATCAATGCACACTTCCTAAGGTGCATAACCATGGTTTTTCCAAATGGAAACGCAGCCTTTGAATACCTCTGTGCACAGGAGAGAGAGGCTTTCTCTTGCTGGTAAATCACATACAGCAAAAAGATTTGGAATTTGGTATGTAGAAACATGATTCCCAGGTACTGAAAGATGAACTTCCACTGCAACAATGTAGATTTACATATTTACATAAGCTGACAACCAGTACTTTAACTTCAGCAGTGATAGAAAACAGTAATTGATATTTAAAAAAAAATACAATTATAAAGAGTCATAGTAATTTCAATTTCCTAGTACATAAAATAATAGCGAGCTAAAAATATCTATTTCCAAAAGAATTCAAAATGAGCTTATCTGTGATGAAATTGATTATTATTTTTCATGGAAAGCAGAAATATTTAGGGGGAAATTTTATAATAATATTTTTAATAAGCATTCCTTTCTTTACAGAAAAGAGGAGGGGTGTAAAGAAGTGTTAAAAATGAAGTATGTGGACACTGAAAGAAATAGCCTTAACTCTTAAATGTGAAGTCAAAGTTGACTGATTTACAAATGAATTCTAGATATGGATTTTCTTTTCAAGGATTCATCCACTGTTTGGAGATTTAGATGGTAATTAGTGGTAAAAAAGTGTATTGCTTGTTTGCATCTGCCCCTTGTGGAGGATGCCAGGCAGGCAGTTTCCATCCGGGGGCAGTAAATGGTTCCCAGGCCATGGCTCCGTGGCTGGGCAGAGGGATGGGAAGGGCTGCTTTGGGCAGTCCTGGGACCACAGCTGGAAGTTGTGCTCTGGGACACCCCAGGGGCAGCACCTCATGCTGCTCCCAGGGGAGCGTTTCGTGGGGAGGATACAGGGTAATCACTGAAACACACAACTAAACTTCCAAAAGTAATCTTTGGGTTTTCTTTTTTTTTTTTTTTTTTTTCCTTTTTTCAGAATATTGGCAAACATCCAGAAGCTTAGTATTTAAAGGGCCAGTCCAGTATCTAAGGAATCAGTGTATCAGTGCAATGGGATGTAATCATTGCTATGGCAACAATTTCTTCCAGTTTAGTGGATAAAATGCTTGTTTCAAACTTGTGCCTATAACTTGTAAGTAGACTTTATTTATTCTCTGTTTTATTTCCTCCTCAATATTCTCAATCACCACAATGAAGCTTCTAAAGAGCACTTGTAAAGAGCACCGTACAACAATTGGTGAAGCAAGTGGGTTCAACAATCTATATATTGACACAATGAATTCAATAGAAAACTAATTAATAATAATAAAAATAATAATAAGATAGCACTTTTCTCTCTATGGCTGCTTTCATCAAAGAAGCTCAAAGAGCTTTGCAAATATTAATTAAGCCTCAGAACACCCTGATAAGCATCTCTCTCTTCTCATTTTCTCCCTGTAACTAATATTAATTTCTGGATTACAATGAATCAGAACTACAAATCAAGAAAGACTGGAAGGTAAAAAAGTCCCCCCGGTACTGTTTTAAGGTTACCCACAGAATGAAAGCCTGCAAGGGTGAAACCAGCTGCTGCATCTGATGCTCTGCAGAATAATCTGTGCACCTGCCCCTGCACTCTCATTTGTGTGAAGTGTTTCTTTGTGCCACAGTGTGTGCAGCCATCTAATCAGATTTTTTTATGAACACATAATCCTTTCCTAACCATTGAAATTTATTGATTGTTCTTACTACTACATTTACAGTCTAACACACAGATTTAAAAAAAGTGGGTATTTTTTTCTTATTTTAAGAAAAGTATTCCCCAAAGCTTAATAAAGAGTTCATATATTCTAGTGTGCAGAAGGCTGGTCTAGGATCTTGAGATCTAATCCTATTTGCAAATGGCTTGAATTGTAGCTTTGGAAAAATATTTAAATCTCATTACTTCAATTTCCTGCTTTGGAGAAGAGATAAATAGTATTTGTTTATATTCAGGGTTTCTAGAAGGATTATTTGAATGTTGTTTTAAAGACAGTGTGGCTCAGTGCACTGTCTCAGAACAGGAACAAGGCAATTATCTGTTTATTGAGGCATTTATTTATTATTCCTTAATTTTATGAGCTTAGCCTGGCTGATCTGGGCCATTCTACGGAGGACAGATTTTGGTGAGATTTTTTTCTACAACCTTATCACCAGCTTCCACTTCTTGGTCTGACTTTATTCACCTATAAGAATGCAATAATCTTAATTATTTTCCAGTACAAAGTCAAATCTTGTTGGGCTTGTAGCAGGTGCATGGTGTCATTCCCAACTGCTGTTTCCTTTGGTTCTTGGTATACCACTTTGTATTTCCTATTGCACCTCACAATCCCTTTGTATTTTTGGACCCCACACCATTCTTCAGTTGAATGACTGCTGCAGCTGATTGTCCACGCTGGCTTTTCTCACGCAAGAGTGAGTTGGTATCATCTCTGAGTCTGATCTGGTGAAAGCAAGAATGTCTAAATTCAAATTATACACAGAAAACTGTTTCTTCTGGTTTGTGCTGTTATTTCAGATAGCCAAATGATTTCTGCTCAAGTAAAGACAGCAGTGTGGTGCCACTGCAAGTGCTGTATGTGCTTGCTCAGGGCTCTGTGAAAGTCACTGGCTTGGCAAAGGGGCTCTGCAGCGTCACTCACATTCCTTCTCATCTTCTGACTTTTACGCAGAATTTCATTCGCAGCCTCAACTTGAAGATCTTAAACTAAAGCTCTTTTGGACAGGGATGCAAATGTGAGGGAGGTGAAGAGAGGTGAAGTGACCTTTAGGTAGCCTATTTCTCTAACAAATACTTCTTGCTCTTTGGAAAGCCGTGGCGCAGCTTCTGACGCAGTTGTTTGCAGCAGCTCTCGTTGAGGAGTCGGGGTGTAAAGATGTTTGTGTTGGTTCTCTTGTGGACAATTTCAGAGAAACATGCCATTGCTTAATTCGAATGAACTGTATGCAAATATTTGATCAGTCACTGCAGAATAAAATTGTAGGTGATCTTTTTAAACTCAGGAAAACATTTGAAGCTCTTTTCCTACCTGTTCACAAGCCAAGAAAGGAGAGACTGTTCAGATGTCCTTCCACTGCCTGTGTGTACTTTTAGGCCCCTAAAATGTCTGACTTCTAAGGGAAGTGAAGTGTCTGACTGTGAGAAATGAACTTTAATAAGTCCTGTACTAGTAAATGCTCAAGGTACTTGGATGTTTACTGCCTGGGAGTAACTCTGTCCCACCCGGGGCACTCTAAACCTCTAAACTGTGTCCTGACAAAGTCTCTCTTCCCAGCAACACTTTGAGGCTTTAGGCTCCCTGACAGTGCTCTGGACTGTACAGAAACTAGTTGTTTAAAGGACATAGTCTAAATAGGATCTTTGGACTTTCTCTTTGTCCTGCTAACAAGGGGGTGGTGTAGGGAAAATATGAACTGAAATCTATTCTGGCTACTATGAAAGATAAAAAATGGCAAACAAAAGCAGTCAATTGATTTTTAAAGTATTAAGATTACTAAGGTAAATTTTTGTGTTTCATTAGGTCCACAAATTAAGAAAAATTATCTTTTCAGGTGGAAATTTGTATTTGCTGAGATTACTCATTTGTACAGAATTAGGTACCTTAGAAATTCTCTCCAAGTTTGTGGCCAAATGTGTGATAATAAGAGTTTAAGCATATGTGTATTTTAAATTGTATTTCACAAGAACTGTATAACAAATAGTTTCAGCAATTATTCACTGCTACATAAGTTCAAAGAGCAAATTTACGATTGCAGTTACTCAGTACTTCCATACTTCCTTGTAAAGCTGTAAATCAAAAATATCATATGAGGACTGCATTCTCTTGAAACAGCTCTTGAAATCTGTAAAATTTTTTAAAGAATTTTTTGAATTCCAAGGATAAGGTAAAGAAAAAATTTTCCCAGCCATTTATTTTACCATTAGAAAAAATAAATACTAGTTAGCTGTTGCAGGCAGCCTTTTACACAGTGTTATAACACAATCAGTGTTATAACACAAATGTCAGAAGTGGCATATTTTGCAGCCAATTATGAATATAATATCCAGCTAATGATTTAGTCATCTATTTCCCATAATTTTGTTGATCCTGTAAGATAACATAATATATATTTATAGCATATGTATAATATTTGCTGGTTTGACTGAAGCACCTTAGCAGAGCCATCTTTCAGCAGTTCCTTCAGGTTTCAGGTTTCATCACCGTGCTATTACTGTGGATTAATTAGCCTTTCCCAACAGAATGGTGGTGTTAGAATATGAATGAAGTCCTGCAGCGATCCCTTTCAAGTGTGGGATCACTGGGTTAATCTCTACATGAAACAGTTTGGTTACTGAATGGAAGAGCTGCCATGTGGGCTAAAGCTGGCAAAGTCAATATATTTTAAGAGATTTAGTAAGACATACTCTTCAGAAGTAGCTTCACAAGAACTGTGTGGTCTGCAATAATTTAATAAATTGGAATTACTTTTATATTCAATTGGAGTGCAGCTTTAGTTTCCATCCTTTCCGTTTGCTGTATAACAAAGACCTAAAGTAATTGAGTGTAATCCTGGGCTGTCACCCTGGGAGCAGGGTGGGTGCTGCTTCAAGTTGTCCTGATGTATTCTAGCTACTACAGAAACATTAATGAACTGCAGGTTATTAGTCTGTGGTTTCATTATCTTTTTTCTGGCAGAAAACAACAACCAGACACAGAGGCTATACACAGTGCCCACACAGGGATCTGAATATGGTATCAGTAGGGCCCAGGTAACTGGAGGAGCAGCCCTAAATTCCCTCCCTGCCACAGTTTGAGTTTTCAGTCAAGACTACACACTTGGCTTCCCCTGTCTGCTCACTGTCATGCTTGTCATGCTCGCTTACTGTTAATATTTTGAGCATCCTAGGAAGTGTTAGTAACTGAATTCTTCCCACAAATGCCACGTGCTATGTCCTCTAACACTGAAATTCTCACCTGAGTGATTTTACCCTGCTGACTGTCCCAGACTGGCAAAGGGGGTTACAGGGCACCTAAGAAGTGGCAACAAGGGGAAAAGTGCATCGGTTTTATGTGCATTGTCCTCAGGGGGAGCTAAACTGGGGCTGGATGTGTGACTTGTGAAAGCAAAGGGAATGTGATCTTTGCATCAGAAATGATGTGGGCATTTCTTGGTGGACAAGTGTTCTCAGTGGGAAGATTGCTAAATATTTCTTAGAATGGTCATTTTTGTGTTAATTTTTTCATTAAGTGGTCATTGTCCTACCCAGGTATACACCCTTCTTATTGCCAGAAGGACAAAACTCTATAGGGATTACTTCATATTAAGTAAATATTCTTTGCTCTTATGCTTGTCCACTGGTAAATCATAGCTCAACAGGAGTGACTGAAGTGGGTCATACTTTTTTTGCCTGATTTCCAAGTAAATTTAACCGAGTGGAGTCAAACATCTAACTCAAACATTATTTGGTTTACCTTCCACTTAGGCTGTGAAAGAAACATGAGCGAGAAAAGGAGAAATCTGTGAAAAATATGAAAAAGTAAAGAGGGTGAAGGAGAAGGAGGAGTTATTAGTACCTGCCTGCTTCTCTTTCCATAGGCACACAGGCTGAGGGCAATCACTAGCTATCAGTTGAGTAGTCTAGTGACTAATTTGTAGCCGAAAGTATATTTCAGCCCTTTCAGTAGATAATATTTACCATTCAAGATATCAAAAGTCTTTTTTTTTTTTAAGCCTTGATGCATACTAAAAAGGAACACTAGCTGGAAGAGAACAGTTTCCAGTTAGTAATAAATCTTGCTGTGGCTCTAGCACCAAATATTCTCATGCCTGTGTCCTGATTGCTGTCTCACATCTCCTTTCTTTACTAGTGCAGTTTTGGGGGTCTTCCATAAAAACACCGACTTTCATTTGCAGGAGGGGATGGATGAAGATTTCTAATGGTGAATAAGATGCATTCCTTCTCCTACAGCAGACAAAAGTGAGCAGAAATTCAAGCTTTCAGTCCTGCAGCTGCAAGAGAGTAGGTAGGGGCACATCCTTGTGCCCCAAAACCCCAGGAGTCTTTCAAATGAGCAAGCCTCTGCCCCGCTCCCTTCTGATAAAGCAGGGAAAAGCAAGAGGGCAGCCTGGGCTTTAGGAAGTATGTCTGTGAGGATAGGGCTACACTTGAAAGGCTGACAGGATATGCATAGCAAACATACACAATTTCTACAGTTTTTACAGCTACAAGGTAACAAAGATATCAAAAATATCCTGAGATTTTTTTCTGAGAACTGGCTCCTGTTAGAACTAATTTCAGTATACCTGAAGTATTGCCATCAATATATTTTTGCATTTTGTTTTTTGTTACTGAATGATTTCAGTAGAACTGTCTGTTAAACATTTATTTTCCTTTTATGTGTTTCTCTAGCACAGAATGAAAACTGCTTACTCTACAGGAAGAACTATCCTCCCTACTTAGTATGCAACATAATTTAGTGCTTAGAGTACCTATTCTGTAATTGTGTATGTGTATGCACAGTTAAATACGTGCTTCTAAATAGGGCTTAGCCTTGTATGAACATATGCTGTAAATCTACGGTGTTTGCAAAATTTTTATCTAACTTGGTAGAATTCTAAGGTTTAGTGATTTAGAAAACTTAATCTGTTTTTTAACGTGGTAAGTGTGGAGGGGACGCTGAGATCAGCTGGAGAACTCTTTGTCTTGGGTCCTGAGGATGCTTTAAAGTGCAGCTAAGCAGGGGTGGCAGTTCTGCTTTGTGGTGCTACTGCCAGTTCTGCTGCTGTTCCTCCAGCATCTCTAAACAATGTATTTTTTAAATTGACAGATCTCTTTTAAGTAGAGTTTTAGCCCTACTGGATATTGTGAAATTGTAGTGGCATGAGATGATGCTTTCTATATTTTGTCTTCAGTTTCTTGATTATTGTACTGAAAGCAGTCTTCAGATTTTAAATTTGAGCTGATGGATGAAACTGTACAGCTGAAGAGACACAGCACACGTGACAGGTTTGCAATAGGTTTGTTCATCTTCCTGTGCTAAATGACTGAACATCAGCCAGTAGTGAAATGGCATTAAAGGTCTAGGTCTAGTGAGCTGGCAAAGAGATATTCCCTGAGACACTAAGAGATGGGAGGCTTTTGGTAGGAATTATTGTACTATTAATCTGTAAATGTTATGGCAATAGGTCTAGTGTCTTTTCTTTGGGGAGTTAAGTAGAAGGAATTAATTGTTCTACTTTAATTCATTCCATGCCTCAATCTAACTTTTAGCATTTGGAAAGAATAAGAATGGACAAATCAAATTTTATTATCTTCTTCTACATTGGCAGGTATCCTATAATGGAATTTTTTTCCAGTTGTCAGCAACCTCAAATCTAAACTTGATTTTTAACATTTTCATTGGAAAATGAAATTGACAGGGAGAAAATATTGTCTGAAGGAAAGTTAAAATTACTTCTGGAAAACAAAATTAATGCTGTAAGCAGAATGAAAAAGGAGCAATACTCTAATAGGACTAATTCTAAAGATTATGCTACCAGATTAAAATGAAATTCTTAAAAATTAATCTAAGACGTGGAATTTCCATGTAATGACTTTACACAAGGCAAAAAGAAAAACTTGTAACTTTCACCTCCCTTGGTGAAGCAACTTAATCATCTGCTATAATTTTTGATCTTTAAAACTTTATTTTTAATGTTTTGTCCTGCAGTGCCATAAGGACCATAAACAGAGCTCTCTTATCTGTAAAGTTTCCTGTGTTTTTTCCTACAAGTCACTGTTGCCATAAGATGGAAAGAATAACATTGTACCCACACCATACTATACGCTGTTTGTGACAAGTGATTTGGCGTAGTGTGAAATGGAAACGAGGGAGTTCTGTAGCAGGTTGTCTGCTGTTGTACAAAGGAGGGGAGGCCTTCAAAATCTCTTATCTGAAGCTCTGGAATTCTGGCAGGCTGATGAGCTGAAGGAGAATGAAGCCAGAGGCACAGCAGAGGCAATAATCTTGTGCTCAGTTCAGAGAATAATGTGGCTGAATACTGGAAGCAGATCGTGTAAGGAGTGACCTCTGAGGGCTTCCAGGGGGCTCAGTCAGTCCAGACAGGTAGCACATCTGGTGGGAACCAGGCTCTGCTGACTCTTTAGGTGTGCATTCTGTTTCATCCAGACTTAAAACAACAGAGTAACTTCTCAGCATGAAAAGGAATCGCTGTAGTCTTGTGTTATAAAAATAGTAGAAGTGAGAAAACTCTTGAGTTGAGATAAAGACAGTTCAGCAGATAAAGGAAAACAAGGAACTCATTCCCTGCTTCCCCTGGGCAGGCAGGTGGTCAGCCATCCCTAGAAAAGCAGGGCTCCATCACGTGTAAGGGTTACTTGGTAAGATAAACACCTTTCTGTGCTGAGCATGACTCCATGTAGTCTGAGACATCCCTGTGCTCAGCTGGGGTCAGCTGTCCTGGCTGTGTCCCCTCCCAGCCTCCTCACGGGTGGGGTGTTGCAAGAAAAGGCCTTGGCTCCTCACAAAGTCTGCTCAGCAATAATAAAAACATCTCTTGTATCATCACCACAGTGTCCAGCACAAATCTAAAGCAGTCCCATACCCACTACTGTGAGGCACACTGACTCTATTGCAGCCAAACCCAGCACACTCAAGGCTCAACTGAAAGGAGTATTATTGAAAAACAGAAGGAAGGCACTGCATGCATATGTATAATGCAGATGATTCCCTGCTTCATGAAACAGAATAGTCTGGAAAAACACAGTGCAACAGGAGACAAGAGATGATAAAGAAATAGGAAAGTGATCATATTTACTACAATGTGGGCCGTTTATAATTTAAGATAAATGGAAATTAATTTATTTTTAAGAATGTCTAATGTTGTTGTGCTCTTTGGATTTCTGTCTGAAAAGGCAGGTTTCTTCTGACTTTTGGTGAATTTCAGTGGATACCTAAAGTTTCCAATTTGCATCAAGGAAAACTATAGCACAATGACCTTATGGAGGCTGTAAAATATGTATTTTATTCTTTCTTTTGAAAGACTGCTCATCATTAAAGCTCTTCTTAGGGCTTTAAAGCAGATTGCTTGGGACATGAAACATGAGGTTTTAAGATGACATTGCTGTGCTGTAGAAAGTCTTTAGAAAAGTTCAGGTGTAAGAAAAATTTGATCTGTTATTACCCTAACAAGTCACATTTGTCTGCTTGCTTTAAAGCTTCTTTTAATCACAGGTCATAGTCTTTGATGTTCATGGCTACCTTTCATCCCTTTTCCAAAATTCTCTTCTCTGCCTTCCTTACATGCTCAAACCATAATTCTCAGTGCTGCTAAATCCACACAGACATTTTTTATTTGTGTACTCAGAAATAGTTTTACAATTTTAACTTCATTTCAATTCTAGTTTTAGTATAACTAGTGACTGAACTGTTGCTTTTGACATTTGTCTTTAAATATTTCTCTCTATATACCTAAGGTTTGTTTTTATTGCTTATTGGGTAATTTTGTTTCAGCTCATTACACCTCTAAAAGAGCTAGCAAAACCTTATAATGACTTGTTAATTAAATACTAACTCCTCCAAAGCTTTATAAAGTATGTGGGCTAAATTCTGCCATTGGGATTAGAGTGCTATGGAGCTGATGCCTTTTCTTCTTCTTGTCAAGGGTCCATCCATCATACCTGGCATTCGTAATGTCATATTGCTCCCATTTCACTGGGATTACTCTAACAGCAAAATGCAACCCAGTATAAAGTAGATCTCACTCCTCCCTCACTCTGTCTGAGGATATGTCCAGGCAGCAAATGAAGCACGTTCACCATGAATCAGCATTAGGAGACTTGGATAAACCTGCTGGGGCTTGTGGTTAAAGCAGTGCCTTGATTTGATTTTGGAGTGTGCGGCACAAAGGCCAGCAGAGCAGAGAGCCAGTGTATATACAGTAAGTCACAATGCTGTGACTCTTACACTCAGTTTTTATCTGCATCTGTCCTTTATTCTAAGGTGTGGAGTAGGTGAGAGACTATTAGAGCATTCTGAAATGTCATCTCCTTTAATCCTTCTGTTGTAATCATCCCTAACAACAGGAGCCTTAGAAAGTAGCTGTGCATTAAGTGTCTATTGCAACAGAGCAGAAGTTATGCATTTCATTAAACTATTAAAACTGGGGCCTAAATTTGGAAAATGTACTGGCTCTGCAGATCTCAGATTCATTCAGTCAGAAGCATTTGGTACCAGGGATCAACATATGAAAATTACAGAAACAATAGGTGGCTCTGGGCTTTTTCACTTCCTTTTTCCCTACCCAGTTGACAGCAAAATCCTACAATAATAGAGTAGGCTACAATGGCATCTAATGATTTTCTGAGAAGCAGGGAGTACACTTCAGCAGGGAACTAGAAGCCATGTCATACTGATGCTTTATATGCTAAAGTTTAAAAGCCAAAACCTCAGCAGTTGGTGACTGAGACATGCTGAGGAAGGAAAAAAAGTAGCCCTGCATTTCTTCACGAACTCATATTTTACTAAAGTTTTATAACATTCTAATTTCAAAGCACCAAATAAACATATGAAGTGGGGAGACGTTTAGGCCAATTTTAATCCAAATGAGAATTCTAGACTGCAGAAAGTTACCTCTTGGATACTATGTCAGACATTTTTGGTTATTCAATTGAAGGAAATTTCTTAGGCTGTTATTTTCAGTAATTTTAAATTAAGAAGACTCAGTATTTTTTTTTTTTTTTTAATACAAAACATTAAACAAAACATACATTACGAATTAATAATAACTAAGTCTTTAAAAATTATCAAACAAGCTATGGAGGCACAGAGTGACAGAAATATCAGCCTTTCCACTGAGTCGCCCTTCTCAGGACAGCTGGAGGTAGAGGTCAGGCTGCCCTGGGCTTGGCCAGCTGCAGCTTCCCTTTTGGCAGCTCCCCACAAGGAGTCACTCCCCAAGGCCCAGGCTGGTTTTCACAGGCCACCCACCCAGGATATGAGTGACTTCCTTAACCCTCAAGGCAAGTACATTGTTGGATGGCTTTGGCATCCAGGTCACCTGCAGAGGGTGGCAAAGATCCCAGGGCACAGACGATCCTCTGCCCCTTGGGAAGGAGGGGGAGGCAGGACAGCTAATCTTAGAGCATTCAAAAGTGTGCTGAGTACTTGGCAGCCAGGACCTGCACCAAGTTGTCAGAGACAACCAGATATCACCATGAAAAAAAACAGAAAAATAAAAATTTACCTTGGACAGTACTATTCAGTCATCTCTTATAGGCCTGGGCTAAATTCTATTACCTTTTGCTAGAAAGAATTCAGAACCAGAATATTTACCAATGATCTCATATAATTATGTCTTCCTTACAGGCGAAAAAAAAAAAAATCATCTTTCTTATCTAGCAATTTATATGCATTTGGAAAATGTCACATTCCCCCAGTGCATTCTTCCATTTATTCACACTGAAGTTCCCCATCTGTGTATCAATACCATTATGAAGAGATCTCTCTGAGTAGAGCCAGACATGTTTGAAAGCATATTGAAAATGTGGAGTGGGGTTTTTTGCCTTCTTTCTTCTACCTTCTGGGCATAAGTAATGCACACAGCTATTAAAAAAATGTGGTCCCCATGTAGAATCTGTGACAAATGTTTGCTGTTTTATTAGAATGGAATGATATATTGAAATATTAAAATATATTTATGCAGATTCTGATGCGTATGGGTGTAAAAAACCTGAGACTTCTTCCATATGTAAAAGTTTAGTATGTTTTTTATTTTGCTTTGGTGGTTGCCAAATACAAGTTTCAAGTGTTTTATGAGACCAGTCTATAGCAAGAAGTTTTACTCTTAAGACAGGTGTTTTTGTTTCAGCTATTACAAACATTTTTACTCTTCATTATTTACCTGTCTTAGTTGTGAGAATGGCAGTTACAGTTTTATGTTGAAAAAAAAAAATGTAGGGTTTTTTTCATTTGGTTGGTTACTGTGTGAAATGTACCTTAGTTCCTATTTCTCAAGCTTTGAAGAAAAAAATCTGAGGGGTCTGTGGAACATAAGGTACATTTATGTTAAGGCTGCCACATTGTCAATAATTCTTAATATCTTAATATTCTTGTGGGCATTGAATTGTTTTGAATTGCAGGAATTTGTGTGCATAACTTCTTAGAGATGATATTGATAACATAACCCTAAATTTTCGTAACAGATGGATTGATGTAATTTGGATGATGATGTGTTAATCTGAAGAAAATGGCAAGTGTGCTTCATGCCTGATGCAGAAGGAGTATGTGATGTTTGTTGGTAGAAAGGAAATGATATCTCAAATATGTTTCTTGTACAAGGACATTCTTTGTGAGATGAAGATATGTAGGATTGACATGTTAGTGCACTGTGTTAATAACTCTTTCACAACTTTTATTATTTATCCTGGATAGGTGAGACTTTTGCCTCAGTTTCTTTATTTGCAAAAAAAATTATGTCTAATTATCTGATTAAACCTAATAACAGGGAGAAAATGCAACCCAAATTTAAATACCATGCAATTAAACAAACGACATTATTTGGGGTTTGGTACTTGTAAAAAGGATAAAATCATGTCATCAACAGTTTAATGCATTCCTAGCTGTATCTCTTTGATTTCTGGGGAGATCCTTGAAGCTTTCTGCAACTAATGAAGTGCATCACTTGCATGAAGATTTATTTCATTTTTTAGCACTTAAACATCCAACAACATAATAAAACCAGCAGAGAGGAATGAAGCATAGCCAGGCCTGAGAGAGTAGTTGAGGTACTTACGTTGCATGTGGGAGACCTGTGCTCTGTAACTTTTATCCTCCCTTGAATTCCCAAAGAGTACCCTGCCCATCAGCCACTGGAGCTATTCAACTTCCCAGGTAACCTCAGGTGTCACACAGCTCTCTCAACCACTACCACACTTTATTTCATTCCAGCTAAAGTCTCCCTTCCCTGAACAAGTGGAGAAGATGCTGCTGTCCTTTTAAAAAAAAAAAAAAAAAAAAAAAAAAGTTATAAAGCTTTAATTCCTTGGACAGGATTAGAGCTGACTCCTTGTTTTGGGACTGGTCTTGTGATCTGGGAACAAAAGCTTTGTTGTACTTCTGTTAGATGTTTCTGTACTTCTGTTGTTACTCCTGTTAGATATTTCTTGAGCCACAGTTGCAAATGTGTAGGTCAGGGAATAAAGCCAACCATGCAAGATCTGTGCACACATCAGAGGAGCCCATTAACACCACCTGGAACATTAATGAAGTGTAAAATTGAAAATGTGAATGTTTGTAAACTGAGAGATCGCTGAAGGTTTTATAGTGACAGTTTTTATTTTTCTGGTTTTCTTTCTTGAAGGTAACAGGGGAGCAGTGAAATGCATTTCAGCATTCAAATGAAGAAATATACAGTAAATATGAAGTGGAAATAAAGTTATAAAAATACTGTAATAGAAATACAAGTAGAAGTCAGGACATTGTCTACTTAGATCACTCATAAGTGGTGATTTAGAAGAAACAACTTTGAAACCTAAAGCAGTACACATACTTAGGTTTATCCTTTCTAAATTTCTTTAAAAGTTTGTGGGGATATCTAAAGCTTTGTCTCAGTTAATCTGAAAGGTCTTAACATTTTGCTTTAATGTTACATCATAGACATAATAAAACTGTAAATTTAACTCCTATGGCTCTTCAAATAGGCTTTTGTCATACGATATTTTCTGTGAAGAAGTAGTAGATTTCAACCTATGAATGAAATGTTTTCAAATGTTCACTTAAAAAAATCCCAACAGATGTAAAATATATACATATGTAAAATTTTTCATTTCAAGAAATTCAGACAGTGAGGGGGTAAAGACAGAAAAAAATGGGAAATCTGCTTCTCACATACTTGTGAGCTCAGCCTCTTAAGCAGTCAGTCCATTGGTTTTCATTGCAAGCATGGGAATTGCAGTCCTGTTTCTGTTGACAAGGGCATTCTGTTGGCATTATATGCTGATGATATCAGTCTTTCTTTTCTTTGCTCATCTATGGAAATCAAATTTGCTGTACCTGCTGGCATGGGCAAAAGGTTACAACACAAGTGCATTTCTGAGCCCTCTGGAGGATTGTACCTCTGCTTAGTGTGGTGTCTGCTAACCTGGCTGATCACTGACTGATCCATTTGTCCATGGGGGAAGAAAATGAAAAGTCAGATTTCTTCAACTGAATTGGAATAGTGAAGTTGGTTCTCCATTTTCTTTTCAGGAAATGGGGATGAGGGTGATGCTTTAGGCTGAACTTGAAAGAGGGAAGGTTAATGCTTAAAAACAGGAAATGAAGCAGCAAATTTGGTTTGATCTTCATTTGTGTTACATATTTGTTTGGTTTTTAGAAATTCTTCTACTCAGATTGAATGATTTTGTTTTGAAATAGAAAGACTGTTTCATACATGGCTTGACGGGTCCAAAAGGGGGAGAAGAGAATCCTGTTTCCTGAAAGTGTGTTTCCCAATGGGAGAGTGCTTCTGATCCTACTTAAATGAATGTCACACTTGGTGTGGCAGAAGTGATGTTCTCCAGTCATATTGGCTGTGCACCTACTCTGCCTCACATAAAGTTAGGGAGGAAGTGCTCCATTTACTATTAATATTTGTAGCAGGCAATGGTAGGATTTTGGTAGTGATTACTTTGAACATGAAAGCAGCTGATTTCAAAATTAATTAGATCCTATGATCATTCTTCCAACCTCTGAAAATCTTGGTACTAAATGAAAGACATTCAGCAACTTAACATCTATTTTCTGGAAGCCATTTTTATCACTTGACATATTGTTTTGGTCAGGATGTGTAATCTGTATAAATAAAGGGAAATAAATATATTCAAAATGGTGATAGTCTCAGCTTAAATAATTAGTGTGTCAGCTTTTTAGGAACTGTAGTGGGAAGTGTCAGTAAAACTAAGTGCCTGTATAGAAGTCAGCAGATGTTCATACCAACCACACCAGTTTTTCTTGGATTTATTTTTATACCCCTTTTGTTTAAGTATTACACATATTGTTCAATATGTTGTACAATTAAGATAAAAAGAACATTGCCTCCTGTTATAGTGACTAGAGAAATAATTAATTTATTTGTTTCCGTAACATGCATTTTTCCATTATTAGGATTAGTTCCCTAAATAGCCTCATCTAAAATGGAGAAAACAAGCCGAACATAACTCCTGGAGTAATTTCACATTATTCTCAAATTATCCATAATATACCCCTGACTTCATGGCTGCTGTGCACAATTACTGTTGTAACTGTGAAGCTAATTCTTTCATTTGAATTCCATAATTAAAAAAAAAAATGATTAATCAAGGTGCATCAGTCAATATCAACAGCTTTAAAAGCATTCTAAGCATTTGATTCAGTTATCCAATGAGAGTTTTGTTGCACCTGGAGTTTCAGCATCACTGCTGTGTCAATACATGGTCAAGAATTAAGGCTCTCTGGCTTAGTTTTAACTAACTAGTTTAGTTAGTTTGAACTAACTACAGATCTGCAACAGAAACTTATTCTCCTTTAATTGGTAAGGGCATGGAGAAGGACTGGAATTATTAACTAAACATCTTAAGTAGAAGTTAACTCATCTAGAGAATGACTTGGTTTTTCTCAGATCTTTTGAGTATAAAAGGATTTTCTGTTACACATGGTCAGATGCCTGAAGGAACACTCATTATCCCTCCAGTATTGTATTGTGCACGATAGCAGGAGACAAAATCTGCTCATTATGTTTTCATCACTACAGTTTGAAAAGCGTATCTCTTGTGCTTCTCTGCATAAAGCCATCAACTATTTTAAAATGTTAATGGATCTTAATGAGGATAATTTCATATAACCTCTTTGTGGTTTCTTTGAAAATTACCTGTTGCTCTCTTCTTTAGATGACTTGTATCGTTCACTGATGAGTGACTTGTAATGAGTAAACTACTACTAGTACTCCTTTATTTCTTCATACTGTTAGGAGCAGGTTTTCAGATGTTGACATAAATCTGGATCCTTGCCAGATGATGAAAATTACTTTCTTCTTCCTGTTTGTCTCCCTCACTAGAGACCTTAGAATTTGAATTTGGTAAATTTGCACAAAGCTTTTTTATTCCTTTGATAGTTGAAGGCTCGATCACCTTTCAGATAGAGGAGGAATAGGCAATTTCTCAGAATGTATTTGCTATTCTACTAGATAAGGCCCTGTGAATATCTGATCTTCTATGCTTTCTCTACTTGGGCATGACTCTAAACAAGCATGTCCAATTCCCTCTCTGTTTGTTCTGGTGCTGAGGTAGAGTTGTGTTTTCTATCAAGTGAAATGCTATACACTGATGCTGTTATGTATATGAATATCAAACTCTCATCACCTGTCTCTTTGCTTGCAAAAGGTTTTCCAAGGAAAAGAGAAAAATTGATGCAAAAAGATTTTGAAACTTTTTTCCTCTATTTTATCTCTGGCAGTGTGTCTGCTGTCTACTTTGGACGCACATTTTTGAGCATAAAATATCACATGAAGTGTTAACATTTGGTAGAATCTGGTAAATTTAATCAGGTTTTCACGTGGGATGTGGAAATCAATAGAAAAATATATCTGTGTTTACCTAAAATGTTTTAACATCAAATAACAAAGGTCTATTGATACGGCAAATGCAGGACAAATTCAATAAGAAATACAAAAGGGTAGCATAGGGATTTGAAAACATTCTCGTGTTGCACAATGTCATGTTAAATCATATTTCATAATGGGAGCATAATGCAATGGTAACTGCAGATGCTGTCCCTGAAGGTAGGTGATTTGAGAACAAGTATTGGCAGGACTGTCTTGTCAATACTATTTTGTCCTACTGCCAATTCTAAGAAGAAAATATAAGCCTGATTGAGATATATGTGTGGTTGTTATTTGGTAAAAGGATCTTTTTCTGTGTACAGAAAGAGATAACTCTTGGTACCAACTTAGAGTTGTTTCATTTCTGGGTCTGATAGAATTGCTGTAGAAAATTACAGATTGACAATGTTATATTGCAACAGCTTCATCTTCTCTGTTGATGAGAGTGACTGAAGTTGTTGCTTATATATATCCTAGGGATTCATAGTTATGAAAGGTGAAGATAAGCAGTACAACAAGGGCAAATGAGACCTTAAGTCTATTACATGGTTGGTTTTTTTCTTCTGATTTAGTAGAAAAAAAAAATGCTAAAAGATTTGTCAGCAATATTTATTTGATTACTCTAACTGTTTTTTCTCTGAAAAATTTACCTCTTTTCATCTCCTAGTCAATGCCATTAATTCACTGTCATATTTGAACTTTGCTAATGCCTAAATCTTCATTCTTTAGTCTTTAGATATTTTCTTGCAAGTATGTGTCTGTTCAGATACACACTTGGGTGGAAAGGGTTATGAAATTGCAACTTCTTGATAAAATGGAATTATTTTGTGGAATTGCTTGGAATTAGCATGGTCCACTTGGATCCAAGCTGGAAACAAAACTATTCATCATTCATGGCATTCTTTTCTCTTTTTACTTGCTTTGTTTGCCACAGTCTTTTGTTTGTACTGAACTGTGCCACTCATAAAGAAAATGAACTTCAGTGTTGAGAAGCTTTCTAACATTCAGTGAAACAGCAAAAATAATTAAAATGTCATAGTATTTAATACCAATAATGTCATGTGTTCCCAAAATGCTGTAGTAACTTTAGATTTGGATTAATTCAGCTCTACTTGGATAAAACTCTCACAAAGATAAAATAATCCTTAAGACAAAAAAAAAAGTAAGCATACCTTATTCAGATGGGAACTTAGAGGGAAATTTATTTCCTCATTTAAAATTCAAGTATGACATTGCTTCTACTGTATGTACTTTAAAAATTCCATGGACAATTTTTAATGATCATGGAAGTACACGCTTAGATGTGATGCCTTTTCCAACAACAGAATCTTGCTGTTACACTGACTATCTGTCCTAGCTATAGGGCACCTGTCTGCTTTGCTTCTGGGAGCAGAGGGCTGCAGAGATGCAAAATCTTGTGCTTCAGGCTTCTAAATGAGTGATAGAAAATCTAGACAGAGGCTAAGCATCAACTTTTAAATACAGATGGGCAAGTGGATATGGATTGGGCTGAGAAATGTAATTGCAGCAAAAAGACAGTGTACTAAAGAGGAAGAGCCAACCTCAAATTTGGCTGATTTATAAAAAATATGAAGATTTTCTAAAACTTTAAGTAGATTATTTTTCAATCTCCAACTCTTTCAGAAATGGAGACTGTACAACTGCCAGATCCACAGCTTGACCTGCTATTATTTCCTTAGGAGCCTTTTATTTGAACACAGCATCCTTCAACCATTCAAGAGAAGACCTTGAACTCTGCTTCTACTCATAGCAGAGGTTATGCTGAGAATACTTTTGATAACACTTCTTTTCTTCTTGGGATGCTTCTAGAATATATCTGCTACCTGTTTCCTTGGAGACTGACATGCAGTCAGCACAATGGCTCTACAGCACCTGTAAATCAAACTTCAAAAGGAGACACTGTCCTTGTTAGAGGAAATGGTATGCATGGTGGGGAAAGAGGAGAGTTTTGCTTTCCTCTTTTCTTCCAGAGGATAAGATGGCTGTAGTGCTATAGAGAGATTGAGATTATGTCAGACAGTGAAGGCTGGGTAGGCTGTGTAGCAGCCTTCAGACTGCCTGGAGTTTTTATCAAAAGGTAGCATTGGATTGCACTTAATTTGTAGAGAACAAGGCCTTATTTTCCAAATGGATTTGTGAATGCAGTAGTTACAGGGATAATTGTGTATGTATCATTAAGAGTTTAGATGTGAAAATATACATCAGTAATTCTGACAAGTTTGAGCATCTTTTTTAGCAAATTCTTTTATCACAGATCCTGTAATCTTCATGTATCCCTTTTATGTACCCTTCCTGCATGGGTAGGGCCAGTACACTGTGAGGAGATGAGCTTGGACCTGTTTTCTCCAATTCAAACACTTTATCTTTCTCCTCTGTCCTTTGCAGTGTGGTTAAGGGATATGTCCTAATGGTCTCCTATTCCTTTCCCTTATGTCAATGTTTTAAAATGTTATTAGTTTTGGCAGATATAAATTTGGTCAACATTTAGCTTCCCAGCTCTCACACAGAAACAAAATTAAAGGACATATTTGCTTTTAGATTAGCTACCGATTCAAAAAGGGCTGAAAATAAATAATTGGAGTCTCAACTTAGGAATAGGTGGTGTATTTCAAGGGGGAAAAATAGCTTTCCCATTGGAACAGTCACATAGGAATTCAGGTGAACAACACTTGGTCAAATAATAATGATATATATAATCCTTATTATTCCCACTTTAGAACGAGTACTGTTATTGCCAATGTCAACATCCAAATTTCCTGTGACTTCACTTTCAGTGTCAAGTTTCTAGAGTAAATCCACAGCTAAAAATTGCCAGCAGTAGATACAAACAATTTAACAAACATATCAAATGTCCTTCACAGTTTGAGCAAATTTTAAGAGCATGATGCTCAAATATTTGATTAGATAGTGCTGTGGGGTATTCATGTGCTGAGCCTGCTGACTGAGATCCTTCTGACTGCTTACCCTTTGCTTTGCAAGGGAGGGGGGACAAGGGAGCCCCCAAGGTGAGAGTAAATGGCTATTGCAGCTTTTCATGGCATTTCCAAATGAAAATAGAGTCAACTATTGTGTGATTTTATAATCCTAGCTTCAAAATCTGCTAATTAACACCTATAACAATGAGCAAAGCTACAGCTGAATGACATTTGATCAGATGTGTTGCATAGCCATAGGGCAGTCTTAATTCTTGTGTTGTCCCCCATTGTTCTTCAATAATGTTAGGAGACATTCATCTTTTCTTCCCTTCTCTCAGGCCTCCATCAGCCACTCCTTAGGTCTTCTAGGAGTTATGCAGAATGGATCTGTTTCATTCCCTGAGAGGCTTTGTCATGTCTGCATATGGAGTTATCATGTCTGCAGATTGAATTAATCCTCACTGACTTTCCTCCCACACCCTGCAGCTTTCAAAATGCCTCACTGGGACTGGGTGCAGGTATCAAATCTTTTGTTATCAGGTCAGTTTTGTCTCAATTCCTAGGCTTGTGGTCTGGCTGGAGAGTTTTGGACAGTAAATCTAACAATAGCCACGTTGCCTGTGAACTATATGGAACATGTTGTTGTTTTTAATGAACTGCTAGACCATCCAAGGCTCTTTTCTACTAAGAGGACAACACAGCCAGTCTACCCATACATACTCTACATCTCCTCTGACTCAGTTTCGGGACACCTGAGCATACATCATATGGCAGATCTGTATCTGAGTGGATGCTTGGAAAGATCCTTTAATGTCCCTTGGATGAAAGCAGCAAGGAAAAAAAATCCAGAACTCCAGAAAACCTCAAACATCTCATAACCTTCTTGCAACCCCACAATGAGGCAGTAGAAGAGGGTAGGATGTAGTCAGATGAATGGTTTCTCAGCCTGATTTCAGAATGATTAATGGCAGCCATTCTTGTCTCACAAGAACAACGTACAAAGCACAGCTCAGCCCCCGCTGAATCACCAAGCTGTCCCTTCTCAATTACTCTCTGGGTGTCATTCAGTCCTACATACTTATTTCCACTATAATTTTATTTTTGTTGGTTACTACAACACTCAGTGTGCGTGCACACACTGTTGCTAAGAACTCTGCTATGTGACACTTGCCAGCATTCTACAAGGAAGAAATTAAGGTGTTCATCATAAAATATATATTTGGAAAGTCATTGACGTAGGCTGAAAACACAGAGCCCCAAACACAGCTTGTCTATTATAGTCAAATAAGGCATAACTGATAGTTTGGAGAACCTGCTAGGAGTGGGACACTGATGAAATGTAAAAAACTCTCAAGAAATTAATTGTATCACCCTCTGTGCCCTGATTTTGTAGCTACATGAATCTGGACTGTTTGTGAACTTGTATGCACACTCTCAGTGGTCAGAATGACAACTTCTATTACTTCCCTTCAATTTTTTAAGTTGTTAGGTATGAAAATAATTTGCATATTATAACACACATGAAACTCTTTAAAGAACTTTAATTAATGTTAAACATAAAAGGGTTTTGCCTTCCCTTCATGCACAGGCTAAACTCTCATTAGTATTAATAGAACTTGCATGTGTTCCATGAACAGAAAATGTGACCACAGTTTGTAGGGGAAAAACTTGAAAGAAAATCAGATTCTTAATTATAAATAAGATTTATGTTAATAAATATTACAGATATGCCATAAAAAAATCTGAAACTCACAGTTTATGCTAAGTAAACAAATTATTTTAAAGTACTTAGATAGTAGTAGCTAGTTTCTAATTTCTAGTTTTTCAATAATCATATATATTTTGCAGTACCCACAAATCTTATCTAGATGGACTCTGTTATTTTAGTGCTGTATAAATACGTAATGAAATCACTTACCCAAAGATATTGAAGTATTAATTTTATTTATGGCCCAAGCCACCCCTATTGTCTACAATGTTGAGTTCTTCCATAACTATTTGCTATTGATTTCTTATAAGCTTCAGTGAAAACTAAATAAACTAATTTTCCTTGCTGGATCTGGTTATATGAGTTAGCCAGTAACATTTGCCCCTGTTTGTAATTAGCATCCCTAATGTGCCCTTGGATAACCATGTATAGTGGAAACAGCATCTGTCACTTAGCTCAAGTCAAAGGTGACAGAACAAATCTAGTTATTATAATTGTTACGTAAATAGACATTTTTATTGTAATTTTTCAATTCTATCCTGCCAGAAAAATTGTTTTTTTTTTTTCTCATCTAACTGAAACAACTTGCTGAGCAGGACTAATTCACAAGAGTAAAGAAAATTTATAGTATGTTTTCCAGGATGTAAGAAAATAAAATTCTGTCCTGAAACAGGAATTTCTGTAATTTGAAAAGATTCTACCATAACTGGAACCAAAATCTTGTAATGATGAACAGTAAAAAATAATTTTCAATAGGTGATGAACAAAGTGGCAATTTATTACGAAACTAAGGGATCCCTTTACAGTTTAATTTCTTATACAACAGCAATTCTTTAATTTTTCATATGCAGTTTTATTGCTGCTATGGTTACTGTTGCCACTTATGTGTGTGTCTATGCTCATTTCTATAATCCATGGAAGGACAGCAAACCTGGAATCGTAATCTATATGAAATAATGTATCAATTAGCCACAACATTTACCACAATGGAAATAAATATATGATTCCACTTTGATTTTTGTATTAAAAAATTGTGGGGTGGGTTGATTCCCTTGGTGTGGCTTATTATTAATATCAAGTGTGTGGAATGCAAATCAGTGTGGATTTCTGAGTAGGGAGCTTTGACTCTGAACACTCTGAGGGGGCACCTTGGGGACAGATCCTGGGGAGAACGTGCAGGGACAGGACAGGGACAGCCTGTGGTCCTGAGCCAGGTCACGTGTGACAGACCAAGGGCTGGGTAGCAGTGAGAGACTGGTAGGAGCAGCAGCAAAGGGGGAGCTTCAGCACTTTTTCTCCTGCAATTATGACCTGTTTCAAGGTTGAACTCATCTGCCTGACTGCTGGACTAGATCCAAAGGAAGAAGAAGCCTTCACAGGCCATATGTTCTGTTTTTAAAAAATACCAGGTCAACAATTGCTAAGCTATTCCTGTTTGTATCTTAGGGCCTTCTAGAGAGCTTGACATGTCTGGGTGACTCTTGCATGACTTCAGCTATCACATTTGATAAACCAAGTAGAACCTCACATTTAAAATTTCCTTTCTTACGCTGCAGCCGTGTTGTGCTTTTTGTTGGAATCTGTTGGGATGTCATTTTCTTTAAGCTCTTTTGTATCCCCTATAACTGTCTGACAAGGTGGGTGCACTAGGGTGGTGCTGCTGCCACCTACCAGCCATTGGTCCCTCCATTTGTCCTCTGCAGCCTTCCCTGTTTCCACATGA
This sequence comes from Certhia americana, assembly GCA_018697195.1. Lineage (NCBI taxonomy): Eukaryota > Metazoa > Chordata > Aves > Passeriformes > Certhiidae > Certhia > Certhia americana. The sequence goes on along the minus strand of CM031864.1, from coordinate 21,310,408 downwards.
TCTCTACGGCAAAAGTAGTGACAGAGGGACATTTTAGCAATTCTGCTCCACCATGCAAGTCCTACTAAACCAGCAATATGATACTCTTTAAACTCTCTTGCTTCTTTTTGTGTTATAGAGCTGGGACACGACATTAGAACAACAAAAAGAAGACTTCTTTACGGCCAGCCACCAGCTCAGCTGGTAGCAGAGATGTGTTTCACTTGATCATTGTAGCCAGCAGTGACTGGGTTCCATTTCTGAACAGCTCTGTCCTGCATAAAAACCATTTCTGTTTTTCAAAAGGTTTCGATATTAGACATGAAAAAAAAGGTAAGATAGAAAAAGAAAAGAGTTCTCATTAAAAGTGTTCATAGAACTTATGTTCTAAAGTATTTGTATTCATGCCCTCCCTGCTGCTGGTTATTTGAGAGAATCAGGACAAGCTAATTTGCTCAATGTTTGCTGGGGACAGAAAGTAATATAAGTAAAGTAGAAAGTTCCAAAGCACATCACTGACTTACAACCAGTTCAGAGACTTTTTGCCAATTGTTTACGCTATTATTCCCAATGCAAATTAATTGAACTGCATAATTCTTATTGATGCTGGTGTAACTAATGTTTTCCCTTCCAGAAATGTGTCTCGGTGTTGTGAGCCTTGGCCATTACTTTCTTGGATTTTTTCTTTGGATGAGTTGCATATTTATTTGACATCCTTTTGGAATATTTTCTCAAATTGAGCAAGTTTGGTTTAAGCAGATACATAGGTGGTGAAATGCAAGTTAAAGTTATAGTTACTGACCTTTATTTTAATAAATTTGTCCTAAATACTTGGGATTTAAAGATTTCATTTCAATACCATGTGGTTATTGAATCTATATAGCTGTGAGTTTTCAGTATAACTATTGAAATCAAGCTAACTTGCTTTTAAAAGAGAAAATTTAAAATAATGAATCAGAGGACGAACAAATAAAAAGAATGTTGATACATTATTCCAGGAAATGGGTTCATGACCAGAGAGAACAAGAACAGGGAGAACTTTTATACTTTTACAAAAAACAGTATTTAAATTATACTTATAAGCAAAACAAGTTGAAATTAAAAATAAAAATAAATAAAAATCTAAGAAAAAGGAATGGGTGGGATCAGTAAAGACAAAGTATTATCTAATCCTCTTGATTTTCTAGGATAGCTGCTGGTACAGGCAAGTGTGATTTTTACCCTCTTTAGTAAGCAGCGATTGCAGAGTTAATTAGTCTCCAGTTTTAGCAAGTGGGTGGCATTTACTTTTATAATAATGGGTCTGTCTCTGAAGTGGAGATAGCAGAGGTCATGATTGTGTACCTTATCTTTTGAGGCAGGAACAGTAAAGACTCTGTAAATGGGTTTAAGCAGAAAGTTAACTAAAAGCATTTTGGCGTGTCCCAAGAATGTCATTTGTTCTAATTATAGAATGGCAAATATCAAGTAAAAAGGATGCTGTGCTGGGGTGGTGTTGGTGACTCAGTGCTCACTATTCACTGCAGAGCAGGCTGTCAGAAAGTGCTACTTTTCTGACTCACTGCATCTTGTAAATGAAGAAAGAAACATGAGCTATATTCATATTATATTCATCAGTGCATGTTATTTAATTCCAACAGTATTTGGAGGATTTGCTCAGCTACTGAGCCCTTTGAAGTGTTAGGCCCTTGCTTAGTAGTAACAGTAGTAATGCCTAACAGAGTTACTGGCATTTTAGATATAACTGGGCTTAAGCAATAAGGACAATAATGGCAAAGGTAGTAGCTTGTTATAACAGAAATGAAATCTCATTTTTGGCTCCATTACATGAGTTCCAAACAAACAGAGATGCACATACACAAACATTAAAATGAATTTAATAGAGGAATTGCCATAAAAATAATTCTAATCTGATCCTGTTCTGACTGCTTGGCTAATTAAACAAAAAACCCCAAACTAGTCACCAAGTGAAATAAAGCATTAGATGTTATTCTTCCTGAGGAATATCTTTTCCTAAAGAGGCTTAGTTGTTATCTCATTTCCTTTTTGCCCTAGAAAAAGACTTGTAATTCTGTAATAGTAATTTTTTATGTAATGTAAACTGTTAACATGTATTTAGGCTTTATATTAAAAAAAAAACACCCTAAAATTGTGACTATTATTTCAATATCTGCTCCTATCTAGGGGATGTTGAGCAAGACAAGACTCATCATCTACATGAAATAAAGGATAATTCTTAACTTCTTCCAAGGGGGATCTGAGCCTTTTAAAATCAACTTCCAAACTGTTTTGCTGAGTCACACCTAGAGTAACAGGGAACTTCTTCCACTGATTTCAGAAGCTGTGGATAATTTTACCATAAAATTATTACAGATAATGTGTGGAATTCCACTTAACTCTGCTTTTGAAAACCAGCTATTTTTTTTACATTGGGGTTTTAAACAAAGCAGCTTTGTTAACTAATTGTATGTTATTTTGAAGAAGCAGTAAATGGGTAAGTTGTTAGTGATCTATATATTTTTTAATTTCGCTTGAAAACCCTATCAGCTCTTCTTAATTTTTTTTTCCTATTCAATGCCCTATTATTTTTGTCCAATTTTACAGTATTGTCCACAATAGCCAATATGCTGGAAGACCTCTTTGGAAGAGGCCTTTGGAAAAAATCTGAAAGAAATTTATTTCATTTTGAAAATAGAATGTATAGAAGGAAACTGCAGAACAGATGGAAGAAGTGCTATTACAGATTTGCAAACAGTGCAATCAAAGACATAGCTAGTTAGTGCCTGGCAAGATTTTGGCTATGTTTTTTTTTTGTCATTTGAGAGATCTCTTGTTAAGGATGGATGAAGTGCTTTTAAAGTGAGATTAGCACCAGCATATATAAATAATTTTTTTGTTTTGTTGCTTACTGTCCATTACTTCCCATTGAAGTTGAGTATATTGGTTTGGTAACAGCAACATGTTTAAAATACAGACAACTCAGTGGAGCCAATCAGCAGACCCTGTTTGCCACTACTGAAGATGGAGCTCTAAGGACATTTGGTCTGGGTTGTTTTTTTTTCTTTTTTTTTATTTCTCTGGTTGCAAACTGGGCTCAACGCTTAATGTTTCAGAGGTGATCTTCAGAGCCTTCTTTTCTGATCTCTGGATTGTTGGATGTAAATGTGGGTAATGCAAATGTGTATATGCATATATCCATAGCTATTTATATTTACAAAAAAGGGCAAGGGGGAGCTGCATTTTAGACTAAAACAAGCCTAGCATGCTGAAAGGAACCTGAAAGACATGATAATTTCTTCTTAAATCTGCTTTAATCTCATTAAGACTGAATGCACATTTTTAAAAGTGTTGTTGAACTTTCAAAACTGACAGTAGTCAGTAACTTTCATGTACAAGACTCAGCCTACAGCTGAGGCTTATTTTTACTTTCTAGTTTCCAGGTTCTTTAGATCCACTTTAGAACAATAAATTTGGTTGTATTATTTTGGTTTTATTAATTATTATCTGTAATCATAATGTGCCTGTTTATCTGTGAAGCTACATTCTCTTATGTTCCCAGTAACCTTTTATCAATCTATTCTTTTTAATGAAGAAAAACAGATGTAATTAACAGCAGCTTAGGAAGAATAATTATACAGATCACATATGCAGACACACACAGAGAAGCTAACTCCCAGCAACACTGGTTCTACAGACACAAAGGCAATAATGCATAGCAACAATCAGCAATTTCAGGCTTACCAAGAAAATATGACAGATAAGTTGATCCCAATTTCTAACAAATCTAGGGAAAGGTTAACAAGTGTTTTGATAGTGTTGGATCAAAGCTGAGAGAAAATTCTCAATATGTGAGCAGTTAGCTTCTATGTATTTTGATTGTCAGTGATTCGGTCATGAATCATACAGTAATTTCATGTTTAGAAATAAGGTACTGTGTGCTATCACCTTAACAAGCATAGCATTCCATGGTGCTGTGCAGCATTTTGTCTAAGATGAAGTTATGGTTTATTTGTTGGGTATTTTGATGTTGCAATGAAGTGTGGTTAACACTGAGGTTTGAGTGAATAATAGCCTAAATAGGCTTTATTTTCCTTTTTAGCAGTAATTTCAGTTTCTTTTTCTCTGCTATGCTTATGATTACTCTACTGAAAAAAATTACAAAATGGTGATACCACAGTATGATGATAGACTGGAGGCCACTTATATCAGGTGTCTGAAGTACTGACCTGAGTTTTGGTATCCAAAAAAATTTAGGAAATACACTGCTGGCCAACGGCATTTATGGATGTGCAACTTGTGAGTCTAATTTTTCGAAATGAATTGTGACTGTGCTGTAAGTTAAGTAAATATGTACTTGTGGATGAAAACTCTTCCTACAAAACTAGAAGAAAAAGCTGAAATTTGGTTCATAACAGCTGAAATTTTTTGTATAACTCTCAGAGCATAGAGCTATAGAAATATTGCACTTATTGCTAAGGACACTTAAATATATATAAGACACAGAGTGGTGTTTTTCTTCTGACCCCTGCTCTGAACTCTTAACCATAGTCTGTAGGTTTACTGCATAACTTGAAACCTTTTCCAATTTGGAAAGGAGTTTCTTCATGTAGAAATGAAGAAGTTACAGCAGATTGAGAAGCAATTTGTATCAGGAAAAGGGGTTGTTCTTTTCCTTTATGGGTTATTTTTACTATGTTCATAAACATAAATTGAAAACAGGCTCAAAACGAGTTCTAGATCTTATGCTATTGAAAAGTTTTTGTTTTCATTGTGGCCCTGTTTGGTACAGGGACTGAAGTTGCATTGATGTGCTATTAGGTTTAGTTTTTGAGGAAAGAATTTTGATGCTGAGCTTGGCACTTCCTGCTGTGGATAGAGAAGGCACTTAGAGCACCAGTGGTCAAGGAATTCTGACAGGATGATGTCTTCCTCTCTCTTGGGGCTCTCTGTGCAACTCTGCCAGCAGAGCTGTAACGTGGGAACACATCTGTCCTCCACCTTCAGTTTATCTTTCCACAAAAAAAGCAAAACTATTATTATTTCACTTGAACAGGAAGTGGCACTGTAGATTCAAGGGTTTCTTCATTGTTCACTCTTCTTGATTTCTAGCATATATTTGAGTTAGTTCTTCTTTCATGTCTAGTTTATGAAAGAGCAACTCTGTATGCTGTTCCTAAACATCAGGAATGCAGCATTTTCTGTTTTATGTAGCTCAAATGATTCTTTTCAAAAATTGTAGTGCCTCAAGTGGTTCTTGTTACGAATACAGTCCCTTCTCATCTTATGTCCAATCCCTTCATAATAAAAACATGCTAGCAAGAGCCTACTCCCTCAGAGAAGAGAAAATTGCAGCAGCCCTGTGAATTTTCCTGTAGTCCTGGGGTTTGGCTGTTATTGTCAAAGTGTTAGGATATGGTGATAACTGGATAAACCCCTAAGAGGTGTTCAAATTATATCAAATTGATGTAAGAGTTTTGTACAACATGTGTTTCAAACATGTCCTTCACATCAGCTTTTTTCCTTGTGCATTGCTCCCTTGTAGATGAAACGTGTTCCTAGTCTCAGCTCTGGTACTGACATGTGCTGCTCAGCAAGGAGTGGCACTTAACCATGCTCACCCTGAGGCTGGCAGTGCTGGCAGCACAGGGCAGAACATGTCAGCGTGCTTGGGAGTTCGGCCAAATCACCCTCAGAAAAGGGAGGTCAAGGGAAAGAGAAGAAGAGATCACACAGCAGATCTTTGCCAAGAGGTGTGCATCAAAATCCCAGTGTGCCCTACAGCTGGCTCAGGGCAGGGCTGGCAGCCCAGGGCTGGCAGGGCACCCTGAGCACCCTGACACTGCTGCAGGGTGTGTGTCTGTACCCTCCCTGCTACCTGGGCTTCACATTTGAACAGCTCCCCTCCCGAGGCAGTGGGGCTCACCTCTCAAAACATTATGGCATCTTGCTGCCAATTCACACCTGTTAAATTCAGGCTGGAGCAGTGCCTCTACTGCCTAGGAAAACCTGCAAAACAATTTACCCAAACAATGAGAGTTCTCCCGCTTCCTCCCCCTCCCCATTCCACTTTACACAAAAGTGAAACATTTAAATAATAAGTATTCTTTTTAAAAACAGTAGTATAAATCACATGCACATGCTGACGGATTCTATTATCTCATTTTCAATACAAACCTCTTAAACAGAATCCCAAAGGATGCATTTCTGATTTAATCTCTCAGTAATCAAGCAAAAATATGTATTTTACAAGCTTTCACAGAAAAATGCTTACATTGAACTGTAATTTGCATGTTAGTACCTGAATGTGTTGTTTCTGACTTAAGTGACTTAATTTTATACTATTATTCTAATTGTGTTTGGAGTATTTAATCAATAATTTTCCATCAATATTTTTATCAATATTATATTGAAATTGATGGGATCTTGCTGATATCTAATACTGCTGATATCATTTGAACCTTTCCATTTTATGGTAATAACTATTGACCTGTGAATTCCTGACTGTAAAAGAATACAGACTTTACTAGACTTCTGTCAACAATTCTTGTAAGTGTCTTGGGCTAGATCATCTTGTCTGACCATTATAACTCCACTGATTTTAACTGTGCTGCTTTGGCCTGGATAGTCTGAGAATTTTTGGTATTTTTCACCTGAATAAAAACATCTCAGTGGTATCCTAAACAGGTGGGTTTTGATTACCCTTCTGGTGATGCTAACAGCCTGCAGGAGGTCGGCTGTCAGAGCAGTGGACTGCTCAGTTAGAGGCAGCAGAATTCACTTCCACAGCTGTTGGCAGCTAGGGAGAAATAAATGATTTTAGCCAAAGGTAATGCAAGGCGGAAGGCTAATGTCTATCTAGTCCTCACCATGAACACTGAAGGTATTACTGTGCTGATTGCTCAAAAAATTTCCCTTGCTCAAGTAAAACAATGCAAATTTTTTGAATTAACTTCAGTAGAGTTTGGTTTATTGACCTATGGCTTTGGAAACTTTTTCTGCCTTTCCTGGTGTTTTAGAAATTCTTCTCAAAGGAAAAGTCTATATCTGCAGCAGATAAAATATAAATTTTAAATAACTATTACAACACAATTCTCTGTAACTGCAGACATGAATTTTGATGCTAATCTCTGAATATAATGAACTTTTGCCTGTTATTTTGCTCTCAGATTGATGCTTAGTTCCAGTATCCAGTAGGGCAGAAAAATAACTTATCAGCATTCATTAGATACATGAAACTCAGTGGAATATTTCCTGTTGCCTATGAAAGTTGCTTTCTAAACTAGGAAAGGATGTATGAAATGAGAGAAGCAAAACAGAATTGAAATTGGATAAGGAGCCTTTCACAGAGGGGTTATTAGCTATCAAAAGCTATTCTTACATGATGGCTCACTGGTATTCTAAATTTAATACCATATGTAGGTGATCTCATCATTGCTTCTTACTTAATAATTTAACATCTCTTATTTTTGCTGCTGGGACCTGGGTTCCTTAGTTGTAGAAGGTTTTTGGGGTGCCTTTATCCAATATTTCACCAAAAAAAGGACACATTGTTTTTCAGGACTATGTTTTCAAAATTAGACTGTTTTTCTGCACCAATCTTATGAGACAAGCTGGTATGCAGAGAAAAACAAAGTGAACAAAGAGTCTTTCCTATGCTCCTTGTCTCCTCGACAGTGCAGCAGTGTCATGTCAGTTTCTGGTTTACTTCAGAGATGTTAATAATTATAGGTGAGCTGCCATGCCCCCTCTTGTTCTACAATTGAACTTTGTTATAATTTGTTTTCACCTAGAGTGATTTGCTTGATCTGAGTCAAAATTAATTTTTTTTGGTCTCAGTGGCAGGAGCTCTTTGCTTTTGTACTGCATTTCCTCAAGCCAACACCAAGGCAAAATTAGTTTTCACAATTGCAACTGGATAAAACTCATAATTTTTTAGCAGCAAGAACAATTAAAAAACTGAAAATCAGATGCCAGAATTGTGTGAGACTTGTGATTTCATTTTCGGACTTTAACCCATGATCCACATTTTCCTAAAGGTCAAACCCAAGAATTTTGTGTGTATTTCTAAGGGGTAGGGGGAGGATGTTGTTTCAAAACTGTAATATCTTGCAGATATCCAGCAAGTAACATGTATGTTTTCTATAATGAATCTAAATTTTTCCTTAACAACTAAATAATAGCATCCTGACCTCTAAGCACCCCAGTGTCTATCTTTGAAGAGCACAAGACTGATGGATTGGAAAGGAAAAATATGTTATTATTTTGCAGGATACTCATTCAGTAAGAGTTAAATAAAATTCCCTTTATTGATCTGGACATGAAAACAAACACGGAGATAGCTTTGTTAACTTAATGTATGAATTTAGTCTGTCAATTCAATTAACAGAGGGACAAACAAGCAGGGAAATATTAGCTCAACCTCATTTCTAGGTTATAGATGTAAAACCCAAAAGACTTAAAAAGAATCTAATTTTTGTCCTTCCCATGCTTTAGTCAAGGTAGACAACTTGTAAACACTCCATGAACTTTATACAGTTCACTGCATCCTGACTTCTGAAGTAACGTTATTTGTAAGGGATTTTAGAGTTCTGACTTTTTAAGAGACCTCTGAACCTCAGAAATTAACTATGAAAATCTCCATGTTTCTCCTTGCTGTTAAAGTGACTTTCTAAACTCCTATCTGTTTGATCTGAAAATTTCCACTTTTTAAGTAAAAAAAAGCCCCAGATCATAAACTTAATCCATCAGCTGTTAAATTGGTGTTGATTCCTCAGGTAAGTTCTGTAATTTAAACCAATTATCTTCATTAGATTTTAAGTGTCAGAAATAAATTAGAAGCTACTTAATTGTTGTTGCTTTTCACTTGAGAAATAGTGTCAAATCATACCTATGACTTCAAAAATACAGTATAAGAATTATTTTGACTCCCTGGACTAAAACTGAGATTACAGGATGTGATGTGTGTTTTAGGAAGGGACATGAAACTCCCTCCTCATGATATTTTACATATATAAAGAAAGTTTTAGTCAGTGAATACTGTGTTTAAAGGACAACTTTAACTTAAAGGACCCCAGGTCTAGCACTGTTCTACAGACTTTACTCTAGATTCAATCCTACTGATTAGTATTCCCAAATATATATTTGTAAAAAAATGTTTTACTAGAACATGTTAAAAAAATACACTTTTTAGTCTAGAAAAGTATTCTTTGCTGTTTTAAAGAATTGTTTGCTGTATGTAAATTTTTTATGCAACTGAGCAGAACAAAATGAAACATCAGAACATTTTTGCTTTAAGGGTAAACAAATTTGATATTCTTATACAAATTTGCCATAAAAGCAAGTGAAATGAATGATCATACAACTATCAGAGAAAGAAGGGGTTTTAGTCCTCTCTTAGTACATATAAACCTCTGTAGAGCAAATTTGTTATGTTTCAATGGCTCCAAGGCAATGGAGGGATTATTTCAGGGGAAAAATCCCATTTGAAAGGTTTTCTGATGTCAAGGACCATTGCCCAGTTAACTTGCTAGTGATGAATGCTTATAGCATACCCAGGAATTGCATTCTAATCCAAGAGAATTAGACTTTTAGACTAGTGATTCAAAAAAAGAAAAAATTTACTATTGTTATCATTTTTAGATGGTATGTTTGTGGGTGACTTTAGCAGAACAAAATTTGGTCTAATGCATAAGTCTAAATTACAAGGATCGGGTACTAACTACTGAGATGTACAATTGGATATGGTATGGTATTTTAGTTATATTTACCATACAATTGGATGTGGTAAATATAACTAAAATTTAAATAACCCTGAATATGAAAGAAAATATAATTGGGTTTACATTATTTATTATTTTGAAGCACAAATGATGAGGCTGAAGAATCTGTACTAGTAAGTCTGGGTTTAACCAGGTAAACAAAATAAGGGAGAAAAAAATTCTGGAAAAGGGATGTAGAGTAAGACAAAAAGCCCAAGCATAAGCAAGAGCTAACTGCAACACTATTAAATCTTTTCCAAATTATAACATCTCTGTTGAGGAAAATGTAAGACTTTCCAGGATGCACAGCTTGTCTCCATTATCCATTCATGTCATTGATATCTTAGTTTGCAGCAGTAACAGCAGAAGTGCAGTGATTTAGGACACTGAAATGATTGTTGGCATGGTTGAGACAGAGGTTTACCCAACAGAGAATCAAGTTCTGTAGAAGTTCTTTGAGGTTTAGTTTCTTTGTCCTGTTTTACTTTTGGAGGCTCCTTCTGTTTTATTGATGTTTGAAGAGTTGCTTGAAAGTTATAAATTCACTCTTAAATTATTGGTCAAGTTGTGTCCCTTCTCTGAGATGCACAGTGCATATTAAATTATTCCTGTTACCTATTTGCCTGCCATCTAAAGTGCAGTAAGAAAAATTCCACTGACTCACTGGGGGTGTTTCATGATGTATCAAAATCAAAATACCTGAGATATTGATAACTGAAAAAAATAAATAAGAGATTGGGAGCAAAGGAAAGCATACACCACTTACCCTAAAAAGAAACCTTGAAGATATGGATTTGATTGATTAAATGTCATCAGCTAGAAGGAATCCCATATCTTTGTTTCCACTCTTGATATCTTTTTATTTCATTGACATTTACTGTTCTTACCTGCCTAGGTGCAATATAGAGAAATATGCTCATTTTTTGCCTAATACCCTACTTTTTGAATTTTGGTTGCACATTGAGTAGAGTTTTTCAATAAGTTGTTCATAAAACATCCAGCTTTCCTGTCTAAGTGGTTGCAGCACACTTTGTTTGGGACATAGCAAGGTGTAAAATTAAATTACATTATTGTCTCCCAGATGAAATTACTGTTTTGCAGATTGATTTTCTGGCATCTAAAAACTTCAACCAGAACAATTCTATGGTTTTTTGACTCCTAGGCAGCATTTAGTTCATGACAAAATATTAGCTTTTGACTGATGTTGAACCACAAAAGAATCATTTGCTGCTAGTATACTTTCATCTCTGGAAACTGTAACAGTATGGTGTTGAGAGAAGAGAAAAACAGCACTTATACTATTTTTCCTTGGACTATATTCTCAGTAATTTTGTTTTTTAATAGCTCCTTGCAAGAAAGAAGGGAAAAACCAACCCCACAATTATTACTAGACCCTCAATCAATACTATCTGGTGTTGCTCTTTCCTTTTGAGAAGGCTTGCTCTATTTTGCCATAAAGATCTTTGGGTTTGTCTTATTTCCTTCTCATTGCATTATCCAGTTTCTGATTTCTCTGAAATGCTGTCTCTTTTCCACTCTATTACATTTAGTAATAGAAAGGCTGCCATCACCCTGTGTTGGTTATGAAGAGGAGAGGAATCCCCTACTGCAGGGCAACTGCTTTTGTTGAGCCATAGTCTGTGCCAGTCCACCCCCTGCACTCAGAAAAAGCAGTGCAGCAATGACAAGAGTCAACCTTCTCTTCAGAGTAGGTGAAGGAGTCTGTGAATGTCTGCTCTGGTCAGTGGGCTGAAAATGTCTCTGAGGAGAATCTCTGCTCTGATCTTGTCTCTGCTTTTCTGCAGGCATCTAATCCCTGTTAGCTCAGATATCCACCTGAATCTAGCTGTCTGTTGTACTCCTGCCATTAAACCTCACAGTTTTCTGCAACAAATGCACAGAAGAGGTGCAATCAGTAAACTCCTTCACTCCAGCTGGCTGAATTGCTATTTGCTCTTAGCTTGATAGGTTTTGGGCACAAATCTAAAGTCAGGTTGATTTCAGTGTCCAAGATGCTTTCAAGTATCCTTTCCTCCCTCCTTCTCCCTCATTCTCTGATGCTTTCTTGTACTTGATGTGCTTGAAACATATATCTGGGTGTTTCACTCTGCTTAGGCAGTTATTCTAAAAAACCTTCCATTCAATGCCTAAACTTAGTGATTCTTAATTTCCTCTACCTTGAAATAATTTTCACATTGACAGTTAAAAATTCCTCTAACAATAAATGTACTATTTATTACTCCAGGGAAGTATTTTCTTTGCCCAGGATGTTCAAGATCAGATTTGAAACAGAAGCACAGGGTAGGTGGTCACAATCATATGGTTGCAATAACCCTGAGGCCAGGCAGACAGAAGAGGAATTTTCAAACTGCCTCACCAGTTTTCTTCTCACTGTATAATACTGTACCCCAGTATTTTGCAGTTGTTAACAATTTTCATTTTACCAGAGAGATTTCATTAGAGCAAATCTTTAGTACTGTCTATGATAAGAACTCTAAATTTCCTCTATTTCTGATCCAATTCCTTCATCCAATACTGTGATACTTCAAAAAGCTTATTTTATGAAGTTCTTCTGTTGCTTATATATTTTCAGTCAAATGGTATAAGGAAATGCTGCATATAGGATCAGATTGTTTGTGTCTATAACTGGGGGAAAAGAAAAATCACAGTGTTTATATCCCACTGTTCAGTTTATTAACAAGCAATCTTAGTAGTTTGTTGTTGAATGCACTTTCATCTTCTAATTTTTGGACATTATTGTGCATGGGAGTCATAATCTGCTTTCTGTTTTTGGTGAATGTCAGAGCATAACATTGGAAAAAAATTGAAGATTCTTTGGTCCTGCTAGGAGATTTCTCAAGTCTTTACTTTCTAAAGATTTGTGGTTAATTGACAGTCTTTGAAACTGAAGCTCTGCAAATTACAAACTAGAAGAAGCTTGTGTTTCAAAAGTGTAAAGTAGACCTCAACAAGCTTTGTGTAAAAAGCTAGTGATTGGACACCAATGTGTCCTGGAATTCTTAAAAAATATGATGTGTTGATAAAGAGGAGTCTGACTTAATAATACATTAAGGATCCTTGAACTGAAATTCATTTAAGAACCAAGGGGTTGAAGTAAGCAGACTGATTTTATTTTCATATTACCACCTGAAATTTTGCATGAATAATCTGAGGATCTTTGAAAAGTGAGAATTTCTGGATGCCTCTATTTAAGGTATTTAAGAGACTCTGAAAACCATGAAGTACTTATGTAAAAGTATATTGGGGTGTTTCATATTTAAAAATGGGCGTTGCAGTAAACCAAATGCTCCAAAGCACAGAATGCAAACACAAACGGTGCAGGTATTAGACTTGGGTTTTGTTGCAGACCATCCTGCCTGTCTGTTAGTGTTATATCTGTTGTTGACTCCCAGCTGACAGAGCAAGACTTCATCCAAAACCTGCTTATTTAGTTACATTGAATTTCTCTTCTGACCAGCTGAATAGCCAAGTCACACGGCAGAGATATTTAATGTGCTGCTTTCAGCCTATCCCATTAGGCTGAAGATTTACGTTTAATCCAAACCTCAGATGGTTGAGTGGATTTTAAAAAATACAACTCCACAGTCCTTATCTTTGCCTGGTTTTGTTCTTTACATTTTCCTTTGGTTTCTGGTAATCACTCTTCCGCACTCTGCGCCTTTCTCTGCCGCTGAGCAGTGGGGATTCATTCTCCTGGAACCCACTGGACCAGCATGCACAAAGACAGACACTGTGCAGCTCTGCAAAAACAGAGTGAAATACTGTGCTCCTTCAAAAGAGAACAATTGGTAGAATTAAAACAAAAGGAGATATGAAGCAGTTACAGTAGAGAGAGAGTGATACAATTGTGAAGTTTTCAGAAATGGAGAACTAAAAGTGTTGTTTAAAGCAGGCTTCTCCAGGGACTACATGAGTATCAATTTGTATGCAAGTGTGTATCTCTTATTGCTTTAAGCTATTCACAAAATCTCCCAGGCCATCACAGAGCCTCAGATCTGGTCTTCCCTTTTGTTCAAGCAAATGGAAGAATGAACAAGACAGACCATAAAGATGCTGCTGCGACTACCCATCTTTCATCATGTTTATAACCAAAAATCTTCACAGTGAACATGTGAAACTATCTCCTGGACATGTTTCCCATTAAATGTAGTACTTCCCTTCACATTCCTAAGATAAATTATTATTTATTGTGACCTATGTTTTCCAGCTGTTATATTATTTTCATCAATTCCTTCTTCAAAGAGGCTGCTGTGGCTACTTAATAATGGGCTAGGAGAAGAAATCTCAGCTAGAGAATACAAAAAAATTTAATTTCAGTTATTCTATTTTAGTTTAGTCTTCCACTAAACCACCCCTTTCTCCAACAAGCCATTGTGTAGGGGTGAAATTTAATACCTGATATGGGAACAAGCTACTGGTAATCTTATGACAGCACATGAGATTAGGAACAATGAAGAGATTAATTTGATGAGGTTTGTTTATATCTTTTCTCTAAAACCTTTTCTGGGAAATTCTAAAGGTTTTTTGTAATCTGTGATTAAATTCCAATATATCTCCCACTAGGTTCCTACCTCATATTTTCTGTTTATTTAAATAACATGTGTTTTATGTAAGAACTGCATTTCCATTTTACTTTAACCTAAAATATTTCTATTGAGTTGTCACTGTAGAGTGAAAACTTTGATAACATTGATGCTACTTTTGCTGGCATAGACTGCTTTAAAATTTGGCTTTAGAAATGTTTTACTTTATTATGAAGAAATTGTGACTGCTGTGCCACTGGGTGCCAATGACCTTCCTGTATCCCTGCAGGCTGGAAGCAGGAGCTCAGCAGCACCGGAGTGGCCGAGCTGTCCTGCTTGTGAGCTGCTCATCATCTTTGGGTGTGCAGCCGTGGAAGTGTTTCCAGACTGCTCTGGAATCTCTCCACTTCTGGATCACCCAATGACATCTTCTTGCTCAGCTGCGTGCAAGAGGTTGGTAGGCGCCCACACCTTCTAAAATAAAGGTAAAAAATCCCATGAGGATAAGATGAGAAAGACAGGTAATCAATTAGGAGAAAATAAGATGATTTTTTTTCCCTGATGAGTTATGTCTCAGAAAGATATTTAAGTGATCAGTGAAAAAAAGAAAAAGACAATTTTGTGAAATTCCATTGCTCTTGAAGTTCATAAAATTTATGTAGAAAACACTTAATGATAAGAGATGCATTATACCTTAAGACAACCAGCTAGCTATCTCTCTTGAAAGACCATATTTAGTTACAAATAGTTCTAAAATATGCATCTAGTGTTATGTGAAATTTGCTTTTTTTTCCACTTATTTCTTTTATGTGAAATAAGAGAAAAAAATAAAACAACAAAAATTCCCGCATGGTTTGCTTTTGATTGCTGCTTTTCAGTGGGAAAAAGCTGTGGCCAGTAATTCTAAGTGAGTGTTCTAAGTCCAGTGAAACAGGCAACAGGATGTGACATTAATTAAATTCATGAATTTTTAAAGAATGAGTTGATTCAAACATCAATTTGCAGAATGACATGGCAAAAGAGTCCAAGAGCTCTTCCCTGAAGGGGATCATAAACACTCAGTGGAGACTTTGGCTCCCAGAGGCAGGGAGGAGGGGAGGGCTAGGCTGGGGTAATGGATGGGAAATGAAGTGTGGCTTTCATCTGCTCCTGGCCTCTGGTCCTTCAGCCTTTGAATGCAAGACAGTTTTTGCCATGACAAATGTTAGAAAGTTGTTCACTGCCCAGGGTGATTTAGGTGCCAAAAGGCTTGCAAATGAAAGATGGCAAAGCAAACATGAGAGAGAGCATGGAACTATTAAAGGAATGCCAGTTGATGTATACAAGTACAGAATTAAAAACAAAGTTATGTTAATACCTTCCTGATTATTTTCCCTGGAAGTAGACCCTTACTCACCTTTCGTTTCTTTAATATTCTTTAATTAAATGTGTTTAAATAAATAAAAAAGCCCTAAGCATATGTTATGACTAATGATATTACTCTAATGTATTTCTTCAATGGCAATCACAGCTGAATTGTTGGTACATTTTCAATGAGACCACAGTTCTCATTCACCAGCTCTTGTGAAAAGGGACTGCACTGATTCACCATATTGATTAAATGATTTTACAACAATTTCTAGGTTATAGCAGTGTGTATGTCTACATAACAAGATATATTGTGAAGGGTGCTTGTGTGGAGGGTGAATAGTCATTGTTTAGTTTAAAAAAACAAAAAGGAAACAAGTATTTATATATGTGAATATAAATAAATATATAATGAAGTGCATAGCAGAGTTTTCAGTTATATCAAGGTCAATGTTAATATTGTTATTTTAAATTATTTCATCTCTCTCTGCTAAAATTTGTCTTCCTTGGCTTATGATTCTATAAAATAAGTTTGTTTAGCTTTGAGAAAAAAAAATAATGGAGTAGTCTGCCCATTAAAACAGAATAGACCCAATCTTATCTTTTTGCACCCAGCCTCATAATTCTGGAAAAAAAAAATCATTATTAGCTACATATAATATTTATAATATAAGGGGTACAACATATGCTAAGTTTTATAAGCTCTCCACTTATATTCAGATGCTCCATAATGCTCAAGGTGAAAAACTTTTGTGTAAAAGTATAACTAATTATATATTTGTATTATATAGAAAAATAAAAAGGGAGAAGGAGCCATTTGAACTATGGTTGAGTACTTATTGAAACTAACAACTTTCCTGGGAGTCTATTAGCACTTGCATGCTCCACAACAGGACGTTTTATGACTTTATTGTAGATTCTCATTCACTGGAATGCAGACTCAGAACGCAGCTGGTTCGCTCCATTTTTAGCAGTTTAACTGTTTATTAACTGTCACAGCTCTCACCCTGTCCAAGTATATAACACTGAGAGTATTCAATAATGCACTGAGAAATCTCCATTACTGACCATAAGGATCATTAACACAGCACAAGTTTAACTAATAAAGTTGAAAACAACTAATAAATCTTCCTATTTTTATTGTCAATTAAAATCTGCATACATCCTATGACATTCATTAAAAATTAAGTGGATAGGTACAGCCATGCATTCTACTTATTCCTGAGAAGATGACATGCTGTTAATTCATAGGAACTGAAAGCCTAATTACTTCTATCATTGTAATTGATGGGCTTTGTATGTACTGCTTCATCATAGAAATTAATGTGAAACAAAATTTCCTCTAATTTATTGGCACTTCTGAAATAAAGGAATACTAGTTAAATATGCAGAATTCTGCCTATGCCTGCTGTTGGAAATTTCAGTATTAATTTCTGCAATCTTTCGTAAGCATATTTCAGCATAGTGTTTAAGTATGCTGTAATTATTTCATTACCTAATTGCCTAATATGTTATTGATCATGTAGTAAAAATGATTGTTCATTGGTCAACATGTCCACTGACCATACATTCTGTGTTTGATATATGGAATATCTCATGGTGTTAAATTATCCTATAGTAAGCTAAATACTTTAGAAAACACACAGCCAAAGCTACATGAATATTCAATTATTAATTTTTCTTCCCCTATGATAGTATTGAAATGTCTTTACTACTTTTTAAGTACAGTAAAGGTAGGAATGCTCCATGTCTGACTTACGCATTTTCTCATATTCCTGTAAATTCAGCAACATTGGCCAAGTTAATCTGATGGCAGCATGACTGATAAAATTCTGTTTCTTGGTACTAAGGACATGCAATAGAATTCAGATTAACTTGCTGGAGGGAGTGCACTCTAAAATTATGTTGGGTTTTTTTGGGGGGTTTTTTTACTCTCAGTTTAGTGTAGATTTTTGAATGTATTTTTTATATATTGAGCCAAATATTTTACAGCTCTTTGAGGTTTTGTTTCTGGAATAAGTGCACAATTTTCTAGAGACATCACCATCTTCCCTAGTAACCATAAGGAGCGAAAAATCTTGACATCACTGTGTAGCAGGGTTTGGGTGGGAATTTTGATATCTATTGTAACAA
This sequence comes from Certhia americana, assembly GCA_018697195.1. Classification (NCBI taxonomy): domain Eukaryota; kingdom Metazoa; phylum Chordata; class Aves; order Passeriformes; family Certhiidae; genus Certhia; species Certhia americana. The sequence goes on along the minus strand of CM031864.1, from coordinate 21,292,647 downwards.
AAACTTTAAATTAATGGTGGTGTTTAAGCATTTGGACAAGACTGGTCAGGCTCCTCTTCTGAGTAACATGGGAAGTGTTCCTCTTGTCCTTTCTCATACTCTCTCTGGCCTACAATGCTGTAATTCAGAAAATGAGTGTCAATGTATTCAGGTTTTGCAGTACTCACAGAGATCCTACACTTTATAGCTCACAAATCTGACAGCTGAAATAAAACACCTTGTTGAAAAATTGAACAGGTTGATTTTATATTTGTAAAGTTTACTATTTCACATATTCAGGCTAGGCCAGATATCTCTGAGCTAGGTTATCCTGGTGGACTGAAATAAGGAATGTGTTTAGGATTGGTTTGGTTATTGTACTACGTATTTTTAGTCTTATAAAATGTGCTTTTGATGAGATAGAGTTGCTTCCCTCCCCTTTCTAGTTGCATTATCTAGTCTGCTTTCTATATTTAATTACTATTCCTGCATTCCACAAAGCACAAAGTTTGCAGTCAGTTTTATAGTTTTATCCATTTTTTCAGAGAGAAAGAATTGAAGGTCTATGTACTTAATTGCTGAATAAATGCTAAAGGTGGGTTGGCTGTTTTTATACAAAAAAAAAGACCCTGACAGTCAGTGCAGGTTTTTCAAAGACCTATCACACACTTTTTGTAAGGGGTTGATGAGTTCCTGTAGATGTATATTACAGGACAGTGGTGCAGGATGTTTGATACTATGGTGTCACTTTCTTGAGTCTTTTTATGAGTCATGGAAGCACCTTAGAGTAGCATTTACAGAAAAATGATTGACTCTTTCTCCACCTTAAGTCACTTTTCTCCCAGAAGAGATAGAGCTGGGGGCAATAGCTCATTCTCAGATACTGCAAAAACCAAACTGAGTATTAAAGGTGCAAAAAAATGTCTCTAGGCTCAGGGAAGGTTTGATTTTATTTTGTTCCTTTTTTTTTTTTTTTTTTTTAAGACTGCAAAAAAACCCCCCAGTTTGTATTATCAGAAAAATTCACTAAAAGGAAATGCAGAAATGCAATCCCTTCCTGTTCTTATGTAAGTTGTAGAAGTTAGTTGTATTTATATCCCTGGTAAACCTGAAAACTTGTCTAAGAAAATGCTCTAATTCAGCTGACAGTTTCACAGGTAATTGAATAGACAATAAAAAGTGAGATGTTTTCTCAGTCATATTTAAAAATTGTCTTTGATCTGTTGAATTTTACCATTGGAATAAATAAGAGGGAAGATGTTGCTGTGAGTAAAATTAACTTAATTCAGATTTAACAAATATTGATTTAAAATGTAAAAGATTTGACATTACCCTCTAGAAAAATCATCAAAAGGATTTACACTAAAAGCTCCTAAAGAGTTATGATGGAAACCTCTTTAAGAAACAATGTTTTAATTCTAAGAAGAAGAAGGATGAAATACCTGTGCAGAGACCTGCTGATGACTTTCTAAAATACTATATTACTTTAGAAATGGAGCAAAGATATTATTCAGTTTTGAAAGGGGGGAAAAAAGAAAGAAGCAAAACAGGTTGTTCTGGAAAAAAGTTTCCAGTATTTCAGTATTTCACTTCTACAAGATTTATAATAATATATGTTGTGATCTCAAGAAGATTTTCAGGAAAAAGAGATAGAAAAAAAGGTTAGTAAAGACATTAGTGATTTACCTGTAATTTGATGTGTTTATTCAGATTGCTTTTTCAAAAATAAATACATATGAAACCTCTTTCAAATTAAGAATTTGAAATAAACCAGATTTATTGCTAGGCAATAATAGCAAAGGATAGAACTATCAAATGAAAAGGAAAACCTGCTGTGATAGCCGACAATTCCTTTTTCCATAGAACTAATTTAAACCAGTGCTGATGGCAAGAGATTTGAGTGGGAAGGATGAGTGCTCAGTAATGCAAAGGAAGAACTTGGATTTGTTTGCTGGATTTGTTATTGACTCTTCCTCTAACCATGAGCAAGTAATTTCCTATATCTCAATTTCCCTCTTCTTGTTCCCATTTCCCTGTAACCAAACCAAAATTATTCCGTCTGCTTCTTCTGTTTCGTTTGATTTTCTAGGTCACAAGTTTCTGTGCAGAGGGAATATGCTCTAGGAATATGATTGTTTTAATGGAATTTGGGAGTTTGTAAAGGCTATTCTGATACCAACAAATAATTATAGTTTCAATGATCTTTGAAAAATATTTACCAAAACTTAATGCTTTAAATTTCACTATAATTATTTTTACTCCAGTGTTTCTGTGAAAGAAACCACAAAATAAGGGACTAACTAAGACATTTAGCACTGAATTACTTTTTCATGGCTCCTTGCTTCCATTAGAGAAAGAAAAAACCCCAAAAAACATTTCTTTGGCTTCTCTTCTCTGGATTCAAAATGGATAAACTGTATTGATAATTAATTCTTCATAGCTTGTAGTGGTGGGTTATCACTGATTGCATGATCATTAGCCATTGTAACTACAGTGGTAATGCTAAACTTAAGGTCCTCCTAGAATGCCTTTATTACACAGTCCACTTTTAGAATATGCTTATTTTGTCTAAACAGTGAGCATTTTTAGCCAGAGAGCAGGAAGTTTTTTGAAATCACTCCTTTACACTGCTTGAATGCTTCAGTAAGTCAGATTCAGGCTTCCTCTGTTGGCACTACATTCCCTTTGCTGTTATCTATGAAAAATAATGTTATTTATGAATAGAATTTCTTGGTGAAAGCAGACTCAGCACTTTCTGCTAAGCCCCACAATCTGACCAAAGAACATTTTATTTCCACTGTAGCTCAAACTAATTCAAGACACTGCAATGTTGGAAATGAGCATATCTCCAAAAATGAGCATGGCTCTAAAAATACTATACGTTTGTGTGAAAAATCTTTTAAATGGGATTTTCTAATCTTGCAGCCTCAATCAGAGATTTGACAGCAGTAAAGCTCTTCCAGCTACTCTTCAAGATGCTAAATTGCAGGTAGATCCTGCAGCTATTAAATACACAAAAGTAACAACATTAACTTGATAAATACACATTTTAACACAGAAAGTAAAAAACTTTCCTGGAGCCAAAACAAAAGCAAAATTTCTATGCTGTTATGACTGAAAATCTAAAAAAAGCAGTTGCTCTGAAGAGAAGAAGGTGTTCACAAGTATTTCTGCTCTTCATTTCCTGCATTAAGAACCTGGAATATTATTCTTTCTTGCCCTACATTCCAGCCTGGCTGGACTCAGAAGTTAAAAATCACACCATAAAGATTTATTTCGCCAGCATTGCTGTCCCCTCATGATGGTAAGGTATCTAGCTTTTTTATTCCCTTGAAAAGAAAAAAATAGGCAGTGTATTATTCCTATATAGCAAACTGTTGGAATTTCTCTTCTGCTGTCAAAGCTGACCCAGGCCCTCTGAGTGTACCCTGGGACAAAATTCTTTTAAACTTCATAGTCTCTAGTTTCATACAGAAGAGTGCCAAACATTCCTTCCTGTTTTCACAACTCTCTTCCAACAGTTTCTTGCCTCAGAGCTCTGTGTGGAGCTCAGTTGATGAGATCCATACCTCTGTATGGAGCTGTTTGACAAAAGCTCTGGGTCTTCAAGTACTACCCAGGTAAAAGTAATTTGTTTACATTTACTTTGAATGTCACTCTCCCTTGACAAGAATACTAAGCAGGTTAAATGATTGTGGGTTTACATACAAAACCACTGATTATATGCTAATTTCTGTCCCTTTGCTGAAAGTCAGTATCTTCAAAGTTGAGATTGAATAGTAAAAGATTCCAACAAGTAATGAGAATTCTCTACCTCTTCCTGCAATGCCCCTATTATTCCACATTGTTTATCTTCTTTTTTTCTAGAGTATTAATCTATACAGCTAACAGTTTTTTCTAGTATAAGCTTCTGAAAATGTTTTCAAGAATTTATAGTATGTTTTAAACTGTAACCTAGAGGATTCTATTTTCTCTTAATTGTCATTGATAATTGCATATGCATGGACCAGTATCAGGTCTAGCTAGAGCTGTAGATGTAAAAAGAGATATAATTTAAAGGGAGTCATATGATTAGGAACCATTCAACTAAGGATATAGTTTCTGAAATATTTGTAGGGTGAAATTCATTTCCGAGTCAGCATATTTCCATATACATTCTTCTAATAATCGTGAATTAGTAAATATCTTAACTCTCTGCCTCAAACAGATCATGAAATTTTGGTCTTGATCAAAATGAGACCGAAAGAGCAATGAATGAGGAGCAGAATCAGGAGCAGATCTTTCACCTTGAAGGAATGGTGGCATAAGCTTGAATCAGTGTTAAGAAGCTGCACATGCACTTTGCTGATTACCAGCAGCAGCATGGCTCTATCATATGCAAATGCAGGAGATTTTGCTTGATAAGGGTTTGACCTGATTAGGATGCAGGAAAACCCAGCAGCAATGCAGGAGTCATCAGCGTGAGTTACTGCTGGAATGAAAAATCAGTCTGGCATTGGAGAAGGCATAATACGAGGTTGTTCATCCCTGCCAAGGGCCCTGCACTTGGATGGGCCATGGAGCAGTGCAAAGCTGTGGAGAATGCTGTGCACAGAGCCAGTCAGGAGACAAACAGTGATGGAGAGTGTTACAGCTTATTACTGCCTCAGTCTCAGTGGCATTGGTACTTGCCATCTGTTAGCTGGGGGCTGGTAATACAAGGCTCTGTCTTTGGAACAATTATCCAGTGGAGCAAGGTAAAAATGTAGGTTGAGGTTAAAGAGGTTATTCAAGGAAAGTATTCTACAACTGAGATATTTGCTTAGATGAATTATTTACCTTGATTTGCATGTTGGACCTTATCCAAAATTCCACTTGCATACCTTGTGAGACCTAGAACTCCATGAAGTTCATTCTAACCTTAATCCAACTGGGAGAAGTTGTGAGGCTAAACCCAAGGACTTTAAACAATGTTGACATACAGAAACAAGAAACAAATACAAAACCCCCAAAAACAAAAGAAAGAAAAGAAAAAAAAATCACCTCAGAAACACAGTATTGGTCTGACCTGAAATGTCAATGTTGATGCAGTTTGATGAAAGGAACACTAAGGAAGACTCCACCGAAAGAATTCCAGAAGAAAGGTGTTGCATGTGGAATAGTGAGATGTAATTTGCAAGTGAGAACCTCAAATAAGTTAAAATATGTTTTTGTGTTCAACAGAAAATCAAAGATGAGAAAAGAATTTGCCCCATTGGGCAATATTGATGAGTCAGAAGGTTATTAAAAAGGTTAGGACATTGATTCAAATCAAGTCTAGAGATAGAATTTATAATGTGTCCTGTCTCAATTTTTCTTTAAAGTGTCTTTTCTTTGTAGTCTGCAGTGTCTGATGTAAAATGTGAACAAGAATCAGTTACAAAGGGGCAAATCTCCTGAATGCCTGGTAGTACCCACACAGAACAGGCATGCCTTTTCTCAGGTGACCATCATTTGTTTTTGCTAAGATGAAGTGTGAAAATAATAAAAAATGAACCACCTAAAAAGCCCCAAAATATTAGCATTTGCATCTGGCCTTGTGGTTGGAGTGGTCACATGAACATTGAAGTTCATGCATTTGCCTGAGTGAAGGTGAAGGAATGTCTATGAATAATGATATTTTTACAATCAGAAAAAAAATGAATACATTGCAGATAATAAGAAGTCCATTATAAAAATAACTTCAGGGAAACAGGACTAATGTGGCTGCTGAGAAGTACCAAGCTCTACAAAATTCACTCTTATGGTTCTCTGTTTCCAAAGAATATGCAGGGCTCTGAATTTTGGTAACATTTTTTCTTTTTTATCTGATTGCTACTACTTCATTACAATAAAAGTAAAAATAAAAAAGCAAAAGTCCAAACAAACACAAAAAAATAATCTTTCTTACTTCAAATGCAAGATTGGACTAGTTAGGGTAAATGACAGCATTTCAGGAAATGTTGATGTTGTTTCACATCATTATGAGATTTATCCTAGTTAAAAGTCAAAATAATCTTTTAATAGCCTCTAATAATCCTGTTATTTTCCATCACAAATTAACACAGAGCTTGAATTTAAAAGAAATGTTTCTGCAACAACTCAGCAGGAAACAGTAACAGCCTACCTTAGAGTTCCAGGCTTGCAGAGAGTAAAGCACTGACTTACAGTCTGTTCCTGTTTCAAATGTGTTCTGTGGGAATTAATTGGAAAGTACATTCAATGTCCAATAATGAAAAAAAAATCGCAACTCAAGAGCTCCTATCATAGTTTGAAGCCACATTAAATTCTTGGGTTTTGTTCTCTTTCCAAGGCAAAACACTCTTGGTATTTTTGCCAGTGAAACCAGAGTAATAGAGATTCTTTACCATTTTTTGAAATTGTCACCAGTACAAGCTATTGCTCTGTGATGCTGTATGAATTCTACTGTTAATAAGCCTGGTTTCAGGATTCATCAGTGAGAATCATTACATCAGCTCAGCTCGGACCAGAATGAAGCCCTGAGACCATCTTTCAATCTAGCAAAACACCATGAAACATACCTTAAGAGCCTCAGAAATGTTTCTGGAGTTTCTTTAATTTGGGTTGGTCTCTTCAGTATTAATCATTAATACAGAAAACCAGGAGAAGCTATTTTTTTGTGCTGCATGCTTTTTTTCCATTTTATTTTATATGAATGCCTGTGATAGAATAAAACCTAGTAGAGACAATCTGTGTTTTTCTTCAGTAAATTCTGTAATGGTGGCATGTTCTTCAGTGTATTTAAATGAAACTGCTGTTTCAAAGTAATATTTTTTGCATGTAATAATGTTGCTTACAAGGTTAGAAAAAAAACCCAAAAAATCCAAACCAGCCAACCAAACAGAACCAGATAAAGAAAACACCAACAGTGGGGTTACAAATAGATACCAAATCTATTACTTTTCTAACATATAAGTAATGCAAATAGACTGATAACCTAAAATGTTGCTGCCAGAAATTCTTGTTAAGAGCAAAGAAATTTGTTATACTGGCAGTGAACATGTCTATAACCTCTGCAAACCCGGGATTAAGGTACAAGGATCATCTCACTGTTTTGGTCCACTCACGTTCTAATATTGAGAAGCTAATGCATAATCTGCACTCTCAAAGAGCTACAAACAGACAGGTTTTGATAGCAGGCTGCACTGGAAATATCTTCCTTGCTTATATTAAATAGGATCTAATTTTAAACCATATATTGAATGTTAGAGTTGAAAGTGACAGCCTTTCCTCATTTCAAACAGTCAAACAGTGGTGTCCCTCTGCTAGACAAAATGATATATATATATATATATATATTTGAAAATAATATTACTTTTCATTCAGTTTTAAATTGAACCAGTTTTAGGTTTTGTTCTACACTTGGATGTTGTACATACTTAGCCTGTTGGTGCTACAGGAGTGGGAAATACAACACAAAGGGCTTTTTTGTTGTGCTGGTATCTGCCTTTCCAAGCAGTCTGCCTTTTGCATGAAAATGGCCCCAGTTTCCTTGGCAATATTCTTAAGAGAGCTCTTTCCCTCAGGAACAGGAGAGCATTTGAACACATTTTTAGCCCACTCACATTTTGCAGATGGGACATTTACCTACGACAAATAAGGTGGGGATTTGTCCTACAGGGGAGAAGAGAAAAAGGATTGTGTAGCCGGATGGGTTCTGTAAAGGGCTTGGTCTGTTTCTGGAAATACTTTGTCTGTAGCTGTGCCTTGCAAAGCCTTGCAGCACTGTCAGGTATCTCTGGGGAAGCACAAGTCACTCCTTCCATCCTTCTGCAGCGAGTGAGGAGAGGCCCACGGTCAGATGTTCCCACTCCCACTCCTGTCCTTGTTGGGGCTTCTGTGAAGGTGCCTTGCTGAGGAAAGATGGAGATCCTGCTTCTTCTTCCCATTGATCCCAAATGGACACAATGGAGACATTCTGGCTCAGTCTGGGCAGTTTCTGGCCAGCTCAAAGGTAAAAACGTCAGTGCTGCAGTTTGAAGCACATTATAAAGGAACAATTGCTTCAAAATAAGCGGAAAGGACTACACGGCTGATTTCTCACACTTCCTTCACATGTAGCCTATAGTGGGCAAAATGTGCTTTAATTTTAGGTATGACGTGCAACCTTAATACAGAATCAGAGTTCTGGGAAGTATTTTTGGCGAGTGCTGCACCGTATGAGCTTCACACATGCACATGCTTTGTTGCAGTGTTCACAAAATAGATGTGGATCTTGCCTGGGATAATCAATCTGTTTAACTCTTCATCAGCTATGGTTGTTAAATTATGGGTTATTGGTAATTTTATATACCTATTGTCTCATAATACTTACACATTTAACACCAACATGTGTTCTGGATGTTTGTACTTTGCTTTTCTCTTTGAGGCATCGACTGAATTTAACGTAATGGTAATTTTGTCCTTCAGACAAGGAATTAATTGTTAAAATTGGCATTAAACATAAATCATGGTGCTCTTCTTTCTTATAACCCCGACACCTGATCTCTGTCTTCAAATCTGCACTAATTGGGTGCTAACTCTACTTAAAAATTAGCAATAAAGAGTTTGGCAAACTAATTCTCTTCAATAAAATAAAGATAGGACCACATTTTATCATCTATCATCTATGCAGAAAGCAAAATCCATATGGCAGAAGAATAAAATTCCAGGATATAAAACCAAATGAAATATGTTTACTATATTTAATTATCTAGTGATTCAGCAGTGGTTTGCATTGACTTTGGTCTGGACCTGAGAGGAAAAAACATTACATATTGAAATAGAAATTGTAATTATTATTACCATGATAGATATTGATCTATTTTCAGGTCTTGTAGATAATGAATCATATTTGACTTTTTTGAATGTAGATTATTGTACTATTCATATGTTAATATCATTTTTGTTGTATTTTTAAATACAGATTTTGTCCATGACAATATGAAGGAAATTTTGAATATCAAAACATTGGTTAAAGAAAGAAAAAATCTCAGAAAAGATAAAATTAAGATGTTGTTCTTGTTTAGACTGGGCCAATTGTTATTTTATTTACTATTGTTTATTAATTCAGACTGGGTCAGTTAGGGTTTTTTGCCTTTGGGCAGTTGCCTATAGGAGTTGCCTAACTGATGAATTACAATTACATGATTTTAATAATTGGAAGCATACATTAGGTATGGGGACTACGTACATTTAGAGAAAGAAGAAAACAATAGCAACTTTACAAGATGCAGATGAGAGAAGTTCTCTGAATTTCCTGTTTTGTTTGTTTTCCCCCTTTCCCCTAAGAGTGCAGGAAAAATAAATAAATAAAGTGTGGTAGAGAACAATTAAAGTGTAATTATTTGTTGACTCATATGTCAGAAAACACACAAATGTGCTTTCTAATTTTTGGTCAGATTTTTCTAGCACTTGAACCAAAATGTGTTCCCTATTTCTTCAGTGGAAACCAGAATAAGCCAGGAATTTTAGGTTTATTAGACACTTTCAGGAAAAAGAAAAAAAAAAAAAAAAAAAAAAAAAAAAAAAAAAAAAAAAAAAAAAAGCATTGAGGATGAGGGGATGAGGCATCAGGTACCATCTGTGCTAGTCAGCACAAAGAAGTAATATAGGATAAAGATCCAGGGATGAGAACATTTTAATCTATGGAGTTAGTGTAAACAGTATTGGAAGCATGCAGTCAAGTATTTCACCTCTTGGAAGATGTGCAAATGGCACACACAGCCAAACAAAAGCTGCAAACTTAACATTCCCCATTTTTCTGGCTGTTTTGTGTGCCTACATAGTAATGGTATCCCTATTTATGTGGTTGCTTACAATTTCCCCAAACACCACTCAATGTGGTCAGTGATCTGTATTGTATTATATGAGTAAGATATGAAGTTAGATAAGATATCTGAGGTTGTACCAGGACATCAGAGAACCTCATAGACTTCCATTTTAATTGAAAAGATGGACTTTTTAATCTCCAAACCTTAATTCTGAAATAATTTTATATTTGTAATTGCCTTTTTGTTCAAAAGTACATATGAAAAGGCTTCAAAGCTAAACATATGATTATTTTCAGTAAGTTTACATATTTGTGAACTGTCAATCTGATGTTGCAGAATTTTCTTTGATGGACTGGATTATTTTTTACAATATTTCTATTTAATCTTACTATCTACATGGTTGTAGTATCTAAATCATCATAATATATTCTTGTGCCAATGTTAATATCTTTATTTGAGCAACAGAGAGAAGCTTCCAAGATAAAAAACACGGATGTTTTTGATGTCATACAAAAATTCAAAAAATAAGTCCTTGATATTGGTAAATAAAATCACCCCCCCCAAAGCCTCAGCTGTCATTCCCAAATGCATACATTACATAATGTATGTATTAAATAGGAAAATGAATAGAAAAATTAATATTAAATAGGAAACTGAGAAAAAGAAACTGTATTTACAACAAATTAATTCACTTCAATATTATTTTTCTCCTATGGAAACAGTTTGATACAAAATGTCTGTTCAAAAGGGATTGTTTTGGTGAGAATGATGTTTCAATCATCATCATGTTTTCAAACATCGTTATGAACTGGTTTTTGAAACTACAGCTGCAAATTAGCAGAGCCTCTATGTAATCAATATTTGCTTGCTTGGAAATGAATGTTGAATCAAAAGTCAAGTACAGCGAGCTTCTGACTTCTGTGACTAGAATGGCTTTTGACACTTTTCTTAGGGAACCAGTTCCCCCATTTTATTATTTAAAAGAATTGTAAATAGTCTTCTTGAAAAAAAAAAAATCTTTCACTTGCTTTGGCATTATTTTTGACTTAGAATTTAGCTGAAAGCAGAGATGTGTTCTGTTTTAAATGCATCTTGGCAAAGAACTCATTTTTAAGATTTTCAATAGTTCATGGAAGAGGTCTCTTAAATAAATGTTAATTTTCATGGTATAATATTTATTAAAAAGCACACAATACAAGTGAGTTTACTGACTATGTTAGCTAAAGCAGCAGTCGTATAGAAACATTTCTTTTGAGATGTCTGTGTGATATAGAAGAATGTCTATTTGTTGGTCAGTGCACATAAACAGTCACAACAACAGTTTATGCTATTTTTATTGACTGTTTTATGACAGCAACATGAACATATTCAAAGAGGATTGTGAGTAATTAAAGGTTGGAATAGCTTTGCCATGGAAATTACATTGTAGCATAGTTAAGTAGCGAAAGATTGATTGTTTTGTAACTTGATTTGATAGTCTATTTCTGATCTTATTTAAGTTTTTTTTTTTTTTTAATCCATTTTCTTTGGGACTGTTATCAAAGAGAGAAAATTGGACTCTGCCAAACTTTAGATGAAAAGTTCACTGGGACTTATCCTTATTTTAAAGATCTTACAATAAAAGGTAAATCTTGGAAAATAATCAGTTCTAAAACTTTATCATGATAACGTGGAGCATTATCTGACCCTTAATCTATGGCAAATTCTTTTCCCTTCCCTCATCTCCCTAAGTTTTTACACTGTGATTATACCTGCAAGGTCGGCTTGAAAAGAAACATCAGTGTGAAACCTGGTCCTCCAACATCAGGAAGGAAATTCTCCCAGGTGAAGGGTTTGTAGAGAGCTCCATTTTGCAGATTCTTCTGAGCTGGTTCAACAAAATACAAGTTCTAGACTGTTACTGTAGCACAGGCTATAAAGAGGCTTCTAATGATGAAATTACTTTGATATACACTAATCTTTAACAGTGTGTAATTTTAGAACCAAGAAAAAATAATAATAATAAATTTGAGGCAGAGAGTTCCTTGAATGCTCACAATTGCATCATACAGAATAAAACCATTTCATCTTATCTAGGTTTCCTGGAAGACTAGGAAGCTGAGATAACTTGGAAAGATCTTTTAAAATTGCACTTTAAAATTAGCCTACTAATAAAATGAAGATTTCCAACTTTACTACTGAAAAAGAGCCAGTTCAGGTGAACTATGAATTTAGAAGTACCTGGGAATATGTAGAGCAGGAAGCCAGAGCTGGAAGGTCAACTGCAAAAGAAAAAATCCATACAAAAATGAACAGTGAAGCAAAGGTAGAAAGTCACTGTCCATTGATTGACCTTCAGCCTGTTCCTCAGAAGCAGTCAGTGGAATAACTCATTTCATCAACTACTACAATTCACTTGGTAATTAAAATAGCTTCTCTGCTCTCTTTCTGAGAAGACATGCTGTCTGAGAAGGCATTTTGATGAACAGGTCCTAGGATCCCTAAGAGATGGTATTTTCATTGGTGAGACCTTGTGCTGCCAAGAAATGGGAGTGGGGAAGATCCAGACCAAATTTGTTCAAAGTTTAAGTCCCTATTGATGTCTGTGAATAACCTTATGTTATACAGCATAACAATTTTGTTGACTCAGATGACCCTCCACTACTGCAAATATTTAGATCCCTGAGAAGAAGCAGGACTGTAATACAAAGGTTCTTTCTTTGTGACTTTTAATTCCATAGAGATTTAATTTTATTTTGCCTGATTTCCTATATGAACTTCAGTGTTCTGAGTTGTCTGGGTAAAGTTCCAGCACTGATCTGTTAGCCCCCAAGAATTACCTTTTATTGTAAGAAGATATGCCAGGTAGGAATGATCCAATTAATTTTTCATCTTAAGTTTGGCAGTCTCCAATTCTTACAGGATGTTCTCCAGGTTTTGCAGTGTCCTAACTAATAAGAATGCAAAGGAAGGTTTGCTGGTGGTTAGGATAGAACAAACTTCCAATACTGATATAAACATTCGGTGAATATTACTTTTGAGTAATCTGCTCAGAATAAGTAATTGTAATCTGAGGAAACTGTTCAGGCAATTGAGAAAAACATGGCATTTGATATTTATGAGCCAACATAGACAGAACCTCCTTTTGATTGTCATCCTTCTCAAAGATTTCCTCCTTCTGGCAGCTGTTGAGAAGGAGCAGAGCCATTGATTCTTGTGATGTGGGGGGTGGGTTCATTTGTCTGTGGTATTGCAACCTTTACTTTTGCTTTCCATTATAAAACCACTGTGAAAGCAAAGCAAAAAAGTTTTCCTTGCAATGAACTACACAGCTTTTATTTTGTTAGCAAGTTGTCCACTACTCAGATGGCATAATGCTGTAATTTCAAACTGTATTCTACAGCTGTTCCAGTGGGTTGTTTTGATATGCCACATTAAGATTTAATTTATGGAAGGATGTATAGGTATATAGGCTTCTTTTCTTCAGCTTGTGTCTGGAAAAAAAGATAACAAAAGATGGTTGGAAGTAGAAAAAACAATACTCACTTGTGCTGGATTTTTATTCTTATCTACGTCTGCACCCCAAATTTAGTAATTCAGTAATCCCAAATTCTTTATACAAGCCTATTGCAAAGTCTCTTTCCTCTCTTTCATGTTTATAGGTATATTCATATGTATGCATAAAAATAATATAATCACAGAAAATTATGAACAAATTTCCCAAACTTTCAGCTTTTAACAGCACAGGGTATTCACTTCTTTTAATGGTTACTTTTTCTCCATTTCTTCTATTCAAATATCTTTTGCTGTACTTTATTTTCCTTTCAGTTGCATACTTCAGCCTTTTAGGGTTTTTTTTTCCCAGCCTCTTCATCCAATTAGTATATGCCTTGCCTACCCTTTAAAAGCAGAATGACAAAATGTAACAGCTTTATTCCCATCTATTTTTTCACGGCTCTGTTTGAAGACACTGGCCCCAATTTACTACAACGTGTAGGCTCTTATGCCTATTCAGCTAAAAACTTGGGAATTAACATAGGCATTAAATAATGTCTCTGTGTTTTATATCTGGCTGGGTGTAGGCAGCAGAAAGGTGAACAGTTCCTGTTTGTGTAGTGCTTTTTGTATTTGCATAATAGTAATACAAAAGATGACAGTAACAGCAAAACCTGTTGGTTTATGAAATAAACCTTAATATTCTAAAAATATAGTATGCCAAAGCACAACCTACCATCTGTAGGCTTTTTCAGTCTAGCTGCTATTCTAGTCTGAGCACTACAGAGCTGGGTTGCATCCATGGCTAGAAATGGGTGCTTCTTTGTAGATTATGACTTTAGAGTTATGATGACTATGAATTGATTACATCCTGCTCAATACTGAGTATTGTGCTCAGGAATGAATAATTCATCCAAATAGTACCATCAGGAGGAACCAATACTATAATTTTTTTACCTGCAGGAATTACTTGTTTTGCAAATTGCCTGAAAGTGTGTGTTTGTACACAAATGTTTACACATCGGAAGGCACAGTGAGAAACATCTTTCTGCAGAAGGAAAGCCACTACCAAAATGAATCAAATCCAGTCTTGACACTTCTGACAGCTGGGGTGGGATTCAATTCTATCACATTTTTATCCCATAATGACCTGCCATCATTGTTCTTCCAAGACTGACAACAAAAAATATCCCCTTTGAAAAAATAGCTTGAATTTGTGCAGTCCCTGTTTAGACATCCTATGCACCCCTGAGGCATTTGAAATTTGTGATTTCTTGACACAGACATTTTAAAGGTAGCAAACTCCCCACTGCAGTGTGTTGACTCTGTCAACAGCACCATGGCAAGGAAATATTAAGTTTTTTAATGATACTGTAAGGTTTAATTATGTAATTGGCATGTGAAATCTATGGTGGCAAGCAAAGCAGGGAGGGAGATGAGTGATTTTCTCATGATATCCATGCTATAGTCCACTGTTACATCCATGCTATAGTCCACTGTTACTACAGAATTTCAGTAAAATTATTTGACAATAAAGAATGCTAATGAATGTTCTAGAATCCAAATAACTAAAATTAATATTATGTCAGGTGCTTCCTAGGACTTGGACTACTAATAACCTTCTAAGTGACAATAACTTTCTGTTTCTCAAGGTCACTCAGAACTCATTTTTATCATCAATTTTTTTTAATAAGACTGAAAATTCAGTTAATGAAATCTATGCTAAGAGATGAAGAAATTTCAGAATTATCTTTGTCTCAGATGCCAACTTTTCTAACACAACATGTTGCTTATTTGATTTCACCCTTTTTTAGAAGCCTTGTTTTTCTCCTCCAACTGTTTCTGAGAGTGCTCTAAGTCAGAATAGATGTAAATCTACACTTCCTCCTAAATATTTTGTATTTTGTTTTTTAACAGGACAATTTGTAATTTATTGTAGATTGATCACATAAATCCTGTCGAAGGAAACTATTTTTAACCTCATAAGTAAGAAAGTCAAATCTCTGGAGTCATTAAGGGATGATTCAGTAACGCTGCATGTACCACAGCTTGTTAGGTTCTTCTTCCATGCATCCCCTCTGGGTGCTGATACATCTCACCTGTGTCAAATATGGTGCAGACCAAATTATTTTGTTTCATAAATCAAAAATAATAATTGTAATAATAATTTCAAAAATATATTTTGTTTACTTATGGTGAATATTTTGGGTATGAAAGAATAGCATCCCTGAGGTTGCCTGCTCAAGTTGTGGTTTATGACAATTGACCTAATAATTATTTAACTTAATCAATCTTCTCTTTGTTCTGAAAGATTTGTTTAAGGCCATTGTTTCTGATGGGACATTAAAGTCAGTGTTCATGGATCTAGTTTGCTGTAAAAATTTCTTTGCACCTATTTTTGTACCTGTTCCATAGGAACTAGTAACTTTAATGCCTTTGAGAACCTAATCCCTCAAGGTGCAGATATCAGAGTGATTTGTAAAGTGGAACAGACAAATTAATACATTTCAACCTTGACAGATATTGAGTTTGTACCAACATCCTGTTCTTGGCATATGTCCACCTCAACCATTCTATTCATCCATTTCCAGGAATTATTCTTGTTTCAAAACTAAAATCTATTTTCAGTATATTACTATACTTACTCTAGCTCTCTTATGAGAGAACAAAAATGTCATATCCATGCATCAGCATCTGCACTTTAAACTGGAAAATAAAAATTGAGTACAATAAAGCAAGCAATATTCCACAGGACTCATTGAAATGTAAACTTATTTGAAAAAAAAATAATATTCTTGTTGTGTCTTCTACAATTGGGATAGGAAATCTCAATGAGATATGACTACTAAACAGAAGTTTCTTTTACATGTAAACTCTACTAATATATTGGGGACTCTTTTATGCAATGGTACTTTTATAGAATGCATACAATTTGAAAAAGTCATGCTGTAGCTAGAAGGTAACATATCCTGAGATGTGGTCTGAGAATAAGTGCTATCCTCAGGTTAGCATGTAACAGTTTATGACAAACCCTCTCAATGTCCTGGAAGGACAGACAATTCCTAGCTGGGATATTCTCTATATTAAAACCTGCTTTATTACAAGTTAGTATATATACCTTTTCCCTTTTATTCACTTATCCTGCCTTATTCTGTATCATTTGACTCCAATAGACATTAGCAATACTTTTCCATATTGCACATTTCAGTTAAGTATGGGTTTTTTTTGTGGCCTTCTCTGGGAAAGGGCATAATGAATTATTTTAGATTAATTGACAGTTTTTGTCCGACTGCATTCCCGATTCTAGTTTAAAAGTAAAACAATGTTATTTACAACCTCACTATTAGAATATTTTAAATTGTTTCCTGTCTAGAGATTAGACATCCTTTATTGTAGCGTTCTAGGATTTATTTATCCATCTGACCCAGGGAATGTTATATGTTGATGTATATGATGTATGCTTCTGTTGTATGAGGAACTCATAACAAGAGTAATTTTAACCATCTGAAAAGCATAATAACCTCCAAAAATGTGTTGTCAGTAATCTCTTATGACCCTTAGCAAGCAGTTTATTAATCTATTTGTCTATGCATTATGGATGCACATGGATAGACTACTGTGGGAAGGATATCACATACTAGAGCTGATAGGAAACCCTGATCTGTGTCATAGAAGGATGAAGCCACCTCATAGCAAGGACTATATGTTTTTTCTAAAACATGTATTTTAAGTGAAGATTGCCTGTTATTTCTTCTTCTGCATGTCTTTTTGTATTCCTAAGATTTTATAGTTCAGTGTTTTGCTTGTAGACATTGATGCTTTTAACTATAGTTCTCCCTGGTTTTCACATTTTGAACAGTTAATTGCTTCCATTACAGCTAGAAGAGGTGTATTTCCCCTTTTACCTACCACTCAGTGTATTTGTGATGTATTCTGATGCTATCCAACTGGTTTAGGCAAAGAAATTTGTAAATATGTTTGTCCTTAGTATATTAACAGATGAACAGCAATGTTTGTGATACTTGAGTGTGATTAGCTCTTGAAAAATTCATCAAATGTATTGAGATCTGCATTGCTTTTTAAAAATTCATAAAAAGTTTTGAAGAGTGAAAATGGTTTGACAAGTAGGCAGGCCACAAAGAAACTGACACATCAAGGGAGGAAGATCAAACAGGAATAGAGCAGCATATTCATACTGGAGGCTGAGAGCCTGGCTGCACTCCAAGGAGGTTGAAAGAACAAGTAGACATGAAATATAGAGAAAGAATAGAGACAGGAATCTCAAGGTGGGGAAATGAAAGACCATTTGACATTCAAAAATGATTTTTTAAACATCTTTGACATGCAGTCAATAAATTCACCTCCGCTTTGCTTATTTAACTAGATGCAAAAGTTTTCTTATAATGGAAATGTACACTGCATGAAATTTTCAGGAAATTATCTCCTATTTAGATAGGAAATACTCAAGGGATTTGGAAAAGGTCTCAAAATAACCATGGTGCTTTTGATGTGGGGTTGTGAGTCAAATAAACTCTACAGTGAAATCACCCCTGTTACTTGATAGCTGTGATTTAACCTTAAACCTTAATGATTTATGTCTACTACACTAAACATGAACTGTATCTTTCAAATACTGCCTATTAAAAGATCTCATTATTTTTATTGTAAGTCTTTTGTTAAAGGTGCTGTCATATTTATATAAAATCTATTGGTTATGTGTGTATGAATATTCCTAAATTTGAAATGACTGGGAAATGAGAAAGAAAATGTTACTTAGTTACATTATATTTATTTCTTTTGTATTAAGCAAGCATTTAGCACTATGTCATAAAAGAGCTATCTATGTAAATGTCAATCTGAAATATGTTTAATGATGTTTAACAATGCTCTAGTCAATGGCTGTACCTGCCAACCTAGAGGGACACTCATCTATTCATAACACTTACACATATATGTTATGTGTATAGGGCAGAAAATACATCTTTTGCCTTCCACACTTCTTTGCCACATATCTGTTATGCGATTGATGCCATCCATCAAGGAATTTCAAAGGGCAATTGGTAAAAGAAAACATAAGACATTCATCTCAAGAGGCCTGATTCTGTTTTATTAGATTCTCCCTAGATTTTTCCCATGCTTTGAAGTGGAGGTAGCAGCAAGGGATCAAGCAGTAAAAGCCTTTTAAAACTTCAACCTCCTCTCCAGCTGGGTTTTGAATCAATTCTTCTTTCACTGGGCCAGCAGTAGTGCTATATGAGGGTAGAGCACTGCAGTATTAAAAACTTGATAAAACTTAGCCTGCCCTTTCTTATTCCAAGGAAATTTTACAGGACAACACAGAAGACAAAGCACCAGTGAGGTTACAAATGTCAGAATACCTGGTTTGTTTTGGTTTGAAGAATTTAAGGTGGGAATCTGGAAGAATAGTCAAGCATTTTACTCTTGAGGGTGAATTTCCCTCATGTTCTTTGAGACTCTCATTCATTAGTGACTGTGTACATCTGCGCTGGGCAATTCTCAATGTGTACACTAGTATGGGAATAAATAATTTTATCCACTTGATAAGACTGAGAATCCTGTTATGAAATACTTCTGAAATTCATTTCTATGGAAGATCTAAATGAGACAGAAAATTTACAAGACCCTCACAAATTTGGAATGAGGCATTATAATTTTGTCTTCTTTCTCTTGTAAACCTCTTAGGTACTGCTAGAGAAAACAAGGCAGCCTGCAGTCCCAGAAGCTATTTACAGAAGAAATGTACTCTGTGGTTCTGACAATAACAAAACCACAAAGCCATACTTCTCAAAATAGTTTAAAAAATCTGCTTTTGTGTATTGTGTCTAAGCATCAGAAGATGGAACCTTTCTTTGCAATTTCTCTAGGGTGTTCCTTCATTTTCCGAGGGTGCTGCCTGGCCCCTGGAGGTACAGGAGTGCTCTGTGCCATGGTGTGGCTGACAGGCCCATCTCTGAATGTGTGCCTCAGGTGTGCTCAGCCTGCCTGCCCCCAGGTGCAATTACCTGGTTAATTGCTGCAGCTGGGGGGGTGGGGAGTGAGGAGGAGCCCCTCACAACTGGGGGCTCCTGGCAGGTACTGGTGAGTAATGGTACATCCTACACATTTACCTCTGCTTTTTGGGACAATGGTTCTCCTCCACACAACAGTACTGCTCAGCTTACTTCTTGGCCAGATGCCATTCACTTTGGCAAGGGCTCTAAAAAGTGACTTTTTTGCAAGGGACTTTGAGATCTCCCCACAGAAGGAGGACACGTCTATGGGCAGAAGGCCTTGAGGACATCGTCTCTCCGTAGGTAGCTATACCCCTCTTTCTCTCCCTCAATTTACTTTTTTTTCTTTCTCTCTCTCTCTCTTCTGTCTCATAGTTGTTGTTGGCACTCGATAAAAGTGCACTGCTATGGCTAAACTGAAAGTCCCCTTTGCTGTGTGTCTTTTGCACTCTGAGATCCGAGAAATGAACCACCATGACTCCCGCTTGTACTAGTGGATCGTGACACTTGATGTGTCTAAATGGCTCTTCATGTCCTTATTCTGGCCAGACAATGGCTGTTGTGCCTGATCATTATCTCCATGATCATTACGATTCCTGTCTCTTCTGGGCTTTTTATCCTACCTGGGTTTTTCGGCAAATGACCTCCTCTGCTAATGTGTCACTGGGAACTGCTCGGGACAGCCAAATCCTGGGAGGTTAGTGGAACCCTCATGAGTCCTTTTCTTGCAATTAACTCAGCTGTGTGCCAGGTTTCCATTAGAACACGGTAATTGGTAAGCTGAGGTATTGCAGCGTGCTGCAATATTTTCATAGTTTCTGATTTATTTTCCTCTGGAGGGGTGTTCCTGTTGTGTAGGTCATTTCAGGCTGGAATGACAAAGAAGCTGTGCTCCAGCGAAGTGATTTAACACAGTTACAACCATGTGTGTAATGTACTTCCAGCCTCTTTGTCACTTATGCTACATGTCATGAAATATTATTGTTGAATGCTTAATATACCAGTGCACAGCAGGAGATAATATCAGATTAATTACACTGGTGGTGTATATAAATCATGGCTTTGAAGCTGCAGTTGCTCAAGTACATGTGCTGCTTTATACACTGCTTTTTAGGGTATCAGGTGAGCTGCTGCCTGCGTTGCTCAGGTAAGTTGCTTTCCATAAAGATCAAGTACTTGCATATCCCAACTTAGGCTTTCCATGTTTGGGATAAAAAAAACAGTACAAACTTGTAGAAAAATATATTGTTATGCTACTGTAAAGCTGAAAAGAAGACTGCTGTTAAAATGCAGATATGGAAGTTCACGCATTGGGGTGACTGCGAGGTGTGTGGTGGTGGTGTTCTCCTCTTCCAATGAGTTTCAGTTTTCACTGTTACAGCCCTCTGCTGCTGCGTTTAGAAGGCTTTTTGTTCTTGTTGCTTTCTCCATAACCTGCATCTGACCTGCACTTCAAATTCTTGATGAACACTTTGCATTCAGCTCTCCTTTTCCAACAGCAGTTTCTAGAGTTGTTAGAATCTGTTTTTCCTAGCAAAGGTGTTGAGATAAGTATCTCCTACTGCAATTCCTGAGGTTCCTTTTCGCTTTTCCATTCCTTAAGATTTTGAACAAACCTGGGTGCCTGTAAACTTCAAAATACCTTTATATCCCTCTCTCCTTTGTTTTACCCCTTCAAGAATTGCATTAATATTCCAAACTTTATAGTACTCCTTTGATACTGAGTCTAGAGTACTAAAAAGGGACAGATAATGGGATTTTGGTCTTAGCTGGTGTCTGCTAAAAAATCAGTATGGAACTTTCCACTGGAGGAGTAACATTTTGGATGTGAGAGGGAAGTCAGGCCCTTTGTTTAGTGCTTTGTTACATTTGTTAGCTGGTCTCAGGGATGTGCTAGAAATTGATACACATGTCAGTTTGCTTCTTAATAGCGTTTCTGGTTTGTTACCAACCACACAAGACTAGCATATTTAGAAGAATTTGCATGTATAACATGCATTTCACATTTGATGCACGTAGTGCATGGTGCTCTACTCACAGCTTCCTCTCACTAACAAATTTTAATGTGTTTTTACATGAGCTGTTTGAGGTCCCTTTATCACCCAAACAGAAAATTTCAGGTATCCATACCTAACCCTTGTGCTTAGCCTTGCAAATAGCAAACACTTGTGAGTCAGTGTTTGATTAAATATAGTCACAACAAGTAATTTACTGTATATGTAGACTTTCAGAAAAACCTTTGTGTGAAAAGAAGGGGTGAAAGCTTCACACTTTGCAGCAGGGAAGATTTTGGTCATTCTGTGATCAGTGTGTTCATGCTTAACCACTTCCCTTCATCTGTTTGCCACTCATGTTCATCCTCATAACTTTTTTGGTTTGTTCTGGTTTTCGTTTTGCTCTTTCTTTTTTGTCCTTCCCAAAAAGACATTTATGATACTTTTAAAATTTCCATTACTAAAACATGACCTGGTCTCATCTGTAACTATCAGTGGTTCCTTTAGATGAAGATTTAAAAAATAATAAAGGCCTGTATGTATTATGAGAATTTTCTCTTACAACTCTCTGTTGAGGTCCATATGGCCAAGGCCATTATTACCAGAACTACTTTTCTTTTTGGATTTGGTAGGATCATATCTGACTTTTGCTAAATCAAATTTGCTGCTTTCAGAAAGTTTTGTGCAATAATTCCCTAGAATTTAGATGGTATGAACCATCAGACTCTGGACAAGTTTTTTATTTTGTTGTGTTCATAAAATAATGTATCATCATATTGAGGACAAAGTTAAGCCATTTATGCAGTCAATATCAATGATATAATATATCCAGGGGAAACTTAAAAGTCCAAGGACATCACCAGTCAAGAGGAAGAGTAGGATGGGAGTTGACTCCCCACTACATGTAGCTAGAGCTTCTCCTGAAGTGTTTATTATTAAACTCTACCAGCTTCTATGAATTTAAACTCTTTTAACACACCGAAATAGAAGTTTCACAAATGTAACAACTGAGCATCTTTGTAGGACATAGTTCTTTGTTTTTGAACAAATAAAACAAATCTTATAATGATTGTTATCATTATAACATGATAATGTTTATCCATGCTCAGCATGGTTTGATTCAAACTCAGGCCTGTGATTTGTTTTGGCTGATTTACAGTGATTTTTACAGTGTGTTCAAAGAAAAAGCTGTCACACTCCCTCCTGGAGTTATTTGCAGTTGGAAAATACTTGGACTACTTTAAGGGTCCTATGGGATCCTTCAGGTATACATTTGATTTTCCACTGTTACCTGTGGATTTCTTGATGACACTTGTGAAGCTCCTCCCTGAGAGAGATTACTGTGCAGTGGGTGAATGGCACAACCTGATTCAAACTGACTTGTCTGCATTCTGTGTGACTTTCCATAAAACAACAGGGTATGCATAACTACTGTATTAACAAGGATAAGTTTTGCAGAGCTTTTTTTGGCATCTCACGTGAACAGAACAGATGACAGCAGAACAGCTTGTTCTGCTCTTTTATCAATGAATAATAAAGTGTTGAAGTTTTATACTCTTTAAAACAAATTCAGGAAAAAATGGCATTAGAGGTTTTGAAAGTTAGAACTGGTTGTGATATTTCAGATCTGAGTACATGTAAGATATATTCTGATGTTTATTCCTGTTTGTGGTGAGCTAATCCTGGCTCTGCAGTATGAGGACTCATTGGTATTTTGTGCTTAGGATATTTGATATTGTAAATGCTTGCCTTTGGCCTTAACTTCTGTAATTCCACATATCAACATGCCAATATGAGAGTCTGGTGCATATTGGAATTTACCTTGCTGCTTTGATAATTATTTTTATGTAAAACTATTCTAATTTTTCTGTGAAATGAGTTTTTTCTTACCCCACCCCATACTTAGGAAAAAATACCTTGATGAGAATGCAAAACTATTGCTTCACGAAATGTTGTTATATTATTAATTATAAAATAAATATTATTTCTTGCTGCTGTAGACTACCAATTTAACTTTCCAACTCCAAACCCAAATGAACTGGGTGCCTTGAAGCCTTCTGTTCTGGAAATTACCTTACTTTGGTATCAAATTGTTGGGGTTTTTTTTTGACAGGATGGTGTTTGTTACTTTTGTGTACATTTGTGTTTAACTACTTTGTTTTGGATTTTTTGAGATACAGCCCTTCTCTTGTTTGTTGTGACCTTTTCTGTTTCACTGAGTTTGCATGCTTCCCAATTTCCACTCCTCAGGTGAAAGTGTCTGTTTTCCACTGCTGATGCTTCATTCCAGCATCACTGATTACTGAAGTTATTTCATCTGTCAATATACACTGTATCTATTATATCCCCAGACTGGGACTGGCACCTCTGAATTTTTTTGTCCTGATGCTGATGACTTAGTCCTTGTAATGATGTTGCTTGATTTACTATTGTTAGCTGTTATTCAGGCTTCGAACTCTATTTCAGATATGTCTTTTCTTTGAGCTCAGGAAATGGCTGTTTTGGGGATTTTGTGTCTTTTTACAGGCTAGGCTCTAAAATTAATATGCCTAACTTGTGATCAGTGCAGTGAAGTGGGTTTTTTAGGTTTAGTGTTTTTAGACTTTTTTGAAGTGTCATTTTTCTGAATGTGTTACTGTAGTGTGCTAACAATTTACACTTGTGTAGAAGGAGTCAATCCAGGATGGCTTTGTGTGTCTAATTGTGAATGTTCATGCATGGAGAGAAAGGCCAGCTGTTCTTTTCCTATCAAAATGTAGTAGTTGATATTGCACTGTTAATGAGTAGGTGCCACTAAACCATGCCAATAATAACAAAAAGATGTACAGTACTTTCTTGTGTAGAGCAAGCAGAGTAATTTGACTTTACTATATGTGTGCTCTTAGCAGAATGCAAGCACTTCCTGAGGATAGCTGATGATAACTGCAGATGTGGAGCTGCTGAGGAATAAACTTTCTTCAAGGCTAGAAAAGAAAAACTAGAATTCCTGGAGGTGAAATACTCCTCCTCAGACAGTCTGTCTGATATGTTCAGAAAGCATTGTTTACTTATTCAAGTTTTTTTAGCTTAGCTTTGGAGGCAGCTTTATTTTCTTAATACTACTCTTGAGATTAAATAAACATTTCTTTTAGAAAGTGTGTTTTTTACACCTGAGTAATGTAGCATCAGAAGTATTGCCTATGCACTTAAATAATGCAAAAGCAAAGTTACACTCGTGCTTTACTTTTCCCTGAATTCTTTGCCTTCTTGAGTTCTCTTAAGAAACGTGTGCAAAGGGGGCACATCTAGGTTTTTTTTAATGACAGGAATGTCATAGAAGCAAGTCTGTTGTTTAAATGATAAAAATTATCATTCAATAATAATTTACTTAATATTTGAAAGAAAAGCCTGAGTGCTTAGTGCTAGTGTGGAATTTAGCAAAAGCCTGTTATCTCAGTCTGAGAGCTGATGTCTTTTTTGTGAGAGTATACTTTAAAGTATTCATCTATTTAGCTTTCTTGGCCTATAAACTGCATGCTATTGCTCTAAATACCCCAATGTACATACCCATAGAACCATAGAATGGTTTGGGTTGGAAGAGACTTTAAGGTAATCCAGTTCCAACCTGCCCTGTGATGGGCAGGACACCTTCCACTACATCAGGCTGCCCTGGGTCCCATCCAGCCTGGCCTTGAACACCTCAGGGATGGAACACCCACAACTTCTCTGGGCAACCTCTGCCAGGTCCTCACCACACTCACAGCAAAGAATTTCTTCCTAATGTCTCATCTAGACCTACCTCAGTTTGTTTCCTCTTGTCCTATCACTGTATGTCCTTATAAAAAACCCTTTCCAGGTCTCTTGTCAATTCCCTTTAGTTACTGATAAGCTTCTCCTAGGAGACTTTGGGAAGCCTTCTTTCCTCCAGACTGAGCAGCCCCATTTCTCTCAGACTGTCTTCTTTGGAGAGGTGCTTCAGCCCTCTGAGTATCTCCATGTCCTCTTCTAGCCTTTGTGCTGGGGGCTCCAGAGCTGGATACAGAAGACCTCAGGTGGGGTCTCCTGATGGCCTTAGAGTTCTTTTCCAGCCTTAACGATTCTGTGGTGCCCTTGTTCAACGTGAGGAAGAAGAAAGACATCACTTCTGGGAAGACAATGGCTCTGGAAAGGGAGGACGTGTTTAAAATTAACACAAGTAAGCATTTACTGGAAACCAGGAGCCTTAGCTGTTTTGTGTTTGGTAGGCATTTCTAAAAATCAGAATGGAGTAACTTTGTCACAGGGTCATTGTTGGAATTAGGATGTGAAGGTTGAAAATAATTTTGAGATCTAAAACTTGCTTCATACAGTAATATTAGTGTTTTCAGTGCTTATGCTTGGCATATTTACAAGGAATTAGACTAAGAAATTAAAATCAAGAACTTCCAGAAGACAAGAGCAGGGCTGAGAGCTGCAAGAAACTTGGAGGGAATCATGTCCTAGGATAATCCTGATGGCACTTTCTGGGATGGAAATAGAGCTGAAAATGGTTGTTTAGGGACAGGTGACAGAACTGGTCCAGGACTGAAAGATCAGACAGAATTACTTAAGGATGTGAAAATCCTAATTGCTGGGGAAGCAGCACTGTTTCTCTGAGTGATTACTCTTTGGTCACTGAGCAGTATTACCAATTATCCTGCACAGGGGGTATGCAGATTAATTTTATTTTTTTTTGTCTTTGGAGCTAGGTAACAGTACTAACAGCAAAGAAAACCTTTATGTTGGAAACAATAATCCTCTTTCCTCATTACATTCCTTTATCAATACTTCACACATCCCATACCTCACACATTGTTATAAGTATTGCTTTTTCATCAGCTTTTCATAATTTGTGCTACAGTGGACAACTCAAATTGCCATGCATAAGACAAAGTTAGATCAGCTCATGAACAGAAGTTGCTTACTCACCATTTCAATTTAGAAGTGTCATTGGCACCAAGATAGTGTGAATGTACTTGAAAAACTCAAGGTGTTGTATATTATTTAGTTTTCCTTACCCTCAAAGTGTAAGAATTTTATAGGGACAAAGCACTAGTTAAGGTTCCACTTGTCTAACAAATGTCCTGAGCTTTCAACATGATGTGAAAAAGATGATTGGCAAAACTCATTTACCTTTCAAGCAGAGGACTAATTTGGGAATAAAAGAAGTGTTTTTCACTTGTCGATATTTACTGGTTTTTAAATGCACTAGGGGTAAGTATTCTCCTCTCAGTGGGTATTAAGTGAGAATAAATGGCAAGTTAGACAAAGTAAAATGTTTGTGTGGAACCAAGCCAAAAGTGAGTGTCTATTTGTAATCTTCAGCCTTCTGCTCTGCAAGGCTAACTGTTCTTGTCTTTTCTGCAGAGAGTAAACCTGTCACTTTAGGGGTTTGGCTGAGGCTCTTGCAGGTGAATTCTAATGGCTGGATTTTTTTTTCTTACTGAGTAATTGCTGTAGCTTTTCAGTTCTGCAGTCACAAAACATATTGCATACTGGAAAGCATATCATGCTTATAAAAATATATTGTTATAACTATAAAATTATCTCTCAATTTCTTTGAATATTTTCCTATTCTTTGTGCTGGAAATTCTACAGTAGCCCTTCAAAGACATTTTATATCTTAATTCTCTTCTGTTAAGAGAGATATTTGGGCTCATTTAAAGTCAGGTGGCAATCAGCAGCCAGTGAGCATGGTAATGTCACTAAACTGAGGGATATGAGGTTATAATTGTTAAAATTGTTAAGGCTTCTGTTCTTCAGAAGTGTTGAAACTCAGAATGCAGAGAATATTCCTCTGCATGTTTTGAAGGATCCAAACCCTCTGACAAACACTACTTTTAATTTTTGTCCATGGAAAGGGCTTCCTAGGCTTTGGGATGAAACAGAATTTTCAAGAATGTAAATTAGATATTAGCATAATATGTAATTTATCACAGGGTGAGAAATTTAGATTTTTGGGTTTGTCAGCATGGTAAGTAGATGAAGACAAGCTGGAGGATCCTTGTCATTTTTATGCTTCGTTCTCCTTCTTTACCTCCTCCATATTCTGCAGTGTTGGGGACACAGGACCATTGGTCAGAATTTGCCACAGTGTAGCGTCATGTGAATAGAGATTTAGTTAGTTATTGGTAGAAAAAGAGAAATAATGTACATTCTTGGTGGTAATTGGGTGAATTATCTTTAAGAGAACCTTGATTCTCTGTGTTCAAGGCTATTGGTGCCTTTTCTCCTGTGTGCCAGGCTGGTGTAAAGCCTGGTGTGCAGAAATTGCTGATAAGAAAATAATAAACAACCTGGAGAATGAGAACAGCCAAGAGTCCTGTTTGCCTTCTTCTTAACAAGGACTTCTGAAAAGGGCTCCCGTATCAGGGGAGAGACATGGGAGTGGAAGAACTTCCACAAAAGGCCCTGTGGGAAAGCTGCAGGCTGGAGTGTTGGAAGCTGGCAGGGGGGTCAGAGATAGTGATGATGTGTGTACAGCAGCACTGCAGCTGAGCCAGCCAAGGGGGGCCCTTCTACTGTTAAATTTTGTTTTTGTCTGGTTGAAATTAAAAGTATAAAAGGGGGGTGGTTTCTACAATAAAGTGATCCCCTTCAGATGCATAAGGGGCTCTGTGCTGCTTTGTTCCCCATTGCTACACTCACCCAATGTCACTACAGACATAATCCTTGTAGGCTCTTATGAGAGACAGGCTGAGCCTTTAGAAGTGTTTTACCAAGAATGATTTAGTGTAAATAAATGGGCAACAACAGTTGAGATTGCAACAGTGATTTTTTCATTATTTATTACAGAGTTCTGTATCATCTGGTAATATTTTGCTGCAGTTATGTGCTGTATTTTTGGCATTTTTTCAGTTTTGAGGGTTCTTTATTTTAGGTCAAAGATCATGTCACTCTGTCTCAGTCAGTGGTTAGCCAGTCAATTTTTTACAGCAAAAAATGATTACCCACACCAGAGGTCAATAGTCCAGAAGTCTTATAGATCACATTGCCCTGTCCTAATCAATTGGACCATATTAGACAATTCAAGGTTGTAATAATACTCAAGGATGTAAAGAAAGTGGAATTTTTGACTTAAGCTGCATAACTGGGATGGATTATAGTGTTTTATTCAGGAGTATTAAGAATGTAAAAGTAGATTGCCACAGTGTCCTGCTGTAGACTGTAATTGCACAGAGGTATTGGTCAAAGACTGATAGTCCTGCCAATGCATCAGTTTGTCACCACTGCCTGCACTGAAACTCCTGCTAATCTGCACTGGCAGCAATCAAGGGGAGTTCAACCTGTGTTTCTTGGTTTTTTAAGGAGTCTGTTACTTAAATACACTTAGCTACTCTGATGCTGATGCACAACAGTAAGAACTTCTATTATATTTTGTTCTAATATTCCTTGAAATATTGTAAGACAATTGATTGTTTCCATTGTTCTGATCTTTAGAACAAGGTTTCTATAGGTTTCAAAGAGCTCTCTAAATTTTCTCATTTCCTTATGTGGACAAGTTTTGTAGCACTTCAATACTTGACTTTTGTGCATAAAAATCTTTTAAAGAATACAAAAATAGATGTTTCATTTTTAAGATTAGTCACTTTTTCCTAGATCCTTTGTTTCACTGTTTTAATACAGTCTATGCAGCATTGTTTATGTCTTGCAGCTAACTCTTACAGATAGCTTGCTGCAGACATGTGTAGATTATCTAAGCTTTTCCCTGCTAGCATTTTCATACAGCTTTTTATGTCTCTGCAAAGTCTGACTTGGATTCAAATCTAGTAATTACCAGAGTCAAGAAAGTCATCAGCTAACTGTCAGTTTTACATATGTGTTTGCTGAGGCTCATTTTCAAAGTGAAAACTACATTCTTTCCCAGATATCCTGCCTGATAGTAATTGGCAGAGAATTAAAAATAGATGCCCTGTTTAGAAATGAAGTAGCTCTAATGTCTGTCTTGGCTTTACAGACGAACATGCACATGAAGATTCTTTAGGCAGACAGAACAACTTGGGTACATGTCAGTTCTTTTAAATGGCTAAATATTTTAAAATCTCATTAATTATAACCACAATATGATTTTTTTTTCCTTAAAGTATTTGTAATTCACATCTTGAACAGATACTGTCTCCAATCTCTTGCCCAGTTTGCTGTTACCCAGCAATCCACTTAATTCTGTTGCTTTGTCAGGTACTTTCTCCCAGTTTGTACTTTAAATCAAACTCATAGTTTGTACTCTTGCTTATATCTGTAGTATCTTAGCTGACAATACTTGAGATATTGTTTATTTTATCCTCTTCTTTCCTCTGAAAGATGACACCTATGAAAATTAAAGGTGATATCAGCTTTGGCTTTTCATGGGTTAGCTGGGATGTTGGAAGTGTGCAAAGGGAGGTAACAAACCAAATGGCCAAGCTGCCATTTACCCTGTTCTTTGTTGCCAGCTCTGTCTCTGGGTTTCAGTATCCATCAGAAAAGACAGAGGTCTCTTAATCACACTCCCTGGCACCTACTTCAGGTGCAAGCAATGGATAACTTTGCTGACATGAGTTTCATATGGTAGGCATGGATCTTAAAATATAATTTTGAATTTTATGAGAAATATATTAAAGCAGAATAATTACTTGTGGAATCAGCAACAGTGTTAAGCCTTAATCCACCATAATGCAGAATAACCCAGTTTTCTTGGTTTGGGTTTACTTTGACATGGTCTGGAGGTAAAATGATAATTATGCATCCATCTATTTTTGGGGAGGGCAATGTCATATTCCCTTGAAATGATGTAACTTTTTTCTATAACTGCAGTTACATTATAAGCAGATATTATTTCTGTCTATCGTTTGCTCTCCTTCCTCCTGTGGATTCAGCATGTGAAGACTCTGAATCCACCTGAAAAAAATCCCAATGTAGATCAGACTTTTATTCCTTGTTATAATATTCAGCCATTGTTCTTCCTTTTGTTGGTTATGGTGGTTCATGGGGTTTTTTGGTACTGTGGAAGATTGCAGCATACCTTCAGACCACCAGTAAAATTCTATAACTTAATTAGTACATAATTAATTGTATAACTTAAATTAATGGGTGTTTTTGGTTGCGTGGATTATTCTTTTGCTTACTGTACAGGTGTTAATATAAAAGCTTTTAAACCTGAAATTTCTATCAAAAAAATGGTCTGGTTTAAGTAATATTTTCAAGAATTGTAGATGATTCTTTTTTGTTCTGGATTTTTTTTTTAATTATTTTTTGGGGTTTTTTTGAAAGAGTTAAGGCTCAATCATGCAGGCAAATGCAGAGTATGCTGGCTTGTACATAAGGAACCCATTTACTGAGTCACTGTCATTTTAGCAGCAGGGATCTCGACTCCCTGAGGTGTTTCTAAAGCATTTCAGGCTCACTGAGTCAGGACTAAATAACACCCAGCTGGGTAAGAACAAATACCTGCCAGATAATCCAGCTAATAGCTGGTTTAGTTATCAGTGCCCTTCTCTACCTGCTTCCTCTTTCCTGCTTTTCTAAATGTATGATGCATTTCCTACAACATCATGTTTAAAAGCTTCAATAACTCCATAATGGCAGCTGATGGAGACCTTTTATATGTTGATTCCTTTTTTCCTTGGTTTTGGAAAGATGGCAAAAGTTTGCATGATGACATCTTGATTAGAATGTCTCTCTTTGTGTTCAGATGTATTTCAGCTGGGTTTTCCCCTCTTTGGAAGTGTTAGTCAGTGTTAGTATTTGCTTCTGGAATCCATGTAGTCTTTTTCCTCAGTGAGAATACAACTCTGCACGCTGAGTTCTTGTGCGAGTGGGCTGGTTTCCTGAGCACAGCTTTACATTGTTACATTTGAGGTCAGTGATCCAAAGGCTGGCAAGTGAAAGCTGTAGAACATGAGCATCACCAGACTTCTAAGCCTGCATTTGTGATTCTAGTGGCTCCGTATCCTTGCCCTGGAAACTGGCCTAGCAGTTTATCATCAGCTTCTTTTTACAGTTGTTCCAGGCAAGTTTTCTTGTTTTCTAGATACACAGGCAGCTCTAATTCTGGTACTTGCCAAGTCTTGAGTTAGTTTGTAATCTTCCTGCTGTCCTAGAATAGTTCTGTATAATGCATATTTCTATTTTAATTTACTATATTTTACATCCTGCTGTATCTGGGTACAACATGGTACTGTCAGTTTTGACAGTTTGATCTTCAGTGTTGCTGTAAAGCTCATCATTCTTAGCTAATCCGATTGCTTAATTAGCTGAATGTTATTAACCTCGTAAATTCACATAGAGCTTTTTCAGTTACAAACTGTCCAGTGTAAGTGTACTTTGGAAAACCAGCTTAACTATTTTCAGTCTTTCTTAGCAAAACTTTATCTAAGCTGAAAATCTGTCGAGGTTCAGTCTGAGTCAAATAAACACAGTTCATACTTGTGCTTGGCTATTTCTCTGCTCTATTGTGCTATCATGTGGCATGCAGTCCCTGAATTTGGTGTCTGGTTTGCAGTGCAGGAAGTGGCTTTGAGAAAACCACAGCAAATCTACACAGGCATTGAAGGGAAGGGACACACCTTGCTGTCATCTCATAGAAATACTCAGGCAAATGAGAAGGTGGCATTAATGGATTCCAAGAGAATAATCAAACCATATTGCTGTGCTGGCAGAAGGGAGATGGCAGTAGGGAGAACTGGCAGTGGGTGTAAGCTAAAAGGCATCACATGACACTTGACAGAGTGGCAGACATATGTTGTAGCTGATGGAAGCAGGGAGAGGAAAAAGCAGTCAGGAATCCATTGTGTGTACATCATATGCTGTGATGCTGACACTGAAGTGCCTGGTACACCTTCTCTGCAACTTTTCTGTTGTAGCTTCTATTAGTTTCCCATCACAAGTGGTGCTTTTCCTTCCTTGGTGCCTTTCAGTCCTTTAGTCCCAACAAGTGTCCTGTGACCTGGCCTGTTCACAGCTGAGTGCAATCATGAGTTCTGCTAATCCTGTTCTTCTGTAATGCTTGTTGGTTATTGCCTCAGTTCCTCAGAGGGTTTTAGGTGGTTTCTCCCATATTTCTTCCTTTAAATATGTGTCAGTAAGTGTTTGGGGTTTTTTTTTCAGTTGTGTTTTGCTTATTGAAATCTCTCTTTGAATTTAAATCTTCCTGAGAGACTTATTCTGTAACAGCAATAATGCAGGAGAGAATAAATATGTCTCTAGTAAACTGAAATTTGATAGTCAATCCCTTGGGAAAATGTCTTATTAGTGCTTTTGGAATATAATTTTCCTTTACTATGACAGAACTCTGAACCTAGAATTGGAAACAGAAACAGAGTTTGTAGGACCTGGAAATTTCATTTCTTAAATCATACTGACAAAGGAAGCAAAACTGGGTTTTCTGGGAGACAACGTTGTGAGCAGCTTCAAGCTGTTATTAATAAAAGGGCCTAAAATAATTATTAATAAAAAAAAACCTGCTGAAAATAAAGCTGATAGGACAAGTGACTTTAATTTCCAGGATCATGAGGAGTCTAATTGGGTAGTTTGGGCAAATCAGGCCAACAGTTATGCCTATGATCATCTGTATCTAATCTGCAGGCACTGTGATGCTTTGGAGTTCAAATATTTTCCTCTGCTGGTATTAAAGAAAAAATATTCATCTTGTAGAGGGAGGTCTAGGATGGCTGATTAGATGTTACACTCTGCTCCAAGTCACATTCTAATAATATCAGCATATTAGGAGCTATGAGCTTCCGTATGGTGGAATTTGGATGAAGTATCTCTGACAGTCTGACAGACAAGATGACAGCTAACATAATAAACACCTAATGCCAGGACAAGTCACCTGGCATCTGCTGAGGCTGGCTGGGTGTGCATGTGAACATTGACTCACATGTTAAGACTTCCTCCTGATGCAGCCATGCTTGTACTGCTGTTAATATGGAAAGGAAAGTGTTCATGTTGCAGAAGACAGTTTGTATTTAGTGTGTGAATACCTTGAACTCTCCTCAAACTACAGATATCTTCACTCCTGGAAATCTACT
Organism: Certhia americana; assembly: GCA_018697195.1. NCBI lineage: Eukaryota > Metazoa > Chordata > Aves > Passeriformes > Certhiidae > Certhia > Certhia americana. The sequence goes on along the minus strand of CM031864.1, from coordinate 21,259,414 downwards.
ACTTAAAGACATTATGCACAAAGTGAGATATGAAGTTAATCTGGATCAAGGCTCTGGGCTCATGTATTCACTGTGCTTAGTGAGATGCAATTTTTAATTTTTTTTTTTTTTTACCATTTTCTTATATATTCTCTGTGACACATCCTCATTGATTTGTCATTTGCCATCTTCAGGATTTAAAGATACGTAGTGAATCTTAGGAAAAGAGTGCTGGAAGATGTCACTTAGATCAAATTTGATATTTCAGCAGTTAGTAATGCTCCACCTCAATTTCATTTCCAGGTAAGAGGCTGGTGCATTGGCTACAGGCCACAGCTCATTCAGAGTTGTGGCTGTGCTTTTAGTCATGTTCAACTTGGTCCAGTTATTGAACTGCAGAAACAAAGAGCAGGATTGTGAAGAGGGGCATAGCTCTTGCTTATATAAAAAACCTGCAGAAAACTTGGAGAGCACAATCAGGATTTGTGCAACAGGGAGGTGTTTGCTTCCCTAATGCAGTGCCAGAAGGTCTCTTGTAGTGAAATTTTAATTGTGTTGTGCTGTGCCTCGGAGGTGGTCAGGAGAAACAGACATTTCCCTGCTGAAACAGCTGCTTTGCACAAGAGTTTAATGTAGAGGAGGTGTCCTACCTGTTCCAGGGTGATGTTTCATCATCATGCTCTCTTTGACTTTTGCTATGTAGTAGCATAATTTTTCTTTTGTTTGGTCTTTTGGAGATGTTGGATTTTCTTGTTTTGCCACAAGGGGTTGTGTGGATTTGTGGTATGTTGGGGGAAAAAAAGTGAAGTGAACATTTAAGTCTGCGATTCCTTTGTCACTAAGAATATGAGTTTGTATTGGCTTAGTTAAGTATGACTATTCAAGGAGATAATGAGTCTGTAGTGCCTGGTCTGCAGTGGGGTAGAAACCCATGTACATGGCTCTCTTTTTGTCCTCTATTGCTATTAACCACAGAATAACTTTGAAGGCTTCAACACCTTGCACGTTTTGTAAACTTACATCAAAGTCTACTTCCCACTGTGCTAACTAATACTTTGTTTTATCCAGATATGAATCAGGTTTATTCATTGCCTTTATTCTCTATTTTTTCTTGACCTCTTTGAATCAGTAGCAGAATTATTTCTACATGCGGATAATGCTGTTGTCATTTTGCCATTGACTTTTTATGATTTTTACTTAAAAAACTCAACACAATCCTTTGTACTAATTTTCATTGTAAAGCCTTGAAGTATTCCCACAGTTCTTTGCAGATAACTTGTAAAATATTTATCTTGCAGAATGACTGCTTACAAAACCAAAACTAAGGGTTGGGTTTAGGGGTCAGCTGCTGCATGGAAACACAAGTGAATTCACAGGAATTCTCCACAGCACTGTTAAAGCTTTTCTGGGGGTATAGAGACCAGGATGTCATAGTTTGCAATATTATGCAGGGTTTTTCAGGTTCTCAAAAGGCGTGTAAGTGCCTGGGTAGCTCTGGTGACCTGACTGTGCCCTACATGCCTTTGATGAAGCTGGTTGAGTTGTTGGCAGGTGTGTTGGAAACTCATTCCAATGGAACTGAACACTAGCTTTTCTAGACACTCCCTGTACTTTGCAGTGTCCATTCAGGAGCTGAAATTAGCTCTAGTTCCTTGCCTGGATTCCCTGCAGGTCTTTATAATTTCTAGGCTTTCTCATTCCAAAGCATTGATAAATTAGACTTTTAATGCCATAGAATTTTTTTTGTATGCAATAGACACTGCACTTTGATAATTTTTGAATTGTTTTTATCAATGGAAGGCCACTTGGTGTTGCTGCTGAAGAGCTCTAAGAAGCAGCCAAGAATAATAAGTTTGGAGAAACCACTTGCTAGCTCAGTACCTGGGACTGCAGACAAGTTGCCAGGCAGTGTGCTTTATGGGCTGTGAAATATTTGGGGGTTTTTGAGAGTTTCCCCACTTACCATATGTCATGGTTTAGTACTCATTGGACAACTTTGTAATATTGACACCTGATTAAACCAATGAAAAGGGTGGATATGCCTCTAGTAAATGCACCTGTTGAGGTGAGTGTCCAGAAATAGCTCTCTTCTGGTTTCCAGTGGGGTTAGTTGAGAACCTCAGCCCAGCTGTTCCCCATGCTGGGCCAAGGTTCCCCCCTGCCCTTCCCCGGCACCCCTGGCAGGCAAAGGGGAAGGAGAGGCAGGAGGGGAAGGAATGCTCAGCCCAGTCCTGGCTGCTGAGATCTGCTAGTCTAGGATGGCCCACGCAGCAAACAGGGGCTGAGCCAGGCCCAGCATCTGCCGAGCAGGGAAAAGGAGAGTGATCAGCCCTGGCATGAGACAACTGAGGCTTGAATGGGCTGAAAGAAGGTCCTAGCCTCCCTCTCTCAGCACAGCTGGAATTGAACACAGCAGGCCTTGAGATCCTGGCCCAGCTCCAACATCACTGCAATGCATCACCCGACTGCCTTGTCCTGGCTGCAGCCTCTGCTAGCTTTTTTCCTGACCAGATGAAACTTCCAAAGCATAAATCTTACCCAGAGAAAAAAGAGGAGACCAGATGAAATGTAAAAAGACACAGCGTTAGACCTAAGGTCAGAGAAAGTGAGAAGAGAATCTTAAATGGAAAGGAAGATTGAAGGAGTGGCCTGGTTAGGTTGGACTCCTCCTGTGAGGCCATAGAGAATGGACTTAAATACCCTGTAAGCCATGGAGTGTTTTTTTAGGGGGATGCAAGGTTCTAGTCATAGTTGTGAGTTGATGTAATTGTGATCTACTGGAGAAACTGAACAGAGGAGGACCGAGAAAGTGAGAGATGATGCCCTGCCCATTGAGAGATGACCTTTGTTTTATTTGAGATGCAGAAAACTCTTGTTTTATACTACAATAAACATCCTTAAACTGTACCCTAATAAGCTGATATGGCCCATGAGCAGCTGTGGAAGGCTGTCTCATGGGAGAGGATTCACAATGGCAACATTTTCTTCCCCCAGGTGGATCAATTGTGGAGTGTGAGAGCAAGAGAACTGCTATCTTGTAGAAAATCTCTATGGTATTCAAGAGACACTCCTTTCTCCTTAATGAATTGAGAAATGATTATTTTAAGGGTGACAACTGACTGAGAATCCCAAGTTTTGTCTTTTTATTTTGGAGTAAGAAAGAGAATAGTTGGTGGGGGGGAGGAGAAGTGTTTTGAAGGTTTCATTCTGATTCTTGGTTTTTTTCTTTTTAGTGTTAGTTAATGAAGTTTTATTGTTTTTAATTTTAAGCCTGCTTTGCTCTTAATTGGGAAATTTCAAAATTTGGCAAACCAAAACTAAGACATAAAATTGGTGTTTCTGCCCAGTTTCAAACCAAAACCACGACACAAATTGGTGCGTTGGCCAGGAAACCAAACCAAACCCACGACACCATAGAAGGCTGCACACAGCAGTCCTGTGGCTCAAGGCCCCAGGAGCTGCCCTGAGCTTGTGTTGGCCAGAGCTGGCTGGGGCTGATTTCCTTGCCCAGTGGCCTGTGGCCTTTTAGGGTTGCTGTGGCACAGCCCTGGGGGCTGCAGGAGGTGTGTGGGTGCCTGCTCGTGTCTGGGACCCAGTGGGAAGGAAGCAGGGTATGATAAGAAAATTTGTGAAAACAATCTCCGTGTGTTTGAGATGGGGCAGGAAGAGTTGTTCCCCACAGCTTCCTCCTTTGGGCATGGCCAGCTGGGATGGGGAATGTGTGAGCTTGTCCTTGCATAGCACCTGGACTTGTGTAAGGTCTTAGTTTACCAAACATTATGGATTATAGATAAAACTGTTCACTTTTACCCATAATAAGCTTTGGATAACTCCTCTTTATTGAAGAATGTTGAGGAAATAAACTACTCACAGTGTTCACTCTTTGCACGTATCTAGTCTTTTGGTACAACAACCAATAGTTTAACTGCCTTATTTCATCTGATTAATAACCTAATAATTTTCTAGTTTCTAAAGAGATGGTTCTTCCATGTAACTATTTTTTTAACTTTTCTTTTGTGAAATAAGTTTGCAGTATTTTAAATTTTCTCAAGTATCTTGTACTTAAATCTAATAGTTATCAGAAGTTATCAGTTCTACGTTGTCCTTTTAGACTTTATTGCAAAATGTTTGTGCAATACTGAATATTTCATCATTCATTAAAACTTTTTATAGTTATATAAATTTTTTTAAAATTTTTTTTGTTTTATGTGCTATCATGAAGGCATAGATTTGTGGGAGGAATTTTAGCATTTTGAACTAAATCTTCTTAACCCCAAATGAGTTCTTGAAGGATTTAAAGATTTGGATTATCAGAATACAAAAGGATGAAAGACAGGGGGACAAATACTAAGGATAATAACAAAGAAGTGCCATTTTAGCTTTTTAATTCATGTCTGGTTTTAGGTACTTTATACATGCTGCTGTGAAACTGATACTACTTATTTTATAAGAATAAACATATTTAAAGAAAGGAAAAGAATAGCTTGAGCCTATCTCTTGAAACTTTTAAAGGTGTGCACATTTTTGATTATTAGCATAAGAATTATAAGTGAGCAGCTGTGCTAGAAAATTACCAAATAAACAATACTCAAATCTCTGCTCATGTATTCCTTCTGAGATGTTCAACGCCTATTTACAAATTCAGCTTGGCCAGAGCTCTGTTTTGGTGGAAAAATGCGGCTCAATGTGGGGCTACTGCAGTGGGAAACCCTTGTTCAGTTCATGTATGAGTAAATTATGCAAACCAGTTTTGTGAAGACAAGATTGGTATGTTGGGCTTGTCATCTGAAAATAAATGAGCAGAAAACAAACGAGTGTTTTCTGGTTAACTGACTGCACTTCAGTATATGCTCCATATTCCTTTGATTTGAAAAGCTCTACAGTGACTGTGTTCCTACTCCCCAGTGAGTGGCAGACCTCCTGGTGTTTATGTGTTTGTTACTGTTTATATTTTCTTTCTATTTTAGTTTGGACAGTGCATGTCAATCTTTCTTCATTAGAAATTCCACGGCTTTCTCTAAGAACGAGGATCAGCATCTAAAGAAGAGGGAGAATGAGATTTAGTACCTCACATATGTGTGCACATATGCAGGATGGGGAAATGGGCTGACAGGAGCCTGGTGGAGTTTGAGAAGTGCAGAGTGCTGCAGCTGGGAAGGAATAACCCCCTGGCCCAGTACGTGCTGGGAGCTGTGACAGTGAAGAGCAACTCAGCACTAAAGGACCTGTGCTGGGAGCTGTGACATTGATAAGATCCCCCTGAGCCTTCCCTGCTTTAGGGTAAATAGTGCAGCTCTTATCAGGCTTCCTTTCACATGAGGTGCTCCAGCCCTTTCATCATCTTTCTGACCCTTCACTGGACTCTCTACTATGTCCAGTATCTTTCTCTTGTACTGAAAAGCCCAGAACTGGAAAGAGCAGCTTGGCACTAAAGGATCTGTGCTGGGAGCTGTGACACTGGAGAGCAGCTCAGCACTATATGACCTAGTGTTCCCACAGGCACCAAGCTGAGCACAAGTCTGTGGCGTGCACTTGCTGCAAAGGTGGGTGTCCTGGGCTACATTTAGCAGAGGATGGCCAGCAGGCCAGCAAAGATCCTTTTCCTCCATCCAGCACTGGTGAGGCCACACCTGGAGCACTGTGTCTACTGTGTTCTGGGCTTTTCAGTACAAGAGAAAGATACTGGACATACTGTTCAGTCCAGTGAAGGGTCAGAAAGACCCCAAGGGACTGGAGCACCTCATGTGAAAGGAGGGCTGATAAGACCTGGCACTATTTACCCTAAAGGAGAGAAGGCTCAGGGGCATCTTATCAATCTATAGAAATACCTGACAGGAGGGTGCAAATGCAAAGTGGTGTCTGGTAACAGGATTAGAGGAAACAGGCACAAAATGAAACATCTGGTTCCATCTGAACGTTTGGAAACACCTATTTTCACTGGTGAGGATGACTGAACACTCAAGCAGGCTGCCCAGGAGAGTGTGCAGAGCCTCCATCCATGCAGATACTCCAAAGCCCCCTGGATAGAGCTATGGACAACCTGCTCTAGGTGACCCTGGGTAGGGGGAATGGACTAGATGACCTCCAGAGGGTCCCTTCCAACCCCTTGGGGCCATGATATTATGATATGTGAATCTGATATCAAGACTGTTGCACAATAAATGGTAGGCAGAGTTTTCTACTCTTATTTAATTTCTGGAAATAGGTAACGGTTTTGCTAAATGTTCTAATCAAATGTTACTTGGCATTCAAATTAAAAGTTGGTGATAAATTTCTGTAAGGATTATTAATGCTCAGCGTGTGTATCTTATTATGTTTTTCAATATATAACATATATTAGCTTTTAAACATGCTCTATGTGCTGCAGAAACATGACTTTTTTGGATGAGTTTGCTGGTGTCTGAGCCTCCAGATGATAGCAATGATTCCAAGTCCCTCAGGGGCAGTTATGCAAGTCTTATTAGTCGTGAGCAGTAATAAATACTCTTAATGCATGCAACCAGCTGGAATCCTGAAGAAAATCATTCAAGGCATTCCTGCCTTGAACTGATAAGAGTGATTGCAATTCCTTTATACATGCATCAGATTTAGTTCAAATAAATTGATAATATGTTAGTCACAGCACCAGGAGCTCTCCACAGAATGCAGGACCCTTAAAAAATATTTGGACTCTACTCTGTGGTGAAGCAGTTATGATTACACTGCTATCAGGAGTGCAGCTGGCTGGAGTAGCCAGCATGAACTCTAGGAGAGGATATTTGCTGCAGCAGCACCTTTTCCTCTAGACCGTGTGTGTTGTGTTTCCAGTCACCTTGAATTCCAGGATGCACTCTCTGACAACTTGAAACGACTCAGAATTAGTCTAGTGGACCTTAGAAAATGCAAGAGACAAAATTTTGTAAGCAAACTGCAGGAAAGAGCTTTAGGAGCCAAACTCTGTAATGAGCTTGAATGCATGAGAGAATCCCTATGTTACTTCTTCTTCCAGTTGTCCTCTGTTTGTCAAGAACTACAGCTGAGTCTTTCTTAATTTACATATATTTCTTAGATAGAAAGATATAAAGGGGAAAATACGGTAGTAGATTCAAGGCTCATCAGCTTTCCAGCTGTTTTGAAGAGTCATGGAAGTAGTTTGAAAAAACAATGTGGAGCAGGGAGCAGTAGGTTTCAAGTTAGCTGCAACTGTCTTCAGTTCTAATGATACAAAGGAAACCAGAAAGTCCCCTTTAGTTGCTATTTTTCAATGTATTCACCCTCAGGATGCATTCAATCAAAGCAAGATTTTAGAACACTGAACAAAATTATAGCACTTGGATATTTATTTTCTCAAAAGGTTTCTGCTGGCTTTAACTTAAATTTTGGTGGTAAAGAGTGCATTATTAGAGCTTCACATTATGCCTAATTAAATATTTATGTTAAAGTTAGAGTTTATGTACCTGCATAAAAGTAACAATTGAAAACAGTCTTTCTCTGGCGTAGTCAGTAAATACCTACCAAGGGAGCATCCATGGGGAAGAAGGGAAGTTGCAGTTTTATCTACTAAATAGGACTTTTTCCTTTGTCAGTTGATGATAGGGCTAAAAGGGGATAAAGGACAGGACTTTGGCCCTTAGTGTAACCTTGTATTAGAGAAGGTCCCAGGAGGCAGAGTGGAATAAGAAAAAGTGTAAAGTTCCGACATGGGAGATGTTCCCCCAGCTCTGCTTAGGGACAGCTGAGACTGTCAAACCTTTAACCCTGGGTGATGTGGGAAAGGAGAGCACAGCATCAGAGGATTAGCTGATGCTAGGAAGTTTTTTGAATAATTTATCTGTATTAGTAATGAGACTTTTTCATATGCATATTGGCATGGAGGTTGCTTCAAGTCCAGTAATGAGACTGCAGTTTGGACTATTTGACTGAAGAAACACTGCTAAGTACCAGCATGTTCCTGAATCTATTTAAAGGATGCATTTTCTGTTGCAAGGTTCTGAGTAACACAGTGCAAAAGACATGTGAGAACATGCTGAGGAAAGTTATTCCTGACCTGCACTGAGTGAAGCTTAGTAGTTATGACTAACTCCTGCAGCGTCTCCAAAGGTATGTGGAATAGCTAGTCTATACTTGAAAGGTCATCCTTCCCTGCCTTCATATGTATTTTTAAATTTTTATAGTTATTTTCCATTCAAATTGGAAAATAAAAGCTGTTATGCCATTTGTTTTTAATTATTGTAAAAAGGAATAAAAATACTGTGAGCAATTTCTAAGGAAAATAATTTACAGCAGTTGACACATTTTGTGTCAATGAGTACTTTTAATGTTATTAGAAGTGGTTAGTTTATCTTGACAGTGGTAACATACTCAGTAGGAATATGCAACACTGCCAAGTAGCAAATGCATTTCTTTGCCATGTTGCCAACTTTTAATTTCAAGCTTTCAGTGGGAACTAATCCCCCTTTCCCTGTAGTGCAACCAAAGAAAAGTTAGGAACATCTGTGTGAGAAATCTTATGCGAGGATGCTCAGGTTGTGATGCAGTATGACATCAAAATATGTGCCTGTAGGACTGCACAGCAGCAATCACTTTGTGAAGTTATGCTAATGTGATTTATTAAACTTTCATGAATTGGTGTTTAGCTAAACACACAGCACTATTAAAAAAGATTTGGAAACTAAGCAGTCAAGTACTGCATTAGCATTGGCTGGACAACTTGCAAGCTCCCTCTTTTACTACTAGATTGTTGAGAGAGACTTGAAAAGTTTGTAAAGCTCATTATTACAAGAATGAATTGAAATTCTGTCACTCCTTATTTCCTCTCCCTGTTCTCATCTGAGCAGCACCTTCCAGTCATGGCTTCCAGTGCAGTTTGCAAATGACAGCAGAACAGCAGCAGCAACCTCTTAAACTACTTTAACCTTTGCAACAGAGTGTTTGTTTGGAGAAGGCAACCATTTCATTTCTCTGTTGCTCACAGAATATTAAGGTTGTAGACAGAGGAAACAAAAGGAATGGCCAGCAACCAGAATTTGAAAATTTTGAAAAGGTCAATATGGCATGGTTTAGGACTGTCTGTATGCTTTCTTCTCAGCAGGTGACAAGTGACCAAATACCAATAAACTATAAGTTATATATAAATTTTTAAATACCATTACAAAAAGTGTCTCAACATTCAGCTTTAGTGGCACTATTTTCAGTTAGGTTTCCAGTTGTTGATACCCAGAAGTTACTAAATTTAATAAAGTCATTTTGATTTCTTTACTGCTGTAACGTTTACTGCCACTCCATTCTCTTTGCACATGCATGATTTTATATGGCAAATATGGTATTGTAACAAACACTTTTGGGGATTACTTTACTTTTATGCATGAGGTTTCATTCAGCATTGATGGACACTGAAACCACCCTGAAGATATCCCTCTGCAGCAAGTGTCAGTTGTATCTAATGGATGCCTAATGCCTCCCAGGCTGTGCAGGCTTTAATCTCTCTAGGTACTGTGCCTGGCTACTGACCTGTTTACTAAGATCAAAATGCTTTGCTTTATTGTCCAAGTTAAGTCTCTTGCAACAGTGAAATATTTCCTTTTCCGTGCATGGTGGTCTGTGAAAACAATTTACTTCCTTTGTTGCAGTTGTTATCTTTCTTTTTGTTTAGACATGGTGCTCTTTCCTCCAGTTGAAAACTGTCCTGGACCATTATGCGTTTATTTTCTAATGATTAAAGTGTGATCCCACCAAAGTTTAGCATTTGAAACTTTGAAGTCTGATGTTAAAGTTTGTCTTCCAGCCTTTTATTTTCAACAGACAGAAAAAGATGTCTTCAGGAGGCAGTTTGTTGCATTCCTCTGAGGTTTCTGTCTCCCTTCACTGGTGTGGAGGTGGGACTAAACCAGCAGCAATGCACTTCCTGGACCTTTGGGGATGATTATAAACATATGAGAGTAGTTTCTTTAACATAGTGTGAAGGTGGCAGAGTAAGAAAGAAAGAAAGATGGTGTTAGGGACACCTTAAGTTAATAGGCATGGAACATGTTTGTAGATCCTTAATTTTTATTGCTCTAGATTCTTTTAAACCTAGTAGCCTGAAACAATTGTTAATTAGTGACTGTTACTCCTTTAGATGTTCCATCTCTGAGAGAACAGGAAGCATTATATACTATAATTAGTTCCATGTCACTTAATCAGTTTACAGGAGAGCATGTCGTGGGAAAGTGTTTATTGCTCCCTTCCAGTTAGCAAAGCAGTCCTCTGACAATGTGAAGGTCTCTGATGCATAAAGAACTAATACATTCTCCTCAATGAACTGTATCCAACCCTGCTAAACTGCTGACTTTATTTTGGATGTGTGACCTTTTACCTTCTTCAGTGTCTGCTCATTTCCGTGTTGAGACAAAAGGAGAACAAAGCCCTAATAAGAGAAGGTCATTAAATGCAGATGGTCTTCTATTTAAATACAAACATCTGAGGCAATAACCCAGCTCCTACTAGGGAAACCATGTTGTCAGGGAAGAGGTTACCTTGGCAACAAGGTCACCTGGCAGGGCCTTCAGTGCAGAGAGATGGGGCAGCACGTGATGGCAGAGCCTCAAAGATGATGAAAGAGCAGGAGGTCAATCCCTCACACTTTTCACTGGCTTCACTCAGCACAAGGTGAGCTACTCCAGGAGTTTCATAAACCTGACTTTCTGAATACAAATTGTCTGTGTGAATTGTCAAGGGCACGGAGGACTTCACACTCCAGAAATTATCATCAAAGATTTCTTTTTTTTTTTTTTTTTTTAAGAGGGAAGTACTATTTTTGAAGCTTGCTGGTGGCTACTTGCTCATAGCACTGAATTGTATGCTCCCTGAAGAGCATCACAGGCTTTAGATGTGGGCAAGGGAGCTGCAGGTGCATCCCAGAGTGCAGGACAGCTGAACTGACAGTGGGCTCCAGTTCATGGCTGTTGGTGCTGGACAGGTGTCCTTTAGGATTGTGTCTGGCAGCCTTAAGATGAGTTGAAGCATGGGCATTTGACCGTGAGCTTGTGACAGGCCAGTAGTGTGCTCAATTAATTTATCAAATTTCTCCAGAAGCTTAGGAAGCCAGAGGAAAGCTGGAAAGCTCTTGAGGTTGCTCTGATGCTCAGTGTGTTGGTTGGGTTCTAAAGCAAAGAAATGCAAAGGCTGTGGAGAAGTTGCTAAGCACAGCTGGCAGACAGAGTGATTCTTCCTCCTTACAGGATGAGTAAGAGAGATGGAGATAGAAGATACAGAGACCAGGGTGGGGTGCTTAAAACTGCATGGGAAAAAAAAAAAAAAAACCCAAAAAACCAAACTTAAAAGGATTTCTATATCAGGAACAAAGTTTTGTAAGCAATTTGCACTCTTCCAGCTTGCTCCATTTTTTTCATACTGTGAGAAAAATTAAATAGGGATACTAATATGCAACCAACTTAAAGCAGATAAATCAATTCAACACTGTAATTAACAGGTGGATCTTAATCACTCCTTATGGTTCTCTTTTACCTCTTTTTATTTTCTTTACCAAGCCATTAGTTTTGTCTATTGCTGTTTGATTGCTGGGCCTGTAAGAGATTCACTGCCATCCTTAAAGCACTTTTCTCTTGGTGCAGGACATTCAGTGAGGTAGACTCATTGTGCTGTCTCTTTGTAATTAGCATGCCTGCTAACCATGTCTGCAGCCTAAACTGCTCAGTTGGAAGCTAATGAGACAGCGTAGTGGTGTTATTCTGTATTCAGTGCTCAAGTCTGGGTCTGTATTTCAGTCAAAGGATTGCCAGCTTTTTACATTTTGAAGGCAACATTCTGCAAAAGTGTAAATGACACCACCTCCCTCTCTCGCATCGTGCAAGACTGCGTGTCTAACTGCAGTGACGAGAGAATCGAACTTGTGACTTTGTTAGTGAGGAAATGATGTTCTTGATACTTTTCTCAGTCCTCCTCACCCATCACCTCAGGCAAAACTAACCTACTCCTCCACAATCCTGTTGTTAAATGAAGATATATCAGAGAGACACGGTGCTGATAACAGAAAAAGCAAACACTCCTTAGGTACTGCTAAATTATTCTATGCTGCTCTTAAGGTCTGTTGCCTTTTTGTGCTGGAATTAGTGGTGTATTTAAAAAATTCACCTCCTTAGATCTACGTATTCTTAACTAGTATCATGAATATTTCTTTTTCAAGGATGTTGGAAGGTAACGGTCATGATTGCAAAGATCTCAAATGTGTTTGAAAGTGTCTATTTTCATCCCTATGCTTTTACTTTTGCTACATTTTTGGGGAATAAAGGAATTATATCACGAAATTGATGTTGGCTACTATTCGTTGAGCAAAGTTTTAACCATTCATGTAAAAAATGTTTGTATTTTCTTATTCACATGTGTTTGCTGAAAAAAATAGCTGAGTATTCAACTGCACTTGCTGTGTTTGAAAATTGGATACAAGCTCAAGTCACTGCATGTGCATGACTGGGTTGTTTGGGAAACTAGAAATCATTGAGGAGTATTGTGAAAGTCACAAAGAAAAAGTGAACATGAATACTGTAAACTCTAGAAGGGAAATTATTACTAAGGAGGTAGGAGTTTAGGCTCAAGTGGTTAGAGCTTTTCTTCTGAGTTTGCCCCTCACCTTTCCATCTTGTATTTTTGTACATGCTAATCAAGGTATAGGGCACAATCCAAGTTCTCAGAAACATCTGTCCTGTCATATATTCATCCTGAGAATTCAAGGAATGCTGGTAAGCAAAGCAGCACCAAGAACTATCCAAACGTGATGGCTGATTTTGTCTAAGAGGTGTCTTCAGTCTCAGTTTGTGTGGAGGAAAGGTTCATGAATTGAAGAATTCAGTCTGAAAAAGGGTAAATTGTGACTGCAATTGCAGCAGCAGTTGTGCTACAATTAAAGATGACTGGTTCTTAAATGTGGGTGTAGAAATAGTCTGCTCCTTCTCCAAATGAGCTGCCACTCTTATCCCAGTTATAAAGATGGTAGTCTCTAAAATGGCATTTAGCAAAACTACTAAAGCAAGATAATAAGATAACAATTTATTGCTAAATACTAATTGATATTTTGTAAAGCTGTAACTTCCCTGCATAAGCACTTTTGTCAGATTCTAATTAAATACGTAGACATTCTCTTGCAAATTTAATTTAATAACTTAACAACATCTATTGCTTCTCTAGTTTTCAGTAATTGCTTGACTGTGTTCTCCGATATACTATTCATCCAGAGTACATAACTTTCTGATAATTGATTGGTATGTTCCTGTGCAGCCAGGCTAAACTAAAATCAGGGGGTTTGTCCAAGTGCCCCAAGAGTAGCACTCATGTAAAGGCTGGCAGGCACATCTGATTGTGAAGCTGCCACCCCAGCCACAGCCATCAATAGAATGCCCAGCTAGGCACCACCTACAGCATGCTGCCTGAGAAATCTAAAATTGCAGTAACCAGCTTCCAGTTAGGGCAAGGAAGACTAAAATCCTTTCAGTTACAGGTGTTTAGAGGTCTGAAATCTCCCAACTGTAGCATGCTTTTCTCTGAAGCCACTGGTGTAGGACCCATCTAGGAGTGCTAATGATCTTCCCACCCCCACTACTGGCTGTAACTGGGGCTTTGATCATCTCTGCCTCTCTTGTGAGCCCAGGATGTCTCAGGGACAGCCAGCTCACAGCTTGTGCCTGGTCTGTCAGCACTGGTGAGCCTGAGCCTGTGCTGATGCTGTGTGGGTGCTACAGCACTGCTTTTCTGCAGAGCTCTGGAGTTTCTGAACTCACTCTGAGCTTCTTAACTCATTCTGGGGCTTGAACAGGGGTTGGGTGGGGCACTGGCACATAGGCTTGGACATCAGTGTCCTGGTGGCAGTGGCGTGGATTTTTTTTTGGTATCCCAGCTTTGCTGTAGGGATGTTCATGTCTGTATGAACAAATAGCATGAGGGAGAGCCAAGAGAACAGCAACACAAAGAAAAGAGCAAATATAGGAGTTTTTTAAGGTAATGCTATCAAAATGAATGTATTTTTCTCTAACGCATTGGAAAAATAAACATTACCGTGTAAAAGAATTTATAACTTTTTCCCTTTTGTATGCTCAGCCTGAGTTTCTGCATGCCTATTTCAGAACTTCTAAATAGGTGGAGAGATTGCCATGAAGGCCCCAGTGCAGAATGCCTGAGAGGCAGGTAAATATGTAAAGCATTAATTTAGGTAGAAGCTGTGAGAACTGATTAAATGTCTGCATTTATTGTAAGTGAGGATTTCTGCATATAGACATTTTTGCTGGTTTTAAAATTAAAAAAAAAAAATGGCCTTATATAGTAAAATAAGAATCTTCTAAAGAAGTGGATCAAAAACTTGTGATAATGGTTATGTAATAGATGAAGACAGATCTTAATTATTAGCCCACCTAAACTTTGTTGGGTTGTGTCTTAAGGAGTTTATTTTGCTATTTCTAGTGTTTAAGGAACACAGGAAAGCAAAATATGCTACTTTGAAATGTCACTTTCACCATGTTTATAATATTTTTTATTCTGTGGGAGCTTGGGTTGATGGCAGTAACATAAATATAAATGGTAGCTGTTGACAGGTGTATGCTTAAGTTTTTTAATCATATTTTCACAATACTTTTAGACTCTCTTCTTTAGTAGAGGTGACTTATGATGTTATACAAGACTGCTAATAATTTGTTTTTGAGGTTGCATACTAAACACAACAGTAGAATGCCTTTGTAAGCATATTTGCAAGGAAAAATGGCTTTAATTCTTCTTATTGCAAAATTATTGAAAACATCGTGAAGCTTCAAATATGAGTTGGGTAACTTCATGTGGATTGAGATTGACTAGATTGATTTGGCCCTTGAAAGAGAAAATATTGCTTTTAGGTAGCTGTATAATATTTCTTGCATCTGCTGTTAGCTGTGCTTTCCCTCTTTTGTTTTGTTTTGTCTGTGTTAACATTTTCATAACTGTAGCTGTGGCTGCTCCTTCAGGAGCATCCCAGGCTGGGAGGAATCTCTTGCCTGTGACAATGAATTACTGCTCTGTCACTTGTGAGTGCTCTTTTCTCTGTTGTGAGCTGGTGCAGCACCTTCCTTCTCCATGTACACCATTAATCTTTCCCTGGTGAGAAGCAGGTTTGTGGCTGTTAAGGATCTCCTGAATTTCCAAGGTTTCTGGGGTACTCTAAATTCCCAGGATAGGGCTGCAGTGCCCCTGCACAAGTCTGTCACTTGACTTACAGGCTCCCTGTTTAGACTCTGACCATGTGCTTAGTGGAGGACCTTTTCAGGACTATGTAGGTAACTTTTAGGAAGAGTGATATTTAGGATAAAGTCAGATTACTATGTACTCAATATCCATGTATGGATGAGTACATTCAGTGAATTAGCTATTCCCTCCTGATTCTGAGTGATGATCTAGGGTGTGGTTTTTGGAGCTGTATCCAGCTTTAACTTGATGGTAAATGAGGCAGCAGCAGCTGTGGGAAGTGGTTCAGTCAATCTGTGTTTTGGTTTCCTCTGGGGGTTGCTTGACTTTCTCCATTTGCAGTATCCAGCCTGGGGGAACTTCCTGCTTAGACACCTTAGACAACAAACACTGTTATGTCTTTTGGGCCAAACTAATTTTCTTGTATCAAGTCTGAAGAAAAAAAATTGCCATCTATCTATGCTTTGTGAATGGCCATGATTGTTTTGTTTTGATTCAGCTAATTATATTTCCAGCTAAAATAACTAAAGGTTACAGCATTCTTCTGATTAAATGTTAACTGCCTCATAAATTTTTATTTTTTTGTGATATTAATTGATTGCTGGTTTTTATGCTGTACTTCACTGACAGAGAAATTGAAAGTAATTATTGCTCAAGCCAAACTTCAGAATGTATTTGACTATTTAGCAGCAAGTTGTAGTTGTTTCAAAAGCACTAAGTGATTGTGTCAAAATTCAAGTGCCCTAACAGTTTTCAAAGAATCAGTTTACACTTCTGAAAATAAGATCATTTGAAAACCTTTAGAAGCATCAAAGTAGTCCACTTGAGGATTTAGAGCGTTCAGAAACTTATAGGAGAAACTCTGTATTGTCTTCTCTGCTAGAATGGAGCTCTTCAGGGCAGTAGAAAATTCACCATCCCTCAATAAAATGCTCGCCTCCCAAATGGTTTTCCTTTTAATTTTCTGGATTTCTATGAGAGATCTTAGTGTCCTTAAAACTTTTTAAAGAGCACACACAATGCCAACGTCCTGATTTCATGTAAATCAGCTGCAAGATCTTTTGGAGAGTCAGAACTGCAAATTATTTGTTCAGGAAGATAAAGAAAATGTGCAAAGTGTTTAAAAGGAGGACAAATGCTCAGGGCGGTGCGTTTTCAGTGCTTCTTAGATATGGATTTTATGGCTGTTCACCTTGAATCTGGCAGTTCTGGAAGTAACCTGTGCTTCTGTGTTTGTTTCTTTTAATGCCACGTTACCAGAAATGTTGTGTTGGGTGTGAGTCAGAAAACCCACTGGCCATATTGTTGAAGGACCAATGTCAGCATCCTTTCTGGCACTTTCATATGCAGGGTACACAAAACAGTTCAGCTGCCACACTTAAAAGATGGAAGATTTTAAAATCTTAAAGCAGTATGGGCACTGCAGTTATAAATCTAAGATAACTGAAGTACCTACAAAATTCTGTCTTCGACCTTCCCAGGATTAACTATAGGGTAACTTCCTCTTAGTTTTTTCTACCATATTTCTAGAATGCTTTAACAAAACTGTTGTTGCTTTTGTTAATTTTCTATCCATCGTGTGAAAAAATCATACTCTGTTCAGAAGTTTGTCTTCTGCACTTTAGAAATATGGAAGAAAGAAAAAGATAATAGCTTTTTACACTAAATTAAGTCTTGAAGGAGCCTTTTTTTTTGTTTCAGACACTAAAACGTGTAATTTCAAGCAAAGCTGAGAGATTAAGTTCCCTGTCAGTTAAAGAATAATTCATGCTTTATTTATGAGAAAATGCAAATATGCTGACTAGAAGATTATTCATCTTGGGATGAATATTTGATCTCTGATGTACCTTAGGACAAGAAAAGCTTTTCATATAGAGGAATTGTACTGAAGTAATGGCCAAAAGTTCAAAATTTAGCTATCCCCAGATGTATAAATGAAGCATTTGTAAATTTGCTTCATTTATGCCCATAAATAGCATTTTTGTTAGTTGTCTCACAGGTTGTATTTAAACAACTCTAGAAAACAATAGTTTTTCTTGTTATGTTAGAGATTTATGCTTCAAAATACAGCTTTTAGGTGAAGGGCAAGTGGTTGCCTTCATCCAAAACTAAGCAAAAGAACCTTTGCTAGGTGTTTACAGAATATACAAAATGCAACTCTGTGAAGGATGCTCCTTTCCAATGGCTGAGCAATCAATGAAAGTAGTACAGCTTCTTGTACAGCTTCTCTTGTGCTTACTGGTACATTTGGTTAGGATTTCTTGGGGTCAGAAGAGATGGATTTTGGCTATGAGCATGTTCTGCTGGACTCTCAGCTGCTTGCATGTTGGTTGTGATACTTGTCAGTGCTGGAAACAAGAACCCATGTCTCTTAGTTCAAGGGCTGTTTTTGCAGTGCTTATTCAAATAATAGAGTTTGGTTTCTTAAAACATGTCATGACTTCTCTCCATGAATTGTGTTTTATAGTTCCCCTGATTTGAAGAGCTCTAGAATAGAAAAACTTTGGTTTCTCTGCTTGGTTTTATGTTTCTGTTGAATTGTAGCTGTTTGTGAACTGCTATTCAAAGGATTTAGTTTTTGTTTCTCCCCAGTCTCCCCTGTGGACTCTTGCATTGGATATCAAAGAGGCTTCACACAGATGGCGTGGATTTCATGTGCTGTGTATGAATGACAGCTCTTCTCTACCTTTCTGCTATCCCAGAATACTATATGTGAAAGGTCACAAGCTCATGTATCTTAAGGAAAGAAATAGAAGATGATACATTCAAGATAAATATATATTCACATGTAGTAATAAACTGCAGCTGGCTGACATTTGAATCCAAGCTGTTGTGCTTCTGAGAAGTTAAATAGTTAAGCAAGTACTTTATAGTGAATAATCTGTATGATGAATTTCTCCTCTTTTCCTCTTAAAAAATCTTCTATGAAAGCACAATGCATCTTCTGAGATGCACTTATTGTTTTAATTGATCTTTTTCATTGAATTGCTCGGAGATTGTTAGTGTTTGAAATGCACTGATGCAGCTGGATTGAGCTTTCACTTTGTTTTATGGGAGGATAATTTTTTGATGTCCAGGTGGAGATGAAATTAGTTTTTGGTGTGACCCTGCAATTTATAAAACCAGTTTTAGTGGTTTATGTTTTCATTGCGGGAGAAGCAGAAATGTGCACATAACATTTGGAACCACTGTAATTCATGGTAGAAACATTAAATATGCAGCACCTTTCTGCCTTACCTACTTGTTAATTGTTTCTAATTCTTTCCTTAAAATAAGTGTTTAGGGTTACTGGAGCAAAAGATTACTGTAAATTTCCATGTGGCTTGCTATTTTTTTCCTTTGACAAAAACACATTGCTTGTTCTAGGAATTAATCTGGTACCTGTGAGATACAAAATAAACAGAACAAGAAATCTACTGTCTAGAAAATAGTATCAAGGGAGTCCTGTGAATTTTCTTTTGCTTTTGGTAACACTCCATAAATTTTTCTATAAGGGAGAAAATTCTTATCCTTCAATTTAAAGCCCTTCATGGATTCAAAAGCTGATTCAGTTCTAATGTTATCAAGTATCCATTATACACAGGAAAATCCCTGGGGAGGGCAGGATGGGGAGTGGGAAGGAAATGAGAACAGGAGTGTATTGATTGCATCTGTGTAAACAAAACAAAAAACCCCAGCCAATAAACAGCAATAACAAACCCCATACCCAAGAAATAACAAAAATAACCTTAAATTCAAAAAATACATTGAATATAGGAGCATTGAATATAGGAGCCCTTTCACGTTGCCCTTAGAATGCTGAGGTGAAAGATGAAGTAAGTATATAGTGCCAGAGGAAAATAATTCACATGATGAAGTTAGTTTTATAGGCTATTGTAGTTCCTCCCCTATTCCCCTCTGCCTCCCTGACTCACATGCAAAGGTGCACAGTCTGCAGATCTTCAGAGCCCACAACGTTCATCTATTCCCCTTTATGCTGAAAATGCTGACCAGAAATCAAAGGGGAATAGAGAGTTCAGGCAGGGAAGCTCCATCTGTGTCTCACTGTTTTTCACCATGTAAAGCACAAAATATCCCAAATTTGAAGCCTGCATCCGTACTGAGGAGTAACAGATGAGATGTGCAGAGATCTGCATTCAAATATCTGAACTTGCTTGCTGTTAGATATTTTTGTTTCTTTAAAGGAAATGTTTGTGAAGCAGTTGCTTAGTTTTTAGGCGAAAAAATATTATGTCAACAGAGAAAAAAGTGATTGCAGTTGGTTTTGCAATTTGTTAAGCTAATGGGATTTCTTTTGGTGGTATTCTTCATATGTATTCTCAGCATATCCCATTATAAAGTCCCATGGAACCATTTTAGTGTGTGCTGCAAATGTTTATTGCCAATATGATGAATTGTTTAACAATGCTCAGACAATCATAACAGATTTACTGAACAAGTTTAAATCTCTTATTTTAACAAAAGCCCTCCTGGAACTCTCAGAAGTAAACAGACCTTAGAACTATTACAGGCACATTTAAAAAACAAAAAAAAAAAACCCAGACAGCACTTAGTGTGAGTGATATTATATTTTTCCCATGATTAAACTTGGAAATCATGCAAGTGACCTATTTTTAAGATTTTCTAGGGTTCTTTCCTAGTATTTGCATAACACAAAGTGATGTTGTAACTATTCTATAATAAGTCCTAATAAAGCAAGGTTGATCATGCACAAGGAAATTTTTCTAAATATGATCTGTGAAAGCTCACAGCTTTTAATTCATGGCTGTTTATATTGTTTCTTGTGATTGCATTGACACCTCTGGGATGGCAGGAGCATTGTGCTAATTCATCTGTTGGGACTTGTAAGTAATTTGAATTATTTTCTAACTTCAGAACAAAATGATAAGACTGTGAGAAACTTGGGAACCACGGACTGGATAATGGTGGGCTGAAAACTGACTCTCAGGCTGAAAGGGCTGGTGGCCAGCCATGAGCAGAGTGCCCCTGGAGTTAATGTAGAGGCCAATTTTTCCCCCAGGAGCTGCAGCATCAAAGAAATATTGGTTGCAAGAGACCTCTGGGCCTTGACTCTGTCTGGAGGTCTGAACTCCATCTTTAATGCTACCATCAAAGCTTGGAGTCACCTTTGAGTTGCTCCTCTTTTCAAACAGACCAAGTAAGTCCAAGTACCTCAACCTCTCTTGGATCATGTGCTGTAGGTCCCTGTCCACAGTGGTGGTCCTTCAATGCTTCTGAGCAATTCTTTTTGAGTTCGGCCACCCAAAACTATGCCCTGTACCACAGATCCAATCTCACCAGGGTTGAACAATGGCCATAAACCATGTTTTGAGAGGTTTAGGTACAACTTTAGGGAGATTAAAATAAAGCTTGCTAGAAGACTAGTGCAGCCCAGGGAGAGACTACCCAGACATTCAGGAGTTTGTGTCCTTGGAGGCTCTCAAGAAAACCACAGAGACCAATCTGATTTAGTGCTGACTGTGCTCTAGTTCATAGTGGCAGGTTAGATTAGATAACCTTTTGGGATCCCTTCCAATAAGCATTTCTATGATGGTATCATTCATTCACTCTATGAAAGCTGATTTTGATTTTTAAAATCATGGTTTCTACTTAGAATTTTTCCATATTGTTAAGCAATACTCAAGAGAACTTAATGTTATAATTAAAGATCTGCTTCAAAATGATGTTTCAAACTGATACTGTTCGGTTAAGTAACCTTTGACAGAATCAGATTTCTTGTTTGAAAACATGTATCAGATTTTTAAAAATAACTCGGGATGTTGTCGCCATTCATAATTCAAAGTCTTTCCTCAGGACAAATTTTATTAAGGCAATCCATATTTTTCTAGGGTCACAATCTGAAAACAACTTTGGAGAAAGGGGGGTGTCAGTTCACAGGGTGCATACATTCATTGCTTTGTTGTGCTGGGGATGTGTTGAAATTTTTTTATACTTTATTTTCTTTTTATAGTCCTAGTTGTAGTCTCAGATGTATTTATTTATTTTTTTTCCGAAGGAAAGGACTAATTTCATTACAGTTGCAGGAAATTCCACACTTGAAATCATTAGGCTTGCAGGGAATGGAAATTAAAGAAGAATACGGTCTGGAATACTTTCAAATTCTCCCATCCTCATAAATAAATGAATAAAAGAAAACCTCAGAACTGTGCAGAAGTTTGTGTGTGTCTGCTTCTGTGGGAGCCAGCATGGCAGAGAATTCAGGCACTGGGAAGAGTGTATTAACTGTGCCATGCTTGGAGCAGGAGGCTGGCCTGGGGTCCCTGCCAGCCTGGGTTGTTCTGCTGTGATCCTGTGAATGAGCCAGGGAATCTTTTGTCTCTGCAGCCTCTGGTGCTGCTCCTTGGGGCTGAATTCCTCCTGCTGTTTGCCTTGGTGGCCAGAGGTGAAGCGTGGCCACTGAACTGTCACACACCTCTTGAGCAGATGCTGTTGTGCTGTACCAGGGGAAGGGATTCTTGAGGCTGCAAAGCAGAAGGAAGCAGCAGCTTTCCCTGGACTGTTTATTGGGTAGGACTTGAAATACAGTACTGAGTGGGAAAGAGCACAGTGAAGTGAGACTAAAACAGGACTAGTGATAGCCTCTCAGGAGCAATTTAGATGGTGTGTGTGTACTTGTCTCTCTTTAAAATAAAAAAAAAATTATCTTCCATACACCTTTTGGAAGTAAAGATACTGGGGTCTATTGTATGGGGAGTGCTAAGCAAAATCTTAGCACATTTTTGGATGGAAAATGAGCAAAGACCTACCAGGACTGCCAGGTTTTGGAGGAGGGAGTTTGTGGAGAGCAGCTGGATGGTGATGCCTCATTCCAAGCCTCCTCTAGTGTGCGTTGTAGGTGCTGGGAAAGCTGTAGGTGTAGAGAAAACTGCAAACATCTTTTGCAGATCACCTTTACTTTATACTTCTGTTCTTTTGCTATGTTTCCTTATACATAATTTTTGGTTATAGTAGATGAACTCGTATATGCTGTAGTTCCTTACCATCTGCAACGATTTTCTGATTAATTTGCACATACCTATGGGGTTCCTTAGCACAGCATATCAGCCTGCCTAAAGATCTGCTTTTTGGGCCTACCTCTGTATAGAAACAAAACTAGTTGCAGTCTGGTTTTCTATGTAACAGTCAGACAGTGAAAATGAAATGAGAATAATTTGTTTTTCCTTTGCTGAACAAAAGATACTGTGTTTGTTCAGGAACTTCTTATTAAAAAAAAAGCATATGCCAAGGAATATGTAGCAGTGAGATAACACATGCCTCAAGGAACTCTGTGAGGCACATACTTTTGAAAATACTTTATTTCTGTACTCTTTTTTGGAAAGAAGTGACAAAATATGGAAAGCCAACAGGGAGCTCTCACTAATGCAGCAAAGAGATTTTATTTGCAACATGTTTGCACATAGGACCTTCCAGTCAAAAAAGATGTATTTAATTCCCTGGAACACTGGTATATAAGTTTTTAGTGGTTTTGAAGGTAAAAGAATTACAGGATAGAGACAAAAATTGTAAAGAAGGATCCTGGTGTGTAAAGACTTGCACACAAAATCTGTTCCCATACATATGCTCCCATATATATTGTATTGCAGGACTGTGACCTAAATATGCATTGTCTTTATTGATCTGGGGACAAATTGATTCAGAATTTCGGAAAAATTCTTTCACCTTTAAGCAATAGGGAAGATATCTGCTTGTATTAAATATATCTTTATTTGCTGTTTAGCTGTTACGAGTTATTTAATCTCATCTTTTGACGGACATTGGCAATAACTCCTGTCCTTAATGACATTAAATTTGCTTTCAGATGGTTCTTTGACTACTCCTGAAATAACGTTTTGTACGGATCCTGGCTTTATTTCCTTCTTTTTTTCCTCCCTGATCCCCAATATAAATTTGCTAAAAGCATGCAGCTGTATTTCAGAAAAATCCTCTGGGGTATCTTTGCTCCAAAGCAGTGATTACAAATCTGTCACCTCTGCCATGACTATCTCAGCTGCCTTATAAAACAGGAAGTGCATGTGGACAGATACAGTCTCTGCTGGGTTTTGGCTATTGCTTAAGCCAGCTGGTGGCATTGGTGGCTCCCTATCCTTTTCTCTGTGCTGTGGGCAGTGGGAGCTCTGGAGCTCTGGAGCCCTTCTGTGATGGTTGCTCCCAGCTGAGCCATCGGCCTGTGCCAGTCATCATCTTCATCTTCATCTACTTCATCTTCATCCTGTCCAGCCTTGCCTGCTGCCTCCTAACACCTTCAGGTGACTGAAGCAAAAGTGCCTTTGAATCTTTGAGACTGCCCAAAAGGATGTTACCAAGGTGTACAGGGAGGAAACCAAAGGGTACAGATGGGGGCAGATTTCTTATTCAGGTCTTACCCAGGACTTCCTAACAGCAAAGGAATACATCAGAGTCTCTAACACACTTGGGTCTTCACTGGAACATCTGAAATATTTTGTAATGTAGGTGTTTATGATTTTCTCTTCTACATTTCTCCTTTTTTGGGGGATAACAGCTTTCTTATTGTACTGATCTCAGATATAAAATAAACAAGAAATGGTATTGTAAAATAATTTTTAGACGAAAAGTGAGAGTTTCTTAACAAGTTTTTTTGCAAGGCTGACTTCTTTTTCTCTCCTTTTTCTTGAGGAATATTACTTTGATCATTTTACAAATCCCAGGCAGTTATAAGCAACTTGACCATTACCATGCATCATCATCAATAAAATAGCTACATTGCATTTCAGTTCAGTTCTCAGGGATTTTTTTATATTTTATTTCATGTACTTATTTATAATTTTCTGTTTTATCATCTTTTTTGTGTAGCTGAGCAAAGTGTATGGGTTTTCAGTTTGTTTGCTTTTTTGTTTTACCCCTAAGCCTGGACAGTTTAGTAGCTTGACCTTATATTTCAATGTAAGTTTTTTCTTTGTTTTGACTGTAGTCATCACCACATCCCTTTGGCTCTAAAGGCAGTATCTTTAAAGAACGAATTTATACAACTGGAGGTAAAAAGGCTTTTTAGAGTTCTCGTCTGGTACAGCAGTGAGAAAAGTATTTGCTTTTCACAAACCCCTTCCTGCTCTGGTAGGTTGTGCTGTAAGGCAGCAATTACTGATCTTATTTCACCCCAATGAAACACAATTTTGTAAGATAAAATAAGACCTGGTAAGCAGCAGTTTTCTTAAGAAAAAAAAAAAAAAAAGAACATCTCTTAGACTATTGCCAGTTCAGTGAGTGAAAAATAACTCTTTCACTCCCAAAGTTATTTTACAAGAGGTGTCTGAGGAAACTTGTGAGAATGCAGGTCACAGAACAGTATCTTTATAAACATAATTTCAAAGTAGAGAAAGGAACTCTTCCTGCCTTCAGACTTTACTTGGAAAAGGGGTTTGCTGTAGCTGTTCTGCAATGTGTTCTCCAAGAATGCATCCAGCAAACTCTGAAGTTGTCCTCAAGTTCTTCCTGTGCAAGGAGGTGAGGAGCATGAGGTGTGAGTCTATATTTCTAGATAACTCTAGGCCATATAAATTTGCCTCTTTTGAGCCATCCCCATCTCCTACTACTATCCGGAGACTGGAAATCTAAGCTCAGTTGTTTCAGTTCTTGAAGAAAAACAGGAAGTAATAAGAGTTATCCTGCAAACAGTCTAGGTTTCCTTGACTTGGTTTACCTGGGTAAGCTGTAGAAACTGAGCCTGGGATAGAGGTAAATTTCCAATCATCTCTGTCAGTATCCAAGTGCAGTGCCTCTTGCCATGGTGCTCTGCCCTCTCACCTAGGCAGGGACAGAGACCTCACTGATCTTTGGGGCACACTTGTGGGAAGTGTAGCATGAGAGCATTGATTAACTTAAGCTGGCTTTCCTCAGCTATGATCTTATTTGTATTCACAAAAAAAGTGCAGCCAATTCTTAAGATCCTTCCTGGTCATAATTAAGGCAGTTAAAGTGCAAAATGGAGTTGAGGGGTAGTGTTTCCAGGCTGGGGATAGAATCTGTGCGTGTCAGACAAACTCTCTTACTGGTGTTGTGTATAATGGACACTTGTGTGGTGAAGTATTCCCCATCATCTCTAGATTTCTAAGGGGTTTATGAAGGTTCCAAGTAGTCTTTACTTTACGGCAAAGATTCTTGAGTACTTGAAGGGATGGTTAATCCTTCCAAGTTAAATTATGCATTCACAAGTTTAAATGCAGGTGTGTTCAGGTTCAGTAATATTTTCTTGACTGTTTACAACTAATGACTGCATACAGTATTCATACTGCAAATATGTTAAGCAATATTTAACAATCTTGCTCTTTATTTGGTCTCTTTGTTTCTGTCTTTAGCCTTTTCAGCACTTTAAATTATCTTTAAATAATGATTAAAATTAATATTTGGAAAACACAGACTTAGAAAGAAAGCTTGAAAAGAAGAGGTAACTTTTTTTGAGATTCTTATCCCTTTTTTGTTTTCTTCTGTCATTTTTATTTCCCCCTTATTTTCTTATTTCAAACTAGCTGGACCTGGTTCAAATACTCATGCTATTTTGACGATATTTATGGATCAAAAGAATATGATTTCCATGGCAACTGCTCCAGGTTTTGAGCAAATATCAGCTTTGAAAGGTGCTTTTTCTCTTTTTGGTTTTTATTTTGTGCTTATTAGATTAACCCCAGGAGGGGTTTAGATCTCATTTATAAACAGATAACTTAATTTGAAGAAGAAAAGCAAATTTCAAAATAGAATGGAGTGTTCAAGATATCAGATCCAGCTGCAGAGTTCTACCAGATTCTTGCTTTGTCCTTGAGTGTTTAAGCTGCTACAACTTTGAAAAAGCAATTCTTAGCATAGAATATGATGTTGTTTATAATCATGTGATTTCATAGTTGCTGCATAAGTGTTCTGAAAGAGTTATTCATATTTATAGTGTCCCCTGGCTGTCCATTTGCTGGTGGTGCATGCAGTGTGGGTGGATTGAGGGTGACAATGTAGCTGTGAGGTGAATTGAGGGATAAGTGTTCTGAATGGGGAGCTTGCTCTGTAAGCACTGATGATAATAACTGAACCTGATTGTTGCTTGCATGTAGCAAAATGCTCTGGGACAAAGTTTTCCCAGTTTGAATGCCTGCTCTGCCTGCATGTTAGCTCCTGCCTCTTGCAAGTTTTAACCCTGAAACAGCTGTAACAGCCCTGTAGTCAGTGTACACAGTACTGGATTATTTTAAAGAGTTGGTATTTATTGCCCACCATTATTAAAATATGTCTAATTCAGAGATTCATGAAGTGCATACCTAATTTTGATAATTTATTTAATTGCCAAGAAGTCATCCATACTAAAAAATGATGGAGCCATAACTCTAAAGATGAAATTATTCTTGCTAAGGCTCAGCTTTTATGGCTGTGTCTCAGAACTGCTGTTGTGTGTGTGTGTGTTTGCATTTACATGCATTGGTTATGAGCAGCAGAACCTCCCCTTGTGTTGTTGGCAGGGTTAGAAATCGTAATTTGGGAAATAATAATAAAGCAGAGTCAAGGACAGGGGTTTTGGTCTCTTCAAGGATCCAGTCTATAAATATCCTGGTTAGGTGGTAGGGAGCTACAATGTTGACTGATTTTGGTCACCAACCTTTAAATACACGTGGTATATGCTTGTGGTTTATAGGATATTAGGGGAAAAATACGTAGAATACTTTCCCCCATATTTTTCCATATCACCACCCACACTGTCAGCTGCTGTCATATTTTTCTGGCTTTGATACTGTTATTCATTAAAGAAAATAACAGAATAAAGTAACTTTGGCTACTCAGATTCTCTGCAGTCTTGAAGTTTGTCATTTTGTGGTATCATGTGACTGGGAAGTCCTGGCTGCTAACACTAATGTTCTCTGAAAAGTCAGACAGCAACAGGCCATTTTGGTTTATAATTTTCTTTTTCACGTTGTTCCTCAGAGAGCTAGAGCATGACTATATTTACAGTGTATTTATTTTCTCATTCTTTATTTCCATACACAGAAGTGGAAATGGTTGAAAAAATACCATGATGTTTTCTGTATTCTTTTTTGCTTTGTGTGAGTGAACCAGCCTGTTGCATTCCTATGGGGGGCCTCAAGTACTTACAAAGCATTTTGTCTTTGCTAGACCCAGATACTGCTTTAAATGCAGTCAGGTTACAGACACCATGCAGATTGTAACTAAGAATTGGAAAACTGACCCAAGTCTTTTGGTTATCATTGTTTCACTAAATTTCACATTGAATTATGGTATTAGAACAAAAGAAAATCAGAGGAAGTTGTCCAAGATTTTAACTGGAAGTGTGAAATCAAGATGAGTAACATCTCAGGAGTGTGCAGTCAAGCCCCACATTGCACAGAGTACCTTATGGTTTTGAGTCATCCATGCAAATATACTCTGGTTTGGTGTGTTCTCATCAAAAGTTTTATAAACTCTGCTCAATCTATTAAGGATCAAGAGCTGCAAGGTTGTACTGGAGTGAAAAGGCAGGAAATTTCTTTTTTTGCAGATTCTTCACTGATAAACATGTTTCAAGACTCTGAACAGGATAAAAAAGATTGTGTTGCTTCATGTGAATATGTGAATATTTCTCATAGTTCTAGCTGTGAAGTATTTTTGGCCGTTTTTCAATAGTTGACTTCCTCATACTTTGTAAAACCAAGAGCAGATTTTATAGAGCTTTTTTTAGGATGGTTTCTTTAGAGATGTCTTTTTAATATTTGACAATTGTAAGTGAAATTATGCATAGGCATACCTGGTTGATTCAGTCTGTATATTTTGCATACTAATTTTATCCTGCCAGAGCTATGTAATTCAATCGAGTTACCTTTGATGTTTGTAGGAGTGCTGAAGTAAAACTGCTCTTTCCTATCTCGGGAGCTGAATAACTCCCAGAGGGATGCTCCATGGGGTGCCTGCACCTCAGTTCCTTGTAGGCTAAGGGGGAATTACACATCCATAGTGCCTTGGTCATGTCAAGGACACCCTGGTACTCCTTTTTTTTTCCCAAAGTACACCTAATTTGTTAATTTCCTTGTTACAGGATAACATTTCTGAATCTTTTTGGAAAGGTTCCCTTGTTCCCCAAATACACACAGATGTCACGTTTTCAGAAACAGGTAAACTAGTAAAAACTGTGTTTGCAAATTCCACTTCAGAAGTGCTGAACTCTTTCTGTTGAATAGATGATTCAGTGTTGCAGGTCTATGTACAACTGCTCTCCTATCAAGTGGGATGCTTTGGCTTCAGGAGAGATAATAGCAGACAGGGAATTTAACCTTTAGGTTATTCGACTGAGTGCTGCCTGATTTGCCATAGACTAAGAGTCATTTGTATGTGCTGGCTTCACTGGCCTGTATGAAATGACTTAATGGCTTCAGTTTGCTTCATGGAGCAGACTTCTCCATGTTACAAGTGTCAAAAGATGTTGGTGGCTCTTGAGCAGAGATATTAATGTTTGTGAATGGAGTAGATGCCACCCTTCCATGCAGGAAGGACAAAGACACAGGAGAGTAGGAACACTTGTGCTGCTGCTGTCCCCACAAACATGAAGAGGGTGCCAGTGCTGCCACACTACTGGGACAAAAATTGCCTCTTAGCTAAAATTCTCAGAAGAAAATAGAGTAAAATTACTAAAGAAAGAGTACGTAATGACTAAAGAGTAAGAGCTAAGTCCTACCCTGTGTTGAACCTCTAACTGTTCTCTGGGAGTCCCTGGAACTCTGAAACCCAACAGGGAGCACCAAGGGGTCCCCTGGCTTAGGGTGCTCTCAGCCCTGCCCAGCACCCTGTGTTTCCATAACATTCTCTGCTCCTGACTCTGCTTTGGTTCCCCCCACTCCTGTTTTTCAGCAGTGGCCTGAAACCTGGCTGGGCTGGGCTGGTGCTGTAACACTGCTGCTCATTTGCTGCTGTTTGGTCACAGGTGCTACATCACAATTAGTAACCTTTATCCAGAAACCTGTTTCACCCCTTGCTAGCTCCCTGTTCAGAAACTACCATTTGCTCAGGCAGAATCACAATGGAAAATGTCAAGTCATTTTGAATTTGCCAGATGAGGAAAGGAAAGGAAAGGGAGAAAGCCCCATAACAGAAATAACTTTTATGAGGGTGAGCCAAGACAGGCATTTAACTCCTCTTCATCGTATGGTTTTGTTATATAATGCTTTAAATGCAGAAAAGGAAGGCAGGTGGCAGTCAAAGAGCAGGAGAGGACACCAGCCACTGGAGAACAGGCCATGTGGTCCTTAGTGGAGCTGAATATGAAGGAAGGAATACAGCCTCAGACCTCATAAGATTAATGGAGGAGTACAGAGCTCACCCAAATTTGACATTGTTAAAAGCAGATAGTGGTACACACCTTATGACATCTTCTTTCCCCTACTCTATATCTCTTTCTCCATGTTGTTTCAAATTAATTTTCCTGTGTGGTCTTGGAATTTTTGGATATTTTGAATTCCCAAGATTTAGAAAATCCTTTTCTCCCAGCCCGGTGATGGAAGAAAAGGTTGAGAGTCATCTCTTCTGTTTTCCAAGGATGTTTATTTTTCCTCATCTATTCCATTCTTTCCCTGAGAGCAGAGATCCTCTCAGCAAGTCAGTCCAAGGCACAATCCACCTTCCTCAGGGTGGTGTTTACTTTTATACTAAAAACTACTTGTACTTTATTTACAATAATTTTCCATTATCTATCACCTTTGTTGGACAGTCTGTCTCTACTCTAAACCAATTAGAAGTGTCACCATCACAGCAGAAGATGGGGCAGATGAAGAAGGAAGAAGCTTAAAAAAACAAGGATCCTCCACCTTGCCTTCATCTGCTTGCCATTCTAACAAACTCAGAAATCTAAAATTCTCACCCTGTGATAAGCTACATATTATGTTACTATCTAATCCACATTCTTGAAAGTTCTGCTTCATCCCAAAGCCTAGGAAGCCTTCTCCATGGACAAAGGTTAAAAACACTGTTTGTCAGGGGGTTTGAATCCCTTAAAACATGCAGAGAACTACTCAGAATTCTTGACTTCCAACAGTCTGGCTCAAGGGCTTTTATGATTTCTTTCTCCCAGGGTTTGGCTTTTCTATTACTTTTCTATTTTTGTTTTATGTTTAATGCCATCTAGATGTTAATATAAAATAGGCTGAGAAGGTTGTGTTTTTTTATGAGTCATAATCTGTTACTTGTCCTGTTTATGGCAGTGATAATGGTATGAAACTGAGTATGTTAGACAATTATAGACATAATTGGTTGGATTGTTGGTGGTCCTGGAAAAGTACAGGTTTAAATAGCGATCAGTAGGTCATATAAACTAATAATTCAGAATTTAAAATTAAATAAAAACTGCATTACTTGGACTTCTGCAGTTACCTGGAGAATCTGACTGTGGAGGTGCTGTTTCACATTGACAAAATGTTCTCATTTACAGCCCAATGAGTCTCCAAGTTACCATGTTTTCAAAAAGGCTTTAGACATCTCTATGTGTTAGATTCAGGTTAGCTTTGTGTGAGAGTCCCAGATAGCCAATTGTTTGAGCTCTTGTGATGAGGAGTTAAGGACAAGGCAGTTTGTTTAGTTATGATAGCAGCACTGACACCAGAAACATCAGCTCATGTAAGTCAGTGTCAGGTCTGTGCCATTTCAACACATCCCCTGGAATCTCACTCTGGCAGTCTTTGCATTTGCACTGTGCTTGTGCTATTGAAAGAACCTTTGCATCACTTTGTTGTTTTGCTTGTAAGGCTGCAATGAGGCCAAAGGACTTAATTCTCCAGGCTGTTAAGCACTGCGCTGTACACCCTCAAATTCTACTGCTTGAAGTACTCAATGTCATGCCAGATCCTACCATTCTAGAAAGAGAAATGCACTCCAAGTTTTTTTCAGTTCTCTGATAAAAGTCACTATGGCCCATGGAAGTGCCACGTACAATTATTATTAATATTCAGTCACCCTACCAGTAGCATCTGCTACTGCATTTCACTTATTCCTCAAAAATTTAGAGAAATGGTTCTCTGTCACCAGAGATCAGAAGATTTTTACTGTCTCTATCATCACACACTTTTTACCTGCTACTTGTCTCTTTGTCAAAAAAAATTCTCCCAGCTTCCTTCTGAGACCTTGATAGGTGTAAGTTTTTATTTAAGAACTAAAATCAGAAACAATGATTTTACAAAGATGACATTCCTATTCTATTCACTTTTCCTCCTCCTTAATCACAAAGTCTCCATGAATAATTATCCCAGTAGGATATAACATAAGTGGAGGTTGTTGAAATTTATTTGAACTTTTTGCAAGAGGTAGGCATGTTTGAATGTTTTAAATTAACTTTCTCAATATGATCTAAACATGGAAATTGTGTCATGCTGTCCTTTGTAACACAGCTGAAGATAGCAGTCACCCTTGTCAGGTCCAGCTGTGAAGCCAATATTTTTGACCTCTGATAAAAGGGACTTTGCAACTCAATCATTTCACAGAAAAATTGAGCCACTACCCCAGACTCCTCCTCTAGTCAGTGGAGAGGAGAAGCAGGTCCACAGGGCAGTTCACCTCCTACAAAAAGAACATTTCTAGGTTGGATTATTCTTCCTTGACTATGGAGATTATATATCTAGGCTAAATACCCATGTTTCCATGTTGAAAAATAATCAGAGTTGACTCTTACCATAAAATCATGTATTAAAACAACCAAATAATATGCTTTTGGCATCCAAGTGGAAGAGGATTTGATTGGTCTTTATCTCTGAATCATTACTCAAGCAAACCTTTAAGGGAATTGTCCCTGATTAATGGTTGCAGGAACAAGATCTGTAAGAATCTTTGGAGGAGAGACTGTGATCTCTGCTGCTTTAATGAATTTTATTTCTGAGATTCATTACAGCTGAGCTGGCCTTATAAGTGGCCCTGGAAAATGAGTTCTCTCTGAGTGTGCTGCCAGCACTGAGCTGGATAAGTATTTGTATGGGGCTCTTGTAAACATGAATTTTTTATTTCTTTGTTTTTCTTTTCCCTGAAAATGGAGTCCACTTTTGTTTCTTTCAGCATGACTCTTGATCTTCCTTTTATAGAATATGTGAGAAACAGGGCTAGACAAATGTGATTATATTCTTGGCTATGTAAATCAGAGTAACTTCACTGAGTGAAAACACTGTCCCACTGTTTCACTACAAGATGAAAGGCATGGCTGAGGTCTGATTTTACACTTGTATGCATCATTCTCCAGCTCAGGAGACTTGTTCTTGTAGTCTAATACTGTAAGTGGGGAATCCTCTGCGTGTCTGCTTTCTTCTGTTGATATAGCTGAAGTAGGCTTGCCAAGAGGATATATGAATAATTTGTTAGAAATATTAGATGTTTGAATTGAAGGCAACTGAGAATTTCATCTAAATTTAAAATTTATCTGTACTGTAAATGTAGTCAATTTAATAGAAGTATGTATGAAGATTAGAAAAAGGAAAAAAACAATTTTCTTGTAAGATGGTAGAGAACATTGTTCTTTAAGGTGTTGACCTTTTCAAAGTAAAAACAAATCTTCATGGCAAGTTCTTATATCTTCTGAGTTTTACTCTCTTTTAGTATGTCCTTTTCTTTTAATAGGGGTTTTGGATCTTAGCAATAAGGTTTCAAATGTTAGTTTTCTTTTCAGAAGCAGTTAGTCTGGAATGAGATAGACCAGAGACATCACTCTAATTCCTTTATTGCTCTTGTACTCGCCTGTTCTCCCTCTCTCTCTTTTCTTCCCCTCCCCACCTTGTTGTTTCCCTTCTCCTCTACCAGAACTGCCATCCTCTCTGAAAGGACACCCTCAAGGAACTAACTGTTCATTTTTCTACAGTACATAGCTTGATGGAGATGTCTCTGATTCAGGCTTAATACCATGAAGGCACAGTGGGCTTTTTTCCATCTCTAAGGGCTTGCTGTCTGCTGAAACCAAACAATGTGTTTGTGCATGTTCTTTTTTTTTAATTTTTTTTTAAGAACCACAGAGTGCTTTTTATCACAATGTGTTACTGCTACAGATGTGTGAACTTGACTTTTTGAAATTCTCTTTTATTTTTAAACATCCTGTCATGAACAACTTCATCCTCCATCACTTAGTCACAAAAGGATGTTTTGGGTTTTCCAGCCTCCTTTCACATCAGTTTAGCACTTAGTTTGTACAAGATCTGTGCTCTTGTATCAGGTGACAATCATTCTCTTCTGTCTTAAAAGTGTTTTGCTGAGATTTGAAATTTGGATCTACACTTGAGCAAAAATGTCAGCTGCTGAGGGCTGGGAGAGATGAGCCTTTATAAAGTTCTCTTCTGTAATAATCATGTTCAGGTGGTGCTTTAAATAGAAGTTAGGGATTTACTCTCTTACTCCCATCCTCTTTGTTGTCTTTTATGTCCAGGAAGGCAGTCTGGCCAAACTCACTTTGCAAAGTAGTATAGTTAATTTTCTTTAAAAGAATGAAAGGAAAGTTTGGGTTTTTTTGGTGTTTTTTTTTTTTTTTTCTCTCTTGACAGCTGGCTATAATGTCTTTCATAATATTCCCTTTATTTTTCAGAGAAGGAAAGCAAAGGCTCAGTGCTCAAAGCATCTCAATCACAAGATGTAGATGTAGCTTTCTGAACAAGATCTTAGCTCTGTCCAGGCCCATTTACTGCAGTGGTTTCCAGATGCTTCCCTCAAAACTATTCTAGGTGAGAGAGACATAGTTAAGAAGCAGTTGTGTGTGTAAAACTAGAATTTGTAGTGCTGTTTACAATTTCTTGGCTGAGAGACTTGTAGGACACACACATGCATGTCTAGTCTCTGCTCCCAACTATTACTCCTTAAACTTGGATTCTTTCTGTTGTCCTTTGTGGCTGTGTTAGAAATGTCTGTTCTTCAGCAAACTGTCAGGAGTGTCACTTTATAAGGTAATTGGAGACTACAGAAAAGAAAAAAAAATCTTTAAACATTGATGGACTGGGCTGGTCAAACTTCAAGTCTTTCTACCTGTGTTAGTTTAACAGATGACTTCATTTTTCTGGGCAGAAAATGAAATGCTTCTTCAGCCACATAATTTACTAAATTGACAGAAAGACACCAGAGGGAGATGGCATATTACCTAGTTAAGAGATGCTGAACAGAAAGAATTAACTTGAAGGGTGTTTAAAAAAAAAAAAAATGACATCATACCAGTAAACCTGAAGTTGTTCATGGGAAGAAGTTATCTGGATTCTTCTGTTTCAATATTTTTTTTTAAATCATGTAATCTCTATGCTATCAGTGCTGTATATAAGACAGGAATATTGTGAAGGCGAACTGCTTTATATGAACACTCTGAGGTCAGGTTTGGCTAGACTTTCCATCATTTTACTGTTTATTCAGATTGGTTGTTGTTCTAATCTTACACTTTGAAAATAGAAAATTTGGTATAAATGAGAGAAACCCCTGAACATTTAATATTGATTTGTCTTCTGATTTTAAAATACAAGATATTTATAGAAGTACTTCAAAAGGACTATTATTTCTTTCCTTCCATCTCATGTATAGTAATAGTACATAATTTAGTGTTAATATAGGGAAGTCTTGAAAATGTCTGATTTTTCAGAGAGCAAGTGGCCTTCCTTTGGCACAAATGTGATTTCCATGCATCACCATCAGACAGTCTTTAACAGTCTTAATCTTTATTTAGAATAGCAAACAATTTGCAGTGTTCATACAGTTGTAACATAAAAACCTGTAAAACCAGGTATGGCTCACAAGATGTGAGGTGTGAAAATGAACAGTATGATATGAAAGAATAAAAATGCTTGTGTTTCTCAGTTCATCTGTCTTGTAATGAGCAATTCAATTAAGTCTGGCCTTGTTAAGTAGGTGCTTGAAAACTAAGTCAAGTGATGCAGCAATTAGGAACACAGAAAAACAAATCCCTCCCTCTTTTAAATAGCAATCAAAATATTTATGTGGAGAAGTTACTATTGTGGAGCTTTTTATGCATATTCTAAAATCCTTAGGCAGATAAGTTGAGGAAAAATCCAGAGTGTAAAAATACAGGGTTCAAAGGCTTGAGGAGGCATTCAATGCAAATCCATCAGTATCTCAGTTTCAAGACTCCACAGGGATTTAAAGGATATGTAGGTTTATAATAGGAACAAATTATACTTCTACCAGATTGTAAGTAAATTGAGCATAAGAGGTGAATAATGGCATTTCACACTGGGTATTTGGTTCCAATTAATGCAGAAAACTTAGCCAGCTCTAAAGTAATAGGTGACACTGAAGTTAGATAGTAATAATTAAACTGATTTCTGGACAGTACATGTGATCATGAGAATATTTGCTTTATTTAATTGACAGCTTACTGGTTTGCCCCACACACTTTGGCTTTGCTCGTGGTCAACAATTTTTTCTCTAGGACAGCAACATTAAGTTAAAGAGCAAGAGCAAAATGTAAGAGGCACCATCTACAGTGTTTGACGGAGTGGCATTTGGTTCAACTTGAGCAGTGTCACAGGAGCTGAGAGCTCATTTACTGTTGCCATTTGGAATTTGTAAGGCAATCTGTAAAGAACAGCTTCTGTCCAAGTAGCTTGTCTGTTTTGTAAAATTCCACTTTCTTCACCAGTGAGAGAGCTGGTCTGTGGTTTATGTGCCTTTGTCTTTCTCACTGTCACTAGTGCCCACTATGGAACGTTTTCACTCTTGCAGTCAAACTTGCACCTGAGGAGGTGGAGGTGGGCTGGGCAGGTTTTTTTGCTGGTCTCACTGGAGCCTATGTCCCTGTCAGAGCTTTACTGAGCATCACTTTTAAAAAAATTTGAAAAGTCTGTCCTGTGCATACAATTACCTGGTGGAACTAGGAAAATTAGCAGGTCTTGATATTGGACTATCCCAGAGATTCTCTCTGTCAGCTCCTGATATGCATTGCCCAATTTCTGAGAACAAATTATGCGTTTAAATGTGTTGATTAACATACTGGGTGGACAATCTGGCAATTCCAGTGATTTCTGTGCAGTAGGAACTGCCTTGAATTGACCAGATTGAACATAAATAATATAAAGTAGTCAGTAGAAACTGTTTGCAGGTGTGGGGAACCAAAAAGGAACAACTGCAAAACCTACCCAATGCACAACAGCTTTGAAATACAGACAGTAAAGTTTAGTTGTTGAAGCCTTTGGAAATCACTGTGACAGTAATTTCAATGAGACAGAAAAGCTTGTTTCATGTAGATGAGAAACAGCTCAAACAGCTTGACTTGCTTCCTATATGATGTATTTCAGATTACTTATGTTTTTATGGGTGTTCTCTCTTCCAAATGTACCTTGCACTACCATTGTGACTGTTGATTTCTGATCCTTGGGGAAGAAAATTGCATAAAGTCTCTTATTATCAACATCTAATTGATATCTTATTCATATAATTTATTTTAATTGCAGGACTTGAATGACATTTAGACCACCATTATTTTCCCTATGCTATGTGTTACTAAGTACACAGGCATGCTACATTACAATGAGTTCATTTAAAGGAAGGTGATTCTGATCAGGGAAAGAATGTTTGCAGAATAATTTGGTAGAGCGGGACTGCCAAATGGATCGTGAGGTGGTTTGGGTGTTTCTAATCATGTGAAGTCAATGTAATGTTATTAAAATGCTCAGGATAATCTGTACTAGAGACTTAATATGGAAATCATGTGTGGTGTGGGACTTAAACATAACACAGTCCCTGACTGCTGTGCTAAAGTGTTTTGACACTACACTGGAGCATCAAATCCATTTGATTCTTGCTCTTTCTTCTGAAATTATTACAAAATACTATTAGTGATTATTGTACTCTGAGCACTTTGTTGCTAGGCACTGCCTTGAGCCTGGTGGTAAATTCCCCATATATCATCAGCTAGATGAGATTTTTTTAATGTAGTCCAATTTGTAAAGCAAAATTACTCTGCAGACAGTGATCAGGAATTGGAAGCCTCACCGTTATTGGCTGTGCTTTTCTGTTTTCTCTGTGGACAGATCTTCAGTTTTCTTTTCTACTGGGGAAGAAGAAAACTGGTTAAAAGATAAGAACTTGGTTGTAAGGTTCAGATCTGATTGCAAGAATACTTAAAACAGCAACATAATGGCAGTGACAGAAATGCCAGCAGCAATGTTAGAATAGCTGAGGAAAAGTGAATAAATAGTTGCTACTCTTCTGTTTCTTTTTGAGATTGAATTAATGATGGCATCATCATGCTTCTCAGGAACAAAAGGTGGAGGTTCTGTGTTTCACTGTGATGCATTTGGGTAACTAAAAATAGTAAAGAGAGTAGAGTATCTGGAGTTGCTGTAAATGGCAGGTAAGGTGGGAAGCAGGTAAATAGCCTCCTCCTATCCTTGACAAACTTGTGTGGTCACATGCAAGTGGATTGTGTGTTTGTGAGTTACCTATCCTTGGGCACAGTATCTATCCCTAGGCTTTGCACTTAACACCATAACCATAATTCTCTGAAAGAGAGTGGTGCTGAAATGACGCTTTGGATTTTAACACACAATTTGTGCATCATGACTGAGGTTAAT
Organism: Certhia americana; assembly: GCA_018697195.1. Lineage (NCBI taxonomy): Eukaryota > Metazoa > Chordata > Aves > Passeriformes > Certhiidae > Certhia > Certhia americana. The sequence continues at coordinate 21,221,735 of CM031864.1, read as the reverse complement.
TTTCCCCCTGTCAGTTGGTGAGGCATCTGACCAGAATGCCTTTTTCTGTCAATCCATCCTTTTATTTTTTTATTGCTTTTGATGAGCAAAACATGCTGATCTTATGAAAATGATAAAATTTTCTCATGAGTTATTACTGGAAAGTGATAATTGTTTTATCAATACAGACCCAGTCAATTGCATTTCAGATGCCTTCAGAGCACATTATCTGATCACACTCTCAGGCAGCTTTGGTTATTGTGTGTGAGTTATTAGCAACAGATGTGTAATCATGAATAACTTCCTTTGCTCAGGACTGTCTGAGCTTTAAGCTCAACTCCCAGTGTGAACCAGGTTTGGGAAAATGTGCAGGAAAATTGCTGGGGACGAGGACGACTTCCTTATGGTCCACAACTGACACTGCAGCCAGTTCTGGAGGTTGTCCCAAAAAGCTGCCCTCCAAGAAGGAAAGGGGTGGTTGTCAAATAGCTGATGAAATGCTGACGTTTCTGTCACTCACCCTGCTCATTCAGATTTGTGTACTTGGCAAAACCAAGTGGTTTTCTTTCCTAGTAAAATCTTGATACTCCTTAATTGTTCCTGAAGGTTTGCTGCAGCAGGGGCAATGTGCAGGGACCTTTCTTTTCTAAAGGGTTCTCACAAACTGGCATTTGGGCTTTTGACAAAACTTTTGTCTCAGGTCAGTCCTTGGTTGTTTGAGTAGCAAGTATGCTAATGAAAGTGAAGTCTTCCATCCTTTGGCCAAAAATTATGCTTTTTGAGGGCAATAAAATGTATTATTTTGCTAACTGTATGTGTATTCAAAAAAGAAAATCTCTTGTAAGCTATCGAAGTGAATACTTCATGTGGTAGTGTAACAATAAGCATGCTCTTGTCTAGACAGGTACTCTTCTGTGGTGCTTCAAAGAGTAACAATGTAAAGGAACCTGCTCAAAGTATATCTGAAAATTTTAAAACCGATTAGGAAGCTTAAGGCATGAGTTTTTAATAGAATTAAGTACTGAGAGCATACTTAAAAAACCCAACCTGTTCCCCTAGCACAAAGTCCAAGTGTCACTAGAGGTAGTGGAAGACAGTGCCCAAAGTCATACTAGATTTTGCACTGTAAGTTAAATTGCTGATTTGGGGTTGTGGTGGCTGTGTCATTGATTTGGTGCCTGCTCAGAGTGACAGAATCCAGCCTCTCCAAGCTGCCAAACAGCAGTGCTGATCTGGCAGCTGTGGCTGGGTGCTGTAGGTGTGGCTCTCTCACCTTCTCCCTTCTCTGCTGTGCTTGAGTGCTGCAGAATGATTTGCCCTGGATAGTGAAAGCACAGGCTTAAAAGAAAACTGCTTTTTTTTGTTCGTTTGTTTTAAATAAAGCAGATTTTATTTATCTGCCACACTTAAAGTGCATATGCTTACAGAGTCACCTTCAGTGCTGTGTTTCAGCACCTAGTAAGGAACACATATGAGGAGCCATAAAATTGGGTGGCCTGTCCTTGTCTCTGAGTGACTGCATATAGAACTCTGAAATGCCCATACCTGATTCTTTTCCTAAGCAGTGCTCACTGTGCTGTTGAGGGATGTTTATTTTCTTTCAGACTTCTTTATAAACCTAATTAAATGCTTGTAAACTGTAATTATTTAAACTGCAGGCAGAAGATGGAATTTGAGCTTTTTTTGACATATTCGATTTAAAGTTTTGTTTTTATTTTCTATATTTCCTGCACTTACAAGTGGAAGAATGTCTCTGAAAGAAAAGGAATAATCTAAAGTACAGTCTGGTGAAATTTAGGCTATCTGAAACTAAGGACAGAGCATGACAAAGTCATTAATTTTCTATGCCTACTGATTCCAGATTTAGCTGAAATCTGAAAATTATATAGTGTTGTATTTGCAATAGATATCTTAGCCTTTTCTTTTAATGAACAATAGGGAAATGGACAGCAACTGAGCATCTAAAATGTGTGGCATAGATAAAGTTTGACCTGATTAGATTATATTTTATAGTTTATGACTCATGAACATCAGCAGCTATTAGCCTCTTATTTTCAAAGTTTCAGACCTCTTCATTTAAAATTATGAGCCATGTGAAAAAATATAAGTTTCATTTTAGTTGTTGATACAAAACAGAGCTCATAACAATCACTTGCAACCCAGGGTCACTTACTCTGTGAGTCATGAAATTCTTTCTTTTTGAATGAATTCAGATATCTTTCAGAAAATTAAGGAAGATGTATTGTCTAAAATGGGTTTACATAGAGAGATTGGGGATTTTTCCACGGGAAATATCACAGTAGTTTCATATCAGAGTTCCATGCATAATATCTACTTTTAGTGGATATATCTATTGATTTTATAGACTTCTAGCCATTATTTTCAGGAATATACATTAAAATGTGGCTATCTCTCTGTTTAGAGTGGACCAATGGATTGCATTTCTGCTTTTCACATTGGATTAATTTTTCAACATAGCGTAACATAGGCACATCTTTTTGCTTTTATTCCTTTACTTACTGTGTCCACACAATTTTTTTTTAAAAAAACCCTTTCAATTTAACTGCAATCTGAATACGAGAACTAAAAGATGTGCTTTGCTTCAGAAATGGCTGGAATTTTAACTGAATTGATTCCATGTATTTAAGGAAAAATACAGAAGGTGGGTGCCGTGACACTTCATTCACCCATTTCATAGGAAATGATTACTATGACAAAATCACAGATCTTTAAGTACACAAGAAATATGTTCCTGGGTCATACCAGCTGACTGCTGTCTCCAGAAGTGGCATCAGGAAGCGTTATTCAGGATTTTGTTCTGGATGCTTTCTGCAGCCTATTCCCTCATAGTCGTGCAGCATCCAGTAAATAGCTTTTACAGACTGAAAACTTGAACAACGTTTCTAATGGTTGAAAACCAAAAATCACCTCTCAGATTCTTTTCTATACTTTCTCTGATGTGTGGGGTTGGGGTTTTTTTTGGTGTTTCATGGTCCTTTGCTGTCATGTACAGATGCTCCCTTTTCTTAGGGAGGGAGAAGACAACAGCACAGGGGCTGTGTATATTGGCTGAGAATTACCTGGTGCATTTCAACTCTCAGTTTGTGTATTTGCCTGGATTACTCTCAACATCACGGTGCTAATAGAAATTGGCTTCACTGATAAAGTATTTAGATTTATTTTTACTTAGAAACTCTATAATAACAGGGACAAAGAAATACAAATAGCATCTCATTCTTTTCCAATATTTCAAGTAAACGTATGTACCAGTATTCCAAAGACATGGAAATATTAACCTGTCATTGTGCAGAAGTGTGGCCAACTCCTTCATGCTGGAAACATTTAATATATTTGAATGGGTACAGATACAGATAAATCTGTAACAGAGAAGGATGCTATATGATGAGATAGAAATAGGAAAATGACATTAAATATTGAAAATTAAAAGAGGAGAATCAAATATGGAGAAAATTCCTTTTTAAGAGCTGCCTGTTCTTAAGCAGATGGGAGAAAAATGGAAGAAAGTCAACTTAGCTGGCTCCAAAATATCAACTCACATCCTCCTTTCTGTCGTGGATAAGGAATATTCTATTCATTTTTTTTCTAGGAAAGGTTCCTAAAATAAGTAAAGCTTAGGCTTGAATATCAGGTTAGGAAGTAGCATTCTGTGGAGCCTTTCACTGGCTGGGTGCTCTTATTGAGTCCATGCAGTGCTGATGGGGTGAGAGTGCTGTGCAGGACAAACTGTTTGTGTGGCTGAAGGCCTGAAAGAGCTCGGTGCTTGTGGCTGTGCAGTGGGACTATGGGGAGCTCAAGGAAGTGACTGATAAGCAGCCAAATAACAGACTCGGGATCAGAATGTCAGAAATCCATCAAAAAGAAAGCAAACTTTTGCACTAGGCATGTGTTGTCTCGAATGAGAAGCAGCGCAGAAAATATTCAAGCATGACATGAATAGAAGCATGAATTAATCACATTGTGCTTTTAATGACTGGTGTACACCTGCATGCTCTGCTTCCAAGCAAAACTAACTAATTTAAAGATGTGTTTCAGTTCAGTTGTAGAACATACTGCAGAAGTTTTGGTTAAAAATGCAAAAGTTTTTGATTAAAGAATTGATTACATTATATAAATGTGAGGTGTGGGCTGGATTCTTTAAATTTCTATACTGTATAGTTTATATCCCCTGAGAGCTACTGAACAACTTGTCCAAAGTCATACAAAGCAGCCTTCTTTCTGCCACAGTTAGCATTTGGTTTAAGCATGATGTTTCCTTGGTCTGAAGTCATAGCTGGCTTTCAGAAGTTAAAAGATGGATGCAGATTTGGTAATATTTCAGTTTCCTGATTGATTCATAACAATCAATTTTTGTTCTCTCCCTCTCCCAAGGACGGCTATTTTGGTGTTTTGGGATTTGGCAAAGAGAAGCAGGAAACTGAATAATAGTGTGTACCCATTTTTGTGAGGCCACAATTCCTCAGGTCCCAGCTCTCATCCTGAAGCATGACCTGAGGTTAGGTGAGGTTGCTCAGGAACAGTTGAGTTATGAAAATCTCCAAGGTGACTCGACACCAACTCCCTTGACACTTGTTTCACTGTTTGACAGAAAGATGTTTCTTAGTTAAGCAGCCTAAAGAGGACATTACAGGTTCTCACAGTGTATTCCAGTAGTTTTCATTTTGTGGATCTCTCAAGGAGTTCCTGGGTAACAAGAATCATTTAAATGTTTGGAGTATTTTATGTTGTTCACATTTTTTAGTAAATGTCTTTCCTAAACAGGTGTATCCTTGCTCTTTCTTAAGCAATTGAAAATCAGCTCATGCCTGATTCTTTTTCACTGGTACAGTTGGAGGGTTGGAACAAACAACCTTTGGTAAAATAGGATTTCCGGACTTTTATTAAAGCTTTATAGTTATGCAAGCTAAGAGAGGGATAATCAAATTTCACACTTCATGCTAATATGCTGATCTTCACAGGAGTTCAGGAGGAAGTTTTCTTTGGATTTAGGCACTAAAGAACTTGCTACTCTTCAGTTTCCCTGTAGACCTCATGGAAAGGTTAGGTTGCTAATAGATGAAAACTGCTGAATTTGAAGGATCTCATTACTGAATCCTGGACACTCTTTCTCAAATCCTCTGCTTATTCACAGTAATATGATGGAGTTTCCAGGCCTCTGTGGAGTTCACTTTTACAGTCTTTGGTAGTGAAGGAAGTTCAGAGGATGCTTTTAATGAGTAATGGTGCAGTAAGAGGTAGAAAGGCATACTCAAGACCTGGCAGATGCTACGGTGTTTTCCAAGCAGACATCTCAAGGAGAGGGCAAGGAGATGTAAAGGCATTCTTCCATCTCTGCAGTGGACCATGAACCTGTTCCATTCTGAATGTGGAAGAAAGGAACTCCTTTGACTCCTTGCATCACTGTGTATCATGAATTGTGCATTAGAATTTGAATTACAATCTTGGAACCAGTTATGTTCTCCAAAAGTGGAAGTGGCAGAACAATATCGATTGAGAATTCAGAATTCCATCACAGACAGTGATGTCATCTCACTAGGTGGTGCTACAGAATCATTTTGCCTAGAGAGAGCAAAAATGTGCTTTGTGTGATGATTAATGGCTACTATATTTCTGAGAAAAAGCTGAATTAAATGCTAGAGTCCTTGTCTGAGAAAGTTATGGGGTTTACACTTAAAACTTTTTAATACATAGAATCTGAACTGTAATAAATAATTTTAGCTGAGGAAGAGTTGAAGTAAATCATTATTATATGAGATGAAATGTAAGATGCAAATACTGCCTATTTTTAATCTCAGATTAAGGAATAAGGTAAAAGACAAAGAATAAGAACAACAAAGAAAAGACAGAAAGGCTGAAACTATGCTTGCCATGAGCAAATATTTTCAAGGTTTTGATGGGACTCATGGTGCTGTATCACCATGATGGAGATTGACTTTCTGAAATATTTTGCTTTGGAATACTGATTTATTTAAATTACCTGTTTCTGTTTTGCTCTTTCCTGAATATTAATGGTCAAATTCAAAGAATGACCCTTTTTTTACACATTTAATAACAAAATATTCATTTGTATTCTTAGAAATTTTGGGACACAGAGAGCTCATTTACACACTGACAGCAGGAGTCTGCAATATGAAGAATCATTGTCCAAATCTGAAATAGCCTCAGTACAAGCTAAGCATAGAAGAAATATTCCCCACTGTTATTCCAAACTCCTATCCTTATAGTTCTCTAAGGGGAGGTGCAATTCCCCTTGCTCTTGCCCTAAAATGACAAGGAGGAGATTTTCTGTTGCAAACATGCAAGTTTAAATGACAGGACTTAAATTTAATCCTGCAAAACCATGAGACCCAGTGCAACACATGAGCTAAAATATCAAGTATAGAAACAGGAAAAAGTGATTAGCAATATTATTGGCCTCACTGAGCATGAGCCCGTCAGTAATACCACCTGGGCATGTCAGATGGATCAAACAGCAAGTCAAAATATTTTGAATATAGGTCATAAGTATTCATCGTTACCTGCAGAACCTCAAAGTTCATGGACAGAATTAAGCACAATGAACCAAAGAGGCTGAATATTGAGAATAACACCTACAGCTTTCATTGCAAATCCTTGAGGATCTGGTATATTTTAGTCTCCAATCTGAATACAGCTACAGTCATAATGAGACAGTTTATCCCTTTGAGAAGCGCTGCTGCTGTGAATGCTTAGCATACAGAACAGTCTAACTGTGGGCCAGCCATGACTGATTTCTATGAACCCAAAAGCTGTCTGAGGTTCCCCTGATTTAAACATGCAAGCCACCCAGTGTGTTGCCAAGAGTGATTGGTATGCTGTCCTCTGTTCTCTTCCGAGAGCACCATAAGAACATTAAGTATAGCAGAGCAGAACTAGGCAAATAATGGATTTTTTTGCTTGACTGCTGAAACAAAAGGAAAGTAAAAAGAAATTAAGAAAAATAAATCAATCTGACACAGGTTTGTGGGGTTTTTTAGAGGCACTTTGAATAATATCACTTGGAGGGAAAAATATAAATACTTGACAGAGAACCATTCTTTTTAACTCTTTAATTTTTATTAAATTAAATTTGACATAATGCTATTTGAAAATGAAAAGTTGTGAAGTTTTATCTTGGAAGTATATAAAATTGCTGGTATTTTCACTATTTTTCATTTGGAAATGGATGGCATGCTTCATAAAAACAAGTGACAGTTTTTATAGACAATTCTTGCCCTTGCAAGAAGCTGCAGCTCTGTCTTGTAGTGAATATGATATTCATTAATGGAACTAGAGCAGAATCCAGAATGGGAAATGGGCTATTTGAGATAGAACTGCCAAATGGCTAGCAGTGTTCTTTTCTGTTAGTAGAACTGCTTCACCATCCTGCTCTTGTGGCTTATGCACATTGATGCATGACATGATTTCTATGATGAGAGAAACAGAAGTTATTTGTATAAGTGGTGTAATCTTATTGTTTAGTACATAGTTTTTTTCTCTTAAATACTCCTCTCTAAAACCAGAATAATTTTTATTGTATAGTTTAAAGCTGTACTTAGTGTTATTGATGTTGTCACAAATCATAACTATTTTGAGTTAAATATGAGGTTTGTGTTTATTTCAGTGAATATGATGTTCTGTTTTAATAATCCTTTCACAAATAATCTTGCTCTTTTTTTTCCTGGGTGAATGAAGAACAACTATTCTCAGGGGAAATTGTTTTGATCTCTAGGATGTCTGGCATATTGTGCTTATAATATTTGTTTATGAACAGAATTTATTGGAAGTATTGGAATTTATCTAAAAGTTAGGATAAAGCTGCCCTAACTTTCAATTCCATTGTAAGGCAGAAAATCAGTAGAACTGGATAGAAGCCTTTATGCAGTTTAGGAACCAAGGCTAAAAGAGTGGCACTCAGTGGTCCCAGAATTGGGCCTTTTAGAGAGCCTGGTCCAGCCTGTACAGAATGTACCCTCTGCTAAGGGGGAAAGAAGATCCCAGCAGGAAAATAACCTGGGCTCATGTTATGTGGGGTCTGCCTAGGTTTGGTCTGCTCTGTGCTGTGCCAGTTGTGACCAGCTCTGAGCAGTGCCCCAGCTCCTGCTCCTGGGCTGGGGCTGCTGCTCCCAGCAGTGTCCCCAAAGCCAGGGTACAGGAGGCTGCTCCCATGCACCAGGGCACATCCAGCCCTTGGTTTCAGGGCTGGGTGCACTGCTGGCTGCAGAGGTGCAGAGAGCCCAGCAGGGCACAGTACCTGAGTCTGTGGGTCTGCCAACCCACGTTTGTGCCTCAAATGAGAGCCCTGTGTGTCAGAGGTGGTGACACTGACCCAAGCCAGGGATTTCACAGCAGATTCCAGTCTGAAGGGGCATCGTCTGCCTTCAAAGCCCTCTCAAATCTCGGTTTCTTTACTCCACAGCCAAAACATCAAGCTAATGATGCCAAAGGAAGAAGATTTAGCTTAGTTGCTATGGCGAAACTAGAGAGGACACAAAGCTGATAGGAAAAGTGTGTCATCCTCAATGGCTACTCCAGCTTTCTCCAACCCAGGAAAGATTCAAGAGAGATAAGATTTGGATATATATATATATATATATGCTCTATGTTACATATACACATTAATACACATTTTTGTTGTATGAGGTAATATACACATACTGACATTAAATGCAAATTAATAGATTTCTAAAGAATTAATTTCCCTTATGAGATTTACTCATAATGAATTCCAATTTGGCAGCCTCCTGCAGTGCTTAATATTACATCTGCTTAATAAGCAGGATGATAATTCTGCAAACCATATCCAGATTATTTGCTAAACCTTGGAGCAAGTGGCTGTGAAAATAAATATATCACCAGAAAGGAATATTGTAGTACAACATCTGCATTTTGTATTGTAGTTTGTTTGACTGGGTTTCTTGCCTGCTTTAGGGAAAAAAACCAAAACAACAACCACCATAAAAAACAATTACAATAATACAAACTGTTACTTGTCTTTGTTTTGCAATAACAGCAGTACTTTTTAAAAAAATCTAAAATCTGTTAGACTATTGTCTAAAGCCCTAATTGCAGTTTTGTAGGGATTTGTCTGGGCGAAGCTACATCCTGGCATTACAGACCTCACTCCACTGATGAAGCTCTAAGTAAGGAGTCCCTCCTGCAAGGTTACCTGGCTGAGATAGAATTCTGAATGATTTGTAAACTGGAATGCCCTGGGGTATTTGAAGGTTCTTGATGAAATGCTTGAGCATATGATCACCTGGCCCACAGGGAATGGTTCTTTGAGCTGCAGGTTGCACCAATCTGGAATCTGATTGACTGTCATGTGGATAGGTCATTTCAGCTAAGAAAAATGAAACTTTGAGCTGTTACGTTTCATACTTTGGTTTAAGGAAAACTCTATGTTCCTAATACAAGCAAAATCTCAGATCTTAGTTGCTTTTATGAATCTTTAGTTCTCTATTTCTTTTTCTTAGTTCCATGTCCTTCTTACTTTGGGGATGAACAAAGTCTGAGGCATGACTTATTCTTTCTGCTCTATGTCACTTTCTTTTTTCTTTTTTTTTTTTTTTTTTTTTTTTTTTATTGTTTTTTTTCTTTTCAAGAACCTCTTACTAGTCTTTTGAAAAGAAAAGTTTGTTTTGTGGTAAATTAAGTACTTAATATGGAGGTTTTGTGTGGTTTTTTAGTGGGTAAGGCAAGTTTTTTCCAGACTTAATTAACTTTTTGCCTTGCTTTAAATTTCTGGTAAAAATTGGTCTTCAGCAGCACTGCTAATTTATGCTGTACTTAAAAAATCTGAAATCATATTTTATAAATTCTCTATCCTTAAAAGAACAAATATATGTGCACAATTTACAAGTCTTTTATTTACTGAGTGTCTTAGCTCACAGGCTTGTATTGCAAAACTTAAGGCAGAGGACAGGCTAAATTCAGGCAGAGCTTGGTAGGACAAGTTAATTATATAAATATGTATTCAGATACATTTCCTAGTCTTTCCATCCCCAGTGTCTTTTGTTAAAAAATTATTGAACTGGAGAAATTATTTGAACTTTCTCACTCGTGCTGTCACTTGTATCTAAACTGAAGCTGCTCTTATATTCTTAATGCCTTTAAAGCCATTGCTACTCAGCTGGTAGCTGATTTTAATTTGTGACTAGTAGGAGCATTTGCCTTAAAAATAGTAATTGCATAGGCTTGCTACCTTGTGAGCATGCAGATTGTCTTGCAGTAATCAGAAAAGAATGAGAGACTTTTGTGTCAGAGTTGGGTGGTCACCAAAACTGAATGAGTATTGTGGTCTGACTGGCTAAATGAGAAGGGAATGCTAAATAATAGAATTATGAAGCTGGAAAAAAGTTAAGCAAAAATGACTGAAATGTGGTTATCTAATGCACATGTATTTAATTCATTTTTTGCTTCTGATTCCTCTTGTTTTAAACAAGCAAATTTGAGAGGAATATCAATGACACAAATAAAATTGATGGAGATGATAAGCTGTATGGACACAAGTTATTAGGACAAGTAAATCCATATTAGAAGCAGTGTAGCTGCAATAAAGTAAATAAATATTGTAATTTTTAACAAGATGAACTGACAAATAATTTGTGGGTTTAGTAGAAAATGCAGCCAAGCATAAACTCTTTTCTTTCTCATGCAGAGTAAAATGCTCATTCTGATGATTACAGCCTCTAAGAGTCTATTGCTCAGTGTTTTTCATCTGGACTTTGATATTCCCTCAGTGAATTATCAAATAGGCAGTGGCTTTTACAATACGGCAATTGTATTGCTTTACATATTTTTGATAAAGAAAATTTTTAAAAATCATCCTAAATTTCACTAATATACAGAAATACAGCTGCCTTTTCTGTCTTGTTAATAGCCATTGAATGTAGAAATGGTGAACAGCAGCAGTGGTTTCATTGATCACTCACTGGAGGCCTCTGGTCTTGTGGTTGAGTTTCACTGACAAGAGGTGTTAATCTTCATGTTTAGAAACCTTCTTGAGGCCTTCTTATAAGCATAACTTATGTCACTTGGGGCAAGGAACGAAACATATATAGAAAGATTTCTGCAATCAGTGAATTGCCATAAAAATGATAAGCCTTATTTGTCGAAAGCATGGCTGCATTGCAGGCACAGTACAAAAAGGTATTTCTCCCTTAAAGTGGGTTTTATAAAGATAATTTTCAGGAATATCTCTTGGCAGGGTTCTTGGCTCTCTTTGGCTTTCATTGCAGAGCCATAGGTACTCTGAGCCCCTTTCAAGATGTAGGCATTGCCTCTGTCTTAAGGTTATGTTAATTTTTGGGAAGGTTTTTTTTGGTCCATGTGGTGGGTGTTTTGTTGTATAGATTTGTTTGTTTGGTTTTGGTTTGGTTTTTTTGTTCTTGTTTTGGGAGGATGGGTTTATGTGTGGGTTGTTGGTTTGGTTTTCTGTTTTTGCTTTGGTTGTGTGTTTGGGTATTTTAGCAGTGGGTGGGAGGGGGAGGCTGACTTGGTTTTTTTGTTTGAACATTCCACTTCTTGAATGCAAGACAGTGTGTGCTAAACAGAGTACTGCAGTCCTGATGTCTGGTTTTCCATCACAGCCTTGTTTATAGAAGTCTTACCTGAATTTGGCCATGACTCATTATTCACATTTCATTTGTGTGTGTAAATTGTCAAGTAAGGTTGCAGGTTTGAAAGATCAGATGATGGCTCAAAGCCTATTCCAAGCCTGATATCCTCTTAAAATTAAATCCCGTGTGCTGCAGGACATGGAGAATTTTTAGACTGATTTGATCCATGTGGTAGCATAGAAGCTGTAAATGTGAAGTTTTTTTATACATGGCATTAGAGAAAAGAGAATGGTTGGGATGAAATCCATTGACACTCTCCACAGTGCTTCATAGTTTAAAATAGTTATTAACTAAATCATTTACCTAACCATAGTATTTCTTTATTTCTCTTTTTCAATGAGAATTTCTAGTGTCAGTTATGATATGTTGGTTATTTTATTTTACTTAATTTTATGTAGTGTTATCCACCCTTTCTAAAGGTGAAATTCCAAAAATATAATTCAGGACATCCTCTCTCCCTCACCTCAATAAGGTGGCCTTAGGGGAGGCACTATGAATAAGTCATAATTTACTTTGCAGATATTCAAATTCATCAGTATAATTCAACTCCTACTTTCTATTCAGCCACATGGAGCCTGTAATATCACATTTCCCTGTGCAGCCTTCTAGTGAATAGTCTTCACATCAAGCCCATTCCATGAGTGGGGATGGTTATGAGCATGGTTAGGGAACATTCCAGCTTGTTTATTTGACCAACTCCAGAGCTAAAGTCAACACATGTTTGATTAGAGGCATACTGAAATTTTTTATCAGAATATCATTGCTGTTATTGTACAACATCTACTATGGAAGCATCATCAAAGATAAATTGACCTTAGAAGGGAACAGTAACATCTATATTGATATGAAAACTGGTGATCTTTATTAGGAAAAATAAACAATTCTTTATTTTTCAATAAAACTCGTCAATATTTCCTTCCTTACATTTAGCAAACAGCAGATTAATATTTTAACATAGCTATTTTTGAACAGTTTTCTGTATAACTTGAAGGCACACACAGATTTCTTTCCGGGTTTTAAAGAATGACAGCAAAAGCACCTTTATCTGACATTTAGGATGATTAAATTTTGAAAAATCACTTGGCATATTCAGCATGACTCCACAGGGTACTTTTGCTTTATAAGGCAATGGATCATGTTAGCTTAACTTATATTTAAGATTTGCTGGCCTGATATTATTGTGTTAGGCAGTATTGCTGAAATGGAAACATAAAATTTTGCTGCCAGGAGATCAAGTCCGTGCCTGCCCTACACTATAAATTAGTTCCATAAAGTTTTAAAATGCAATATTTGCTCTAACCCAACTAGTGCTGTAAGCCAACAAATTGTGTTTAAATATATAAAATTAAATCCCAGATCAAAAATGTATACATTGCTTTTTCTTGCCATCTCAGAAGCTGTACAAGATACACTGCTATTTTAAAACAGAAATCATCTCAATTGAATATGTTTAGAGATATGAACAATTTTCATTTTTTTTAATCCATGACACTGATGTAGAAACAGATTTTGGAGTATCAAAACTTTTTCACCTGTTTTCCTAAATGGTGATGTGTTTGTTGTGTCTTCCTGAGTTGAGTACAAAGCAATGGTGCTAGAAAAAAAAAAAAAAAAGGCTTTTAAGAAGTCATGAACCTGAAATTTAATTCCATTAACCATCTGGGAAAAAAAAAAAAGTATTAATTTTTCTACATTTCTGTGCTTTAATATTTAAGCAATGCTATTTACTACCATTGGCTGGGATTGTGGTGAGGATGCTCTGCATAACCCCTTGGTACAGCCTCCTTTCTGACTTCCCCCTTCACCTTCTGAGGAGTGGAGGCAGAAAGCCAGCATGGGGGATCCTACAGATCCCCTCAGTGTGCCTGCTTGAGCCATTTGAACTTCCCTAGCTGTCTTTTCTCCAGAGCAGGGTCCTGTTGTGCCACTTGATTGAGCAGAAATAGCTTCAGTTAACATGCAACCTTTTCGGGTCATGGGAAATCCTTTTTTCATCAAAAGAGAGAAGTTTGTCTCAAAGCTGGGAAACAGGCACTTGTCTTTGTCCTGAGAAACAGACTTGCTGGGTTGAGAGAATGCTGGGTTTGCAGCTTTTCTAATCACAGATGTACTTCTCACAATAGATTTGTGGAAAAGAGAAGCCAGCAATTCCTTTGATTACAGTAGTGCAGCAAAAGACAAGAGGAGCAGAAGTTAAAGCCTGTCTGTTTTCTGTTGCCTTTTCCCTCCATGCCCATGCAAATTTAATATATTTGAGATGATTTACTGTTGTATGCAGTCCTTAAGCCTTATTAATACTATCCTGTTAAGAATTTTGTTGTTTAAGTGCAATGCTAATTTAAGAGAACAACCTACCTCGGTGTGGCAGTCTGGGAGGGGGCATATTTTGGTAGTTGAAGAACTCTGAACAAATTGTTCTGAAGCCTTACAGGCTCCCAGGTGAGGTGCAGCAGGGATTTTTGCACCATGCCTGCAAAGCTGCCCCAAAGCACTCAGGTGCCTGTCAGTGCTCCCAGCAAAGGTTAGAATGAGTGGGTTTTCCCCTGCCTGACAGCAGCAGCAGTGGTGGTCCAGGTCTGCAGATGCAGCAGAAGCCAATTTGCAGTCTAATCAAATACTGTGTGTTAGTTGAACTGACAGAATGGGTATAAGGCTTTTCAAATCTGTATTAATGCCTGTTGTTTGACACATTTGGCTGGGAAAGGCAGGTCCAGGAAAAGCTTCTGGAGTGTCTGATGTGCACCGCTCAGACCCATGGCTGTGGAAATGAGCTGCAGCTCAGGCACTGACCTCTCTCTGACTCTTTCCTTCCGAGTGCTTTCTGCACTACACACTGCCTGGGTTAATAAATTAGCCAGAGGTTTACAGAGCACCAATAAATTAATGCCTGCTTTGCGTTATGGCAGTTTACAAATCAATTTGAAAATCACACTTTCACTGCTGATCTCTTCGCTGGTTTGCTCCCTTTGCCAGTTTGTTCTGGGAAAATGGAAAATTTTAAGCTGAAGATAAAATATCAGATTCAAGAAAGGATGCAACTTGGTGCAGCATTTGAGTAAAATAAACTTGGGAAGTTGTGCAAATATTTCAAAGAAGCTGAGCATTAATTCAAGTGATAAATTGTTGAAAAAAATATATCTGATTGCTTGCAACTTCTCTTATTATTAGTTAATTAAATATCTTAATGTACCAACACATATTTTTGAAAGCTTATTCACAGAAATAATTGAAAATAAATTACAGTTTCACACAAGGACTGCTATTAAGACAGGCACTACTCAACACTGCAATCCTCTTCTCACAGACACACATTTAGTGCCTGTACAAACAGACACAAGAATGCTGCTAATGCTGCCTGATCTTAGAGTTTTGATTTTAGTTTTCATTTAGTTTCAGAGTCTGTATGAAAACTGGCTCATATTTTGAAGGATATTTCAACTCAAGAAAGATACCTGATGTAATTGCATGCCCCTGGAGGCCGTAAATATGAATTGAATGCTGTGTACCATGCAGTTCTTGTGACAAAATCAGGAAAGATGGCTACACATGCTGAACATGTACAACATACCCATCCTAAATATATCCTTGGCTGCTCTGAATGAAGCTGGTAACTGTTCAGACTGGGTGTCCTGGTGTTTTCCATGCTAAGAAATGCGTTTTGGCATTGTTTCAGTAACAGTTAGAGAGCCATTCATGCTGTAGACTTTGTGTGGTGCAAGCCAAGAATTCATCCAATATAGAAGGGAGAATTTTCTCTCCATGTACAAAGCAGCTGCTTTGGGCCAGCCACGCAGATTGTTCAGTGTTACTCTGTGGAACAGTTGGCTTTGGAACTGTTGCTTTGCCAATGTTTTTGCAAGTTTTCAGTCAGCTCCCTGAAGGAGGCTGACATTAGTGGCTACTTAATAATTGGCAAGTGCTAACATAGTAGTAAAATAGAATTTCTGTAGACTGATTGATTAAATTGTATCAAAACATACAGATAAAGGGAGTATGTGCGAATGAAGATATCACCCACCTGAATGAAATTAGCAACAATCTGGCTCTAGATAATTTGTATTAGGATTTTTAAAAAAAATTATTTTAACCTGAGAAAGTGTATCTGTATTTCATAAGCTCATTTAGCAAGTACTGATATACCTTTGGCATTGAGTCTGATGAGTGGGAAAGGTTGAAATGACTGAATTGAATGCTTAGCTACAGTTTTCAATTATATCTGTTTTATATCTATCTAGAAACAAAGCATGTGTTGTGCTTGCTCATTAAAAAAAAAAAAAAAATCTATCTTCTGTAGTCATCAGGAGAGTCTAGAAAACCTCTCAGTTCATTAAGAGATTATGTTAGATCAAGTGCCAAATTTGTGATGTCCTTCTGTCACTGAAACTGTGGGAAAACCAAAAAAACACTCCAACATTTTTAGTGTTAGAGAATCAAGTAATTACTTTATTCTGGCAAGGATGTTCTGGCCAGGATGTGCAACAGAAATTGTGTCATTCACCGGGTCAGCCCGGGTATATGTGCAGAGAAAATCACTCTGTGACGCATGCACTTTGCTAGATTTTTCAGATACTTATACAGTCAAACCCCATAGAAATTCATGGTTCAATGTTCAGCAGTCCAAGGTTATGCACTTCTTAGAATTTGGTTTCTTGTTGGTTATGGATTTCTTCACCTCCCATACTAATCAGGTCCTCATTCTTCTCTCCTATAAGTCTTTTCCAGACCAGGTGTCCCTGGACATGCCAGAGGTGATGTTTGGTCATTGTCTTTTGTGTATCTTCTGTGCTACTCCCAATCCGTTGAGACAAAGCACATCGTGTGATGATGAAACAGCCCTTTGAAAAGAAACTTAAAATTCCTTCCCCCTGTGGCAAAGGCGAACAAAACTGACTAAAATTACAAAAAAATTTAAAATTTTGTATCACTGTCCAGCAGTCTGGACATCTGGGGCTGTGCCATTGGTGGGGCAAGTGAGGAATTCTGGTGTGGCTGGGGCTGTGGGGAGTCCCTGCACAGGGACTCAGTCCTAGCACAGGGGCTGCATGGGCAGAAAGGCAAGTTTCCTTTATATCTTAACCTGGGCTAGAAACACTGAGTAATGCTATTTAAAAGTTACATAGACTGAAATACCTAGTAACAAATTAGAGGAAGTGCTAGATAACCCTGTAAAATTGCTCTTTTCCCAGCCACCTTTTGTCTTCCGTGTTCAACTTGTCAACTATATCTTTTTAGGTGTTAAAAACTGGCTCAAACATAGAGGAGCAAAGGAAACAATGTCTCTGTGAATAAAATGGAAAGAACTTTGAAAGTTTCAATATTCCGCCAAAAACTGAGATAAAATCAAAACAAGATTAAAAGTTGATGTCAAAAAATGGATACCTTTTTATTCAATAGTAAGAGAGGTGAAGAGAGATAGAAAAGTAGAGAAAAGTTAGAAAAAGCTAAGTTTGCTCTGAAGTAAATGTCCCATGAAGGGACACTGTATAGAATCCCTTGGATTTGGGACAGCAGAGCACAAGGAATTGTGTGAGAAAAATCCTTTAGTTTATTCCATGTTTCTGGAAAGGTAATGTTGTACATAGAGGAAGCCCTACTGAAAAACACTGGTGACTTGAGAAATCAACAGCCTCCTGTGTTTTCACGTCAGGTGTTTTTGCTTGAGTGTATTATCAACTACTGTCTGCTTTGCAATGCATTCAGTATTATGTGCCATAGCACTAGAAATTACAGTGCAGTTATTTGTCAGGAGAATTTGAATCATAAGGAAACAATTTTGCAGTCTTCAGTGTGAACAGTAAATGACAGGCAGGCAGGGGTTTTTTTTCACTCTTCCATTTTATCATATTTAAAGTGTCTATTTCTATTTAAAAATTGAGCATTTGTTTGTGGAATGAATTAATAATGTTTGGGGAACTAGAGTTCCATGTACTATATCATACTCATTGTATTAGCAAATTAATCTAAATATTCAACCTTTTTTTAGGAAAGAAAATTCTCTGACTTGTCTGACAAATGTCTAAAGCATACCAGAAGCCTATGCTGTGATGCTCTCTTTGCAAACACAAAGAAACAAACCCCAAAAGAACCCAAAAAAACAAACTCAGAAACCAAATCACATTTGCTCTTCTGACTGGAAGCTGTTGCAACTGCTCAGCAGTGCCTCCCTGTGCTAATGCAGAAATATTGTGTTTTTGAACAGAACTTTACGTCATTGAGGGGCAAGTCATGAGACTACAGACTCTTCATAGGGGATGAAAATATAAACTCACTAAAACATTTTGCAAAATATACCTTTTTATTTTTTTCTTTTTGCTCATGTTCATATTTGGAGGGAAGGTGGGAGTTAGCATTGGCACACAACGTAAGATTTTTTTAAGGGTTGGGCTGAGTGTGAATTGAAGATGTTTTAACTTTTCTAAAACATGTGGAATGTAACAAGTATTTACCAGGGAAGGAAATTTTAATTCAGTGTTGTCTTTACCATGAAAATGGATAGCAATGAGTTCTAAACCAGGTTAAGCTCGTTTACTACTGGTGTCTGAAGTTTCTAGTTTCATACTGATGATACTTTTGTTCTGTCCTTCAGTCCTGACTTTTGATTTAGATCTTCTGTGGAAATAATAGGAATGCTGACAAATAGTATGCTCCTAAATGTTTGTTGCAGTTTCTTACCTACATTGTTATAATCCCTGCCTATGAAGGTGCTTCTGCTGTTTTTTCCTTTGGTGTCTGTGAGAAACAACCGCCCACTTTAAAATTTTAAAGGTTTATTAAACCTCAACAAACATAACAAAGGAAAAGTAGAAAGGAACAGCCCTGGGAGCGTGGCTGTGTGCCAGTAGTTCCCCACAGGATGGCTGCTCTGCCTTTTAGACCCCTGGGGTTGGTTCAGCCAGCCCTGGCCCCTCCCAAAGTCTGTCTGTCCACTTTTCTCCATCGTCCATCAGTGGACACCTTCTTGCACCTTGACTGGAGCTCAGGTGCTGTCATGCCAAGCCTCCCCAGCAGCACGCCTTCTCCATTCCCAGCTGTCCCATTCCAGGGGCACAGGGACACACCCTCCCTCCACATGTCCCTGACAAGCAAGACTGTCTGGTGGTAACAATACAGAGGAGGGAAAAGGAGACCATGGGTGTCCAAACAACAAACTGCAATAACATAACCGTACATCAACGAAACTTCTCTTAGCACACACATCCCTTAATTCATCCCTTAATTGCGAGAGCCAATCATCACATTACCTGTATCATATCTATATGTGTCTATAACAGGGTCCTTCATGAGGGCTCGTCACTTTAAAATTTATTGTGAAATCTCCTCAGTGCAATTTTCATCTTGGGTCCAGCACGGGAGATGTGCAGGTGCCAAGCCCAGCTGTGAAAAGTGGTGCAAGGACAAGTGTGCTCAGTCTCTGCTGCGGTCTTCAATGGCAATTTTTATGGCTGTCCCTGAGCTTGCAGAGAATTAAAATGTCCACAGCATTCGGGCAAACCCTGTGTAAAAACTTGCACTGCAACTTTAAGCCAATACATAAATTTTCCTCATTTCTTATGTTATTCACTGTGGTTCTATTAATTTTTGGGATGCTTTTGCTACTACAGAACAACTCCAGGAAACTCTTTTCTTATTGAGTTCTTTAAGTAACTGACAAAACAAGTAAGCCAAACTGAAATAGTTGTGTACAAATAAATCTAATAGTCACTGTAACATCAGTTCTGATTTGATAAAAAAAAGAACTGTAGAATAAAGGCAGACTGATTCTTTTTCAAGATATATTTTTAAATTATATCTGGTTATAATGAGACAGCAACAAAAATAAGTTATATCACAGAATGATATTGAGGCATAGAAGCTGATTAAAAGGAAACAAAATATGACTGATAATTCATATTGACAAGAGGTTTCAAGGGATCTATCACAGTGTTCTGAGTAAAGCACATAGTATTTAAATATCACTATGAGAATAGATTACAGTATTACATCAACAGTTTCTAAAGGTCTGAGTGACAATGAAATTGAGATGTAAGGCAAAACAAAATGTCAGGTTCAACGTACAAAGTAACAAGGAGCAACTATAGCACCCCTGAGAAGCAGGTAGTACAGTGTCAAATGAATAAGCTAACTGGTGGAAAACAAACTGGGGAAAACTACCTAAAAAATCACAAATTTCATCCTGCATCAGAGGGTTTTTCTGGGTATTGCTGTTCCAGTGTCTCCCCACACCCACCTACATGACAACCCCTTACAGAGAATTTGTTTTCCACTGACTATGCCATCTTTGTAGAAGGACAAGAAATTCTGTAATTGTTCAGGTTGTTGGATAATTTCCTCTGAGCCAGTGGTCTCTGCAATGCCAGTTGTCACCAGGCTTGCCTAGCTGTTCCTTTGGGAGCAGAGAGTTGCACATAGCACACAAAATGCTATATGCTTCCAAAGGGTGGAGGGTGTGCTGTAATGCATTCTACTCAAATGCTAAATGACATAATATGGAGATTTAATTGGAAGAATGAAAAAATTGCTCTGAAGTGTTTTTTAAACAGAATCTCTCATAGAGTTTATTATCAGCTAAAGTATTTCAAAGAGAGATTTTTCTACTAGATTGCCTATGTAGGAGACAAAATATTTTTTCTGCCTGGCTTAGGAAAATAGTTGCAAAAGATTTCTTTATATAACCCAAAGAGCTGGTTTCATGGTATTTCCAGAGTGCCAGGTAGTTTGACCTTCGCTGGAGTGCACTAAATCCCTTGAAACTGATAAGTAGGAGAGTCAGAGTGACGCCTAAAAATTCAGTATTTCATAATTTGTGTTGTATTCTCAACCAAATAGATGTAAATCTCTCTGAAACCAACACTTCACATCTAAGGTTTTCCTTTGGAGTGGAAATACCAGCATGGCTGTAAAGTATCTGTAGCTTCCTGAAGGCAAGACGCAGTACGATCTCCTGAACTTGTGCCTGCCCTATGAGAAGCAATTTCCCTGGCTTTGAAGAGACCAAGAAATACTCTAGCACCAGGTTATGGAAGTGTGAACTTCAAGCTGAAGCTCCTTCCAGCTGGCTATTTCACATCTGAATAGGGTACTCTGTTCATTTTCTTTTATTTTTTGTCCAAAGCTCTTTAAACATATATTTAAGATTGCATCAGTATGCTTTTTAGCACTGGCTCCTCTCTTTTTTATTTATTTCACAAACCACTTTTGATTTAATTTCTCTCTCCCCTACCATAACGGCATAATTTTTATCACACAAGATATGAGAGTAAATTCTCACATCTTCAGATAGGTGCTGGTATTTATCTTAAGGAAAGCAAGCAGAGAACTCAGGTAACATACAATCCTGAAAATAAATGTTTGTGGCTTCAGTTTTGAGGATAGGCCAGGTGAATGGGCATAACTGTGGTTTGCAGCATAAGTGTGGCCAAGCACACTTTATGTGCTTTGCAGCACGGTATAAAGTGGGATTAACAAAGCACATCACTATGACCAATACTTACTCTTTAGTTTTGTTGCTAACTTGTTGCTGTTTCCTTGATAGCATTTGGAAAGCAACAAGCTTCTCAGCCAGCAAGTATGTTCCTATCTCAGTGCAAGCTGTGCTGCTTGCTGGGAGTACAATGAGACTATCTGCACATATGAAAAATAAGGTCCTGAGGATTTTGTGTAGTATTTGATCCACAGAATCCACAGGAAATTTAAAAAAATTAACTGTGTCATAGAAATTAGCTACTGTCTAATAATAATAACCTAATATAATAATAACCTAAGATAAATTTGGAATACATAGTATTTTCATTGTAAATGTACTTGAGTAGTGGCTTGAAATTAATAATAATTTCATTATCTTATGTATATTAATATACCTTTCATTTTCTTGCTGGCAATACATGAGAATATATAATAAATATATAGGATATAAATGTAATCCCTTTATTTTCATTTAATAGAATAGAGCTACATGATTAGATATATAACATTTTTAAGAAAATTATCTGCTGGTGAATAATTTTGCTACTAGAACAATCTCTTGTTCCAATTGGAGTTCACCTAAAGGGAGCAGCTTTTATAAGGGTTTTATAAAGGTGACCAGTTGAGTTAATTCTGTGGCTTTACATGTTCAGAATATCACAAATCAGATTAAGAAGTGGAAGTATTAAATATTGTACCTGTAAAACCATTGCAAGCTTTATTAAGATCATAAATAGAAATTCAAAAGAAGTTATAGGTTCAGAAGATAAAAGTTTAATTTTGGCTAATTCTCTTTGAAAACAGTGGATTTTGAAACGAAGTATTGAGCCATAAGATTTTCAAAAGCTGCTCATATTTGCTCTTGAACAATATTCTGAACAGCAGAAACATCTAAATGCTGCTCCAAAATGCCTTAAATTTATAAAGTCTTGTAATGTGTTTATGAAGACAGCTTACCTGCATTGATTTGTTGAATATTCAACATCAGAAAATCCTTTACCATTTTGTTTAGCCTGCATAATAATGACTTCTGCTTGCCTGGTACAAGCTTTGAAGTAATTATAAAAGGATAAACCTTTATTGGTAATCTATATCTTTGGCAGAGTTCTGTTGATTTTAACTGAAAAACAATGACAAAAAAGATATTAGCTTCAGTGAACCAAATATTTGCAATTAAATCGGAGGATTGGGGAAAGGCTTAACACTAATGAGGTGAATAGTATGGATTACAGGATCTGCATTTTGTCCAATTAACTTCAGAATCTTTGTATTTAGACAAAATAATGCTTAGGGTAGATAATGACTAATAATCATCAATCTTATGTGAAAGACTGTTCTGACAGAATGCATCAGTGGAATGTTCATTTGAGTTGTTGGATAAATCAGGAGTTCACTGTTGTTCCTGCAGCCTGGACCTTTGAGAAGCCTTTGTATTCACACATGGAGGGGTGGCTGCAGCTCTGTTTGTGAATAAAAATAAAATATACTGTGAATAAAACTGTCTCTGCAAGAGCTCAGACAGACCCCACACTGGTCATTTTTAACTCTGGCAGTACAAGGTGTGCATGAAACAGTGAAATTTCTCTTTGGTCCTTTATTTGTTGGACACTAATTTGCTGCATGAAAAGCCTGACCTCTTAATTTGAGTCTAACAGTAACAGCCATATGAGAAAACTATTTGTGACAAACTCTTTTCTCCTTGATAGGACACTCCTTAAAGATGATGATTTTCTTTTCTTCTTTCATCCCCTGTGAAAAATAATGTTGGAGGGTTTTTTTTGTTCATTTTTTTGTTTTCTAAAGGGGTAAATTATTGCAAGGTCCAATGTTCTTTTTAAAAATTAAATCTTCTCAAAGCATTAATTTTTATTGTGCACAATAACATATATCTGCAAGAGAAAACTACTGCAATTGCTAAACTTCGTGATAGTAAAATCTGCAGTTGAAGCTACATGCGTTTTCTTTTTCATCTAAAACCCCTGAAATTTTGCACATATGATCTCCTAAAATGCCATCTGACTGAAATTAGGGAGTGGTTACAAAGAAGCTGAAGAAATGTAGGTAGCTGGAATCTTAACCATGGAAAACATTCTTTCCACACCTCCTGGTAGTTACTGTAGACTTGAACAAGTTGCCAATTTTTCTTCTCTCTTGAGACATTTTTAGACATCCTTGAAGGATAGCCTTAATTGAATGTGTATATATGCTGATGATATGTATATATATTGATGATATATACTATGATACGGTGTTTCTCTTGCTATCTTGAGAAGTCTAATATAAATGAGTATTTTTTTCAGTTGCAAAACTAATGTACAAGAGAATAACTGTTGAAGCAAACCTTTCCTAAATAATAATAGGAAAAAAAAAGAAGGAAAAAAGCCCCACACTTTGCTCTATATCTGGAAGATGCTTGAATATTCTAAAATAATAAAAGAATTATGCATAAACTTAATTTAGGCAGAATCATAGTGATTCAGATGAAACTTCACCTGGTCCTACCTAGAAGAGCTCACCTAGTCTGGCCAAGATATGAAAGGAAATTTTGGATACTGTTCTATCCAGTGGAAATCCCTAATTATTTTACATATAATGATAACAAATAGCAATTGACAATTAAATAGACTGAAGCTTATGTTACTTCATGGGGTTTGGTTTGTGGAATTTTTAGTTTTTTAGGGGAAGGTATGTGTTAAAATTTCATGCCCAAGATTGATTTTGTTTATAGCAATTGACTTAGATTGCAAATGTTTGCCTGAAGGAAGCTGGATTTGTTCGCAGCTACACACAGAATATAATAATGAAAATATAACCAAGAGTTAATGAATGTTCAACGTATTAAAGGGATCAAAGAATAGCGTGGTGAAATGAATTTTTCGGATAATGTTTTTTCTGTTTTCTTGGCTGATTACTTGTGAAGGTAGTTAACACACAAAGGATGAACCATTGCATAATTAATTTATAACTGTAATACTGCATATACTCTAAACAAAACTGTAAAATTAGAATATTAATGTATGCAGTGTTGATTATGTCAAATTCATTTTTGCCCAAACCATGTAATTATTTAATGCACTATTTAGCTGTGACTAACTCTAACTTTGAATCATTTCAAGTATTTATAAATACTTGTCTGTTATTTATTTTTTTTTTATCATTGTATTAGGGAGATGATTTTAGGAACCCTGTTTAAGTCTGGTAAATTCCTTATTATTTATTTTATATCATCCCAATGGCAGCATGCCATGAGAGTAAAAAAAAAAAAAGGTGGATTGTTTTTCTGTTAAAAAAAAAAAAGAAAAAGTAATGGAATTTTATATTTTTCAGATTTTTCACACTCAACTTTTATTTATTGCACATTAAATTTCTGTGTGAATTACCATTAATTATTTCTATCAAGACAAATCAAAATGAAAGCAAGAAGACAATCCATAAATTTTGTGTTGAGTGCAGCACTAGATAGAAAGCAAGGTGGGGAGCTAGAGGAAGCATCAGTTCTTGGAGATTTGAAAAAAAAAAATCACTAATAATTGTCATAAGTTTAAAAAATTCCACCAAGAGTAAATTTGCAAAGGTGTCTGTGCAATTTGGCACCCACTGTTCCACGTTCAGAAAGAAGTGGGCCAATATCCAGATTTGTGAGGATAAACTTGAAAGCATAGGGAAAGAATTTTTTAAATTTTGGGGTTTTTTTGAGGGACGGTCAAACCACATTTTCTTATCACCTGGTTTCCTCTCCAACATAACGGTGCCAAGGGGGTTGCCCAGGCCCCCTGTGTGCTCCCTTGTGTGAATTGTGACAGTGGGTTGGCAGCAGAGTGTCCTGTGCCCGGGTGCCACTCGGGCACTGTGCCAGTGTCACCACAGCCTGGCTGGTCCTCTGCAACCAGCAGCACCTGGGAATGTCAGGGAAAGCCTGGGGTGCACTTTGGGGGAGACCTCCAGGGTCAAACAGGTTTGGTTCTTCCTCCTGTCTCCTTGCAACACCTGGACGGTTTTGTTTTTCTTAACCTTAAAACACGTGGAAGAAATCCTCAGGGTCCAGGTAGGCACAGGAGTTCATGTGCCAAGCAGAAGCTCAAGTCTTCTGTAGAATTTAGTGTGGTTGAGGCTTCCTTGCAACAGCCAAAAGCTGTTCTAATTTTCCAGCACACACTGAGCTAATTTAATAATTTCAACAAATCTAAAGTTTGTTTATGTTAAAAATTGCCTTAACATAAAAGCACCATGGTGACCACAACTTCTCAATTAATTTAAGAACTTTTCTAGTTTTACATGCACATTTTAGGTAAGCTGTAGCTGGTATGTTTTAGTGGTGCTTTTAACAATTGTCTCAAAACTTGTGCTAAAAGCACCAGATAGTCGTGATATGGTTAAAGAAACAAATTTGAGTATTAAGCCAAACAAGACTGCTGTGATTAGGCAGAATATTCTGAACTACAGCACCTCTGTACAGTACTCTTCAGTGGTTGCTTTTTCCACCAGTCTTATAAATAATATCTCAACTTTTAAACTTGCAAACACTTGTTTTGCCAAGGGGTTTCTGTTATGTTCTTCAGGATCCAATTAACCTGATCAAGGTACCCTGAAAGAGGACTCCCAAACTGCTAAGCAAAATTTAAATTAATTATTAAGTCCTGTCTAATTGGATAGCATCATTTCTATTTTGACTTCTCTTTTCAAATGTTTGCAGTGTAAATGTTCCAAATTGCTTTCTATACATCACATCATAAATATTCAGATCATCATTTCACTACTATTGCTAGTTTATTCTCTTCAAAGTGATTGTAAGGTGCTGAAATATTTTCCTTATCCTGGCAGAAGACAAAACAAAAAATAGTAGAACTCTTTTCAATAAGGTGTGAAGAAAAAGACTCTAAGGATTTTAAACACCATCTAATTAATTCTAGTGCCTGTAATATTGCAGAATGCACTATATAAGAGTTTCTTTAGAAAATTAGGTTTTATTTTTGATCTGAAAATATGATGATGCATACAAATTGTATCCAATAGTGATTAATTACTCTGGGATGTTAGTAAAATTTCAGTATTAAATTATGAAATACCTCTGAGAATAAGGGAAAATTTGCCATAGCTCTGGTCTTGTGAGCTTCATTAAAACTATTGTTCAACGTTTACAACGATCTTAAATGTGAATGCCAATGCAAATGATTTCCTTTTATTGTGGAAAGGACACTGTTCCTGTTGTCAATAGCTTGAAAGCTGGTTAATCTACACCTTCCCACCCATGGGAGAAGGGTGAGACATCATTCTCCAGATGAGATTTTTTATGCTGATAAGCTGAAGAAAGCAATCAGAGGACCATCAAAGATCGGGAGTTTTCCTGACTAGAGGAAGAGAGGAGTCCAGCAAAATTCGGACTTGAAAACAGATGTACTGAACTCAGTGAAATGGGGTATTTTTAATCAATTCCCATTTACTGGTGACTTTTCTGCTGTAAGGTATCTCTCTGGTTCCTGGTCTTTCCACATTTAAGCAGCATTTTCATCTGCTCAGGATTTTGAGGAGCATCAAGCTGCTGTTCCAACTGAATATAAGGGATGACTTATACAAATAGATATTTGAACATCTGAAAATAAACACACCACACAAGTATATTGCTGTCAGGGAGCTGGAGATTGTTGTGAGGGGAGTTTCAGAAAATCCACCAACTGGGCCAGTTGTATATTTGTTCAAAATCTTTCT
Source organism: Certhia americana (assembly GCA_018697195.1). NCBI lineage: Eukaryota > Metazoa > Chordata > Aves > Passeriformes > Certhiidae > Certhia > Certhia americana. The sequence goes on along the minus strand of CM031864.1, from coordinate 21,194,952 downwards.
AGTAATCACTTCTTCATACTAAAAAAAAAACCATATTAATTTCTTCCTTTTAATTTTAAATATTGATATAAGCAACAGGATATAAGCAAGCAAGATTCATACAATAAAAGGAAGTGATTCTAGAGACAAAAGTGAACCCAATGAGAAATATTGCTCTTGGGTATGATCAATGTGAATGTATCATCATGGGAATATATAACTGAGAAGGCAGTGGCATCTTCCTAACATATCCCAAGTGCTACAGTGAACCGAAATCATTATTGAAAGCATTCCCACCCACATTTGTAGGAACTTTTGAAGGTTTAAGTTTGTAAGCACAGGATGTGTCAGAGGCAGAGATATCCTCTTTGGATTTCTCTCTCTGAAGGGGAAATTACTTCCTCAGACACTTTCAGCAAATTGAATTGAATTAATAGGCCACCTTTGGAAGAAAAGGGGGAGTTAAAATAGACAGCAGTAGTTCTAATATTCAGGTTAGCATTCTAGAATATTATAAATGTATATGCATAGTTCTGAAATTTAATTATGTATGCAAGCTTACAAAGATTTTTTATTCTTTTGTGAAGCTGAGGATAAAGATTTTGATATTCAGTTTTCTTTAAAACAAAAATATATTTGTTGATGATGGTGCTCTGTTACATTTATTCTCAAACAGTTGCTTCCACTCCCTGGAAGGGCACAGAATGGGTCCTTTAACAATTAAAAACTAATTTAATGAACGTGTGCATCATGAAATCTGAATCAATTTTAGGAACCCTATCCTAAATGCCTGGTTTCTGTAATGTTAAGCAGAAGAGGCACATCATTCTTAGATTTTGCAATAAAGCTCCCTTTTTCTTATTTTTTTGAGTACAAGACTTTGGTTTCTTTATTAACTTTATAAATCTGATTTTGTCCTTATTCATTGTTTGTATCTCAAGGTTTTTCCTTTGATATTTGAAGTGCTGGTTCAGTTTTCATAAAAGTCAAGTGGAAATATGACCTGAACTTCAAGAGGGCTGAGAGTCAACTCTTAAACAAGTAAAGCATTAAGCAAATGTGTATTTAAAATGCCATACAAATTCCATCTGTTTTCTCTTATTATTGTGAAGATATTTTTCCCTGTGGGTAAATATTTTTTTTATATAACGTTAATTTAAGCTAATTAAAATACAATTTGAGTATTCTAGCAGACTGAAAGCAAGAATTTACATTTGCTTATCAAACTAAACCCGAAGAGGTCACCTTGACAGGATTTTTTTTTTTCTCTTTTTCAAACTGAAGTTTTATTTAGTTATGTCTGCACATGTACATAAAATTTTGTAATAAGGTACATGTGTTTTTTCAAGGTTAATTTTTATTTTGTTGCCTCAGCCTATCAGGTCTGAACAAAACACTTTTCCAACACTTAGAACAGCTCTTCAGATCCCCACAACCCTGAAAAACTCTCTTCAGTTTCTAACACATTCTGGAAATATTTGAGGGGTTTCTTGGTATTTAAAAAAAGCATTATCCATGTGTTCTTTATTGTGTATGTGTCTGAGCTAGGCCAGAGATCAGGGAACTCTCTTTGCAGTGAGATTGTGTTGCAGTTGTCCACCTGTCATTTCTGTAGGGCTTCAACATCCACTTTTGGTGGAGTACAAATACTAGCAGGTGAATGATTTTCAGATAGGTAGTTTAGTTAGGTTTGGGGGAAAAACATATGGTAGGAGTTTCTCTGGACCCTTCCCTGATGAATAACTGTGATTCTCACTATTTTTAGAACTGGTTTCACAGGGTGAGTTTGATTGACACTTTGTCACGTCCTGCATATTTTACAGCTACTGAGGAGGAGAAAAATGAGAAAATATTTGCAGACTTCAAGAACTCTCACTGTGGTCCTTGGCTAATTTTGTAGTTCTAAATACCGTGGTCAGCCAGGGTGGAAAGGTGGATTGATTGCCTGCTCCATGATTACACAACAGTAAATTTGAACCAGAGACTTTGGTATCTCTTTCCCAATAAAGCAGTGCCCCTGAACCCAGGAACTGGGCATGGGAATGTCTGAGGATTCACGCTTACGGGCACGTAAATGCAGGTCTGTCATCGATCCTACTTCTGTGTTCATGTCATCCTCCAGCTCTGCTGTCAAACCAGTTCTCCAGTGATCAGAAATTGTTTCTGTTGTAGCTGCAACTCCTATGCTCATGACCAACTTTGAGCAGCTCTCAGAGCTAGATGGCTAAAGCTTCATTCTGAATGTTACTGTCTTTATAATACTGCTGCTGGGCATTTGAAATACTATGGGAGTCTGTAGGAATGATCTTCATTTCCTTCCCTTATTCTTATTTTTAGTTTAGTGCTTAGGCTTGCTCTCACTTTCTTCCCCACTGCACTTCTTGTGCCTATCTCACTGTTGGTTGTTAAATGAGCAACTCTGATTGCCACTGGTCAGTAATTAGTGCAGGTTTAGTTATAAACAAATTGAGGATATATTTCTTTCCTGAAGTATCTTTACAAGTGATAAAACTAAAATCTCTCCAGCATCTATGTTGCAATCAAGAGAAACCATTTTAATGACCAGTAAATCTTCTTTCCTTGCTAATAAAATATCTTCCATTACAAAACAGTGAATCAACAGTCACACCTTGAATGATGACATTGTAAAAGGTGAAGATTTGCAGTAATAGTTGACAGTAAAAGTAGAAGCAGTATTTTTTCTGGCATTTGTTGACCTCTCTTTATTTGTCTTACTAGGAAATGCTCCTTATGCTTTCTTGCAGCCAACATCTGAAACAGCTCAGACTGTAGAAAATCTCATTGATGGACTCTCTAAGGAAGGAGTGATCAGATCACCCCAGTGGTTGGGTTTGTGTTTTCTGGGTGGATCAGTGCCAGCATTTCAGTTCACACTCAGTACTGCTCTCTGCAGTGGATTTTCTTGACTGTTCCCCGCTTCCTTTGGTTTGGTTCCCTTGTAAGGCAGCCCTGGGGCATTCTGAAAGGGATTTCTTCCCCACACCATTAGCCCAGAAGCTGAGAGCAGGGATGTGCCAGCCGTGGCAGCTCCTGTCAGCACCAGATCTGTCAGAAGTGTTTGCCGTGTGGGCTCTGGTTTCTCAGCAGCAATAATCTCAATCTCCAGGTCAGCTCCCATTACACAGCACTGTTCTATTTTTTTTTTTTTTTCTTTTAAACTGTTGTCTGCTGCAAATTAAGATAGACTGCAAGTCAATTCTGCTATTGTGTCAGTGAAGATAGCTATGAAATAAAGGCTTCTTGGGAGAAAGAAAAGCCCAAACTGTTACTATGACAGACCTTCATATTTTCATTTACGTTTTTGTTTTGTTGGAAATTGCATGTGAGGATATTTATATGTATCACACGATGCATTCTCCATGTAGCTGTGTAGCTTCATTTGCAGTCTCTTCCACCTCATGAATGGTATGTACACACCACGTGAAATGGGAAATAGCAGTAACTAATGGACACTTTTATAGAATAGCAGAATAAATAGACACATAAAAATTTGCAGTGGTCACTGCGGTACTGACTCACTGGGGTGCACTTCCAAAGAGAAATGGGGGGTCCAGAAGTAAGCGTACAAAATATTTCTATGTTTTTAAAATTACCAAGGCATTGTGTTGTTTTGGTGTGGGGCTTATTTTTCATTTGTTTTTGTAGTTAGTTAGTTTGCTTCTTTGGAATGTTTTTGTTCAATTTTCTTTAGATTTTTTTCCTGGAATGCTGTTTAACTCGCTTCACTGTGAAAACTCCTTTTTCTTCTCCAGTATAAAAATATTCTTAATTTGCAGACTCTTATTTTCTACCTAAATTCGAGATCTGAGGTTTTCAATGTCCTTTTTCTAAATCTTATATTTAACTATTTGCCATAACTAAACAAAAAAAACAAACAAACAAACAAAAAAGAATCTCTGAGTCTACTGTTTGGCAAAATTTTTTAATGTAGTTGGAGGTGTAGAGGAAAAATCTGCATTTTTTATTTTAGCAGATTAAATACTCAATACATACATTACTTCAATTTGCAAAGAAAGGGATATTGCTCTGCACATTTTCCATTGATTCTAGTCCAAGACTGTTAGAGAAGGGAAAGTTATTAACAAGAAATATAATGCACGATAGTTAAAAATATTTGCTTAAGAAATTCCATATCCCAAGATGTCATTGTTGTCTCTGCAAAGGAGCATGACTCTTTAGATAAAACCTGCTGCTGTGCTCTGGGCATGTCCTACCTGATGTGTCTACAGAGCCACCTGAAAGCATGTATACAGTTAGCTTGATCAGAGAATGGATTGTGGTAGAGAAAATAAATAAAAAACTGGAACTAGAAATCACTTGGTGTGAAAGTGCTAAATACTTCTGGGTGCATCATAAGAAAGACGTTTTTCCATGCCTTTAAGTGCATGATCCAAAAATGTCATTTTAAGGCAGTTCTGCTCTTTATAGTGGCAGTCACATAATCCAGTTAAATATTTGAGCTTTCTGAAGGTCTTTGTGCTATTGTCTATTATATATTTATATTAGTCCCTGCTACTATTTTTGAAATTTTTTTTTAATTTCTGCCATTTCCTTTCTGGATTGTTCTCTGGCTAGTTGTGCTACTGCTTCTACAACGAAATTTCCTGTATAGTTTTGAGATTTTGCTTCAGTAGAAACAAATGAGAAATGCTGGCTTACATTTGGGGTTTTTGGGTAAAAGATCCATTCAAACAGGAATGAAGTACCACAGAAAAACAGTAAGTACAGGCTGCATTTTAAAAAACAAGGAGACTGAAAAAAAAGAGTGGAAATTATGTGAATGTATTCCAACTAAATGCTACATAAGAACTGACTTACTTTTAATAAATTCTACACTTTGAGCTCAGAAGAAGGAAAACTTAGAGGGACTGTAGAAGGAACATGTTAAATTGTATGTACTGTAATGTCCAGTAGTTTTCAGTAGAAAAAGAAAGTCACAAATAGGATTGAGAGATAAAAGAAATTATTTGAAAATAGAATGCATAGCTGTTTGTTTTTTCACTTTATTTGCTGTCTGTTTTGTTCCCTTGCAAGGGACATATTGCACCTTTACACTTGAAGAATACTGTTCTTGCTACAAATAACTGTTTGCAACTCAACAACAGCACTGACACTGTGCTTGACCTGCACATGTTGATTCTGTGCTGCTTGCTCCAAAGCTGGCCACAACAAGGAGGCAGGTCTGCCACAAAGAGGGAGACAGGTCTTTGAGCAGAAGCTCATGTAAAGATGTAGATGAGTGTTAATTGAGAGAAAAACAGCCTCCTGATATGGAGGAATTTTATATGGTCACAGTGGTGCAGCAAATGCAACAAGTTAATAGTATTCCTGCAGTGGTATTTATGCAGGACTGTACATGGTTTATAACTTCTAAGAAGGAACTATGATTTGTTTGGTTTAGAAACTTTGACTTTTTTTTACTCAATTACTTTTTTAAGAGTCTGAGATTAGCATTATGATATTTGAGGTTTGTACAAATATTACCAAATATAACTGTCTGTACTTATTTGTAGTTTACTTATTAGGGACCTTCAGTGTCAGTCTTTGTAATTGTGTTGAATGATGTGGACTAGAAGAAAAAGAGTTCCTTACTTGGTACCAGTGTAGCTCATGATGTCTCATCTCTAATCTGTTTACTTTCTCAAGCCTGATGTGAAATTCTGGAGTTTGATGTTGATGTTCCTTTGAAAATACTTAACAGTATTCAAAAAAGAACCTAACTCTCCCTAACCCATAGATGTACTTTTAAGAACAGTTATTGGGGGTTTTTTGCCTATATTTTGCCTATATAATTTTTCTTATAATTGCTTGTGGTATTGAGGCATTATACTTACCATCACATTAAGATGGATTCACTTCTCTCAGTGCTAAAATATCAGCTTCATGTAAATTCTTATTGCTGGTTGTCTTTTGTTTACAGTTTTTTAATTAATAACTACTTGAATATCAGGAGTTTTGCTTAGGTGAGTTGATGACAGGAGAAAGTTGCAGAGTTCTAGTGAAGTGCCAATTATAAACATAATTTGACTTCTTAACAAAGACAATATCAAATTGTTTCAGAGTCTCCCTTCTGTTCAGTCATTATTTCACAGTCTTGTTTTGAGATCAGACAAATAAATGTACTCAAATTTTTTTCACGTATAAACAACAGTAAACGCTTCATGAGACCAAGCTGCTGCCCAGAGAAGACTTTTATTTTAGTCAAGGATGAGGCAATTTAAATCAATGTGCCCTTAGTTACAAAGGAATCCAGCTAAGAAACAGTTGTGCACTGTGAGATTACTTCATGGCTGTCCCACACACATTTTGTTGTGGTGTCTGCAGTCTGAAGAAAGCTCTGTTGGCTGGTGATGAAGCCTACCATCATCTGGCAGGAGCCAGGATGATCCCTGGTGATGGTCCCCTCAGCAGAGTGTGTCTGAGCTGCCACCAGAGGCAGGTTGGCCTGTGCCACAGGAGCAAGTGGAGTGGCACGGGAGGCCTCGTGTGCGCCCTGCTCTCAGCAGCCTCGGCCCTGTGCCCTGTTCCCTGTGCCCTGTTCCCTGTGCCCTGTTCCCTGTGCCCTGTGTCCTGTTTCCCATGTCCTGTACCCTGTTGCCCTGTGCCTTGTGCCCTGTTCCTGCACCCTGAGCCCTATGCCCTGTGCCTTGTGCCCTGTGCTGTTCCCTGTGCTGTGCCCTGTGCCCTGTTGCCCTGTGCTCCGTGGCTGCTCCCTGTGCCTGTGTCCTGTGCCCTGTATCATCTGCTGTGCCCTGTGCCTGTGTCCTGTGCCATCTGCTGTGCCATGTGCTGTGCCCTGTGCCCTGTGCCCTGTGGCTGTGCCCTGTATCATCTGCTGTGCCCTGTGCTGTGCCCTGTGCCCTGCCTGCCCTCACCCTCCCAGCCCCATGCCCAGACCCCGGGCATTGTGTGGGCAGTGCTGCCGGTGCCCAGTGCCTGCAGCCTGCTGGAGGAGCCATGGCTGGTTCTGTGCCATCCCTGGGGAGGGCTGGCAGAGCCCCCTGGCAGTCACTGTGCCCAGGGACTGTCCCTGGAGGGCAGTGACAGCAAGCCATGACCTGAGGAGCAGTGGTGCTGGGCGGTGATCCCCAGGCCCTGCCATGGCAGCTGCTGTGTGCACAGGCTGCTCCCCATGGAGCCATTTCATAACTCTGCTCTCACCTCCACACACGTCCTGCTGGGCCCGACTGGGGCTTTTTTCTGTGTTTGTGCTTTTGTTTTTGTTTTCTTTTTCTTAGCTACCATTTGCACCTCTGGATAATTATAGGACCTGGGTAGCTACCACCAAAGGGCATAACTCAATTTAAAGAATAAAATATGTTCAGGCTCCTACGTTGCAGATGGTCATGCTGGGCTTCTGCAGGCCTCTGTGGCATTATGTGGGCTATTCTAGAATGGGAGCCAAACATTGTTACTGATTTGAGACCTAAATGATTATTTAAATTTAGACTGAGGAAGAGATTAATTTCTCTTTAAAGTATGCTGTCAGAATTAATGCAGGTTCATTCTTTTCTCTGGTGTGCCTTCTTGTTGGAGGAGACCATCTGTTTGTCTAGGGAAGCCATAAAATAATATTCGATGTGAGATTTGCACTGAAACCTTGACATCTAGCAACTGCAGTTATGAAAATTATCTAAATGTGCCTAATTCATTTATATTTTAATTCCAATCCATCAGTGTCAGATAAAATAAGTTATTATTTCTTCTATTCCTGGGTGGCACCTATAATAGCTTTATGTTGTCTGAATAGTAAAATGGTAAGTTTTGAAGTCTTGCTGCAAGCCAGGGGCTTTTGACAAGGACTGCCCAGATGAAAGCTTTTTTTTTTAAATTATTAAAATTCTTTGTATTTCTGTAGTTAATGATTATATTTAATTTCTTTAAAATGATTTGCCTATCATAGCTGTTGGAAGCCATATGTGAAGAGAATATGAATTAATGGTAAAGCAAAAAGCAGGTAAAATGTTCTGGATATCAGGACAGTGATGCGACTTGAGAAGAAACAGATTCTGTTGGCTGAACTGATTGAGACAGTTTCCTTTTAATGTTGCAAAACTGGAAAAATACATGGAAATTAACAAAGCAGTTGTGTGCTGTTCCAGGTCTCCTAATTTGGCTCATCCCATTAAATTGGTGACTGCATCATTCTTTCAAAAAGTATTTATATTATTTCTTTCTTTGCAAAGATTGACTAGCTTTAGAAATATGTGTCTAGATACATGGATTATAGGGCATCCCTTGACTTTATCTTAAGCACTACTTAAGGATTTATATAATGAAATGTTTCTGTGATTTTCAGAAAAAATATCTTTGCTAGTTTCTGGGAGGTGCTTTTAGGATAATCCAAGTTATCTCTTTTTAAGAAGACTCAAATATCAGAAAACAATATCCTTCACATGTTCCTAAGATTAATAACCAGACAAGTGATGACAGCATACTGTTTTCCACAGGGGCTTGTATGATGATTTCTTTTAAATAAAAGTAATTTATTTTTATTTATTTATTTTATTTCCTTTTAGGCTGCCATTCCACTAACCTCAGTGATTTCATATTTTTAACTCCTCTTTTAGGCGTGACATTCCTAAACCCATTGGTCGTGTGAATCTGTTGGCCCTGCCAAACAGAGACCTGTGCTCATAGACTGTGGCCTGGAATGAAACATCAGGGCTCAAGGCCAGGTCTCTAGAAATAACAACCTGAAGGGATTATCTTCTTCTTGAAGTAGTATTTTCATATCTTCAAAACTTTCAAACTAATTTCGCCCTGGATACACCAGAGAATATACTGTGTGTTTCTTCAAGCCTCCCAGCTGAAAGGTGACAAAAATGCCAAGTCCATAGTCCATTCATTTAAAAAATTCATATTTTAAATGTTTTTTTCATGTAACAAAGTGAAAATTGACTCTTTTATTGCCACATAAATGGCAAACTATTTCTGGAACATAACCCTTCTTAAAGCTCCTATTTGAATTCCAATTATTTTTACTAATCAAGGGTTGCCTCCTTAAAAGGGCATTGATGTCATTATCAACCTAAACACGTAAGAAGATGTGGGATAAAATGATTTTATCATTAACAGAGCTGCTTGAGCATATTTGAAACAACCTCGCCATTTTGGGCTAAGCTGGGTTATGATTCAGGCCTTCAGCAGTTTGCAAAGAGTAATGAATAAACAGGCGTGAAGTAATAAACAGGGAAAAAGAGAATTCTGCCTTGTTTCATGTCTGCTTTTGATCTGCTATTGACAGAACAAAGTATTGTAACTACATACAATTACATACAGTTACAAACTGTATTGTAACTACATCCTCTTTAAGACAGAAAATGAAAATATGACAGCTACATCAGAGATTAATTCAAGGACTTTTAATCAGTGAAATATTTTTGGTTTTTCTGCCTCAGACTCAGGTGTTTTCTTCATAATGCCAAAGACTTTACACAAATTTATTTTTATAAAATATTCAATGACAAATCCTTTAATCTGAAAGTTTTGGTGTTTCTTTTTTCTTTTTAAAGGACAGTTTATACCACTTCATAAATTTGCACTATGCAAACCCAGAGGTTCTGACTTCTGTTTTACAAGAGAAAACTGAAGTATATTGTATCTGTTGGTATGCTAAGCTTCTTTTCTTCCCTTGTCTCTTTACTGAAAGTAATACAGCTATTCTTGCTATAAAATATCTTTGTGTTACGGGGAGCAAGTGTGGCAAGAGGCTTTGTTCTGAGGTTCTGAAAATTAGATTGATTTTCAGTAACTGGCTAATTTGCTAGGAGCATACTAAAGCTCTTCAAATAGATATGGTTAGCCTAGAAAAAAGAATATGATGAATTCACAGGTTTTTGATTTTAATTTTCTGGCTTTTGTGTGCATGAGCAAAGATTTGTTTTCTGTGAATGTAAGCACAGCTAACAAGAAGACTTGAGAGACAGACTCATAGGTACTGTGTTGTGCCATGGTCTGCTGGTCATCCTGGTCAGTGCAGCTGCCTCCTCCTGTGAAAGAGGAGAGGTCTGGTGCTCGTTTAGGTCTCCCTCTGAGATGGGCTTGGGACTCTGTCAGGACACACAGCTGGTTTGGGTTTAGAAGGACTAAAAGTTGGCTTTGATTTTGTTTGCTATTCCACCAAGGAACAACAAAGTTTGAAGGTTCTTGAATATTCTGACAGCAAACTCTCAAATGTCTTTCTGCACTGTTGTTTTCATGAATGAAAGGAGCTTTTTGTAAAAAAGCAAGGCAACTGCTACTCTCCTTTAAGAGTGCAAAGAAATTCTACAGTGCCATGGCAGTCTAACAAACAACATCAGCAGAAACAGAAGTTAATCGTTGAGAGAGTGAGTCTGTGGTGAGGTGCTGTTTGCCATTAGAACTTTATCCTATGCTCCACAGAGTAAAGCCCACCCACTACTTAATTTCCATTATTCAGTCACATTCACTCTAGCACAAAATACCAAATTCTCCAGAATTATCCTCTAAAAAAGTCCACCTAATTTTGTCATCAAGTTAGAGTGTGCCTAATGTGTGGTTAAACCTAGAGCTGTGACAGAAACAAAGGTATTTTGGAAAATAGAAAGAGATTGACTGTCCACTGTACTTGAGGGATGCCAAATATATCTTTTGTCATCTATTTCCCTCCTAATAATAATAATAATTTCAATTAGCTGTCCATTTACAGTGGCTATTTTTGCAAGTGAAAAACTCATTTAAAATTAGATCATTAGAAAATTGTTTTTATTTTGTTAGGTTAGACACAAAATATAATCATCCTTTCCAAAAGAAATTGTCCTATCCATTTCTTGATCTGCTTTTTTGTACTGTTGGTAAAAAAAAAGCATGTAAAATGATTATTTCTTCTGTTAAACCTCAAAACATCACTCTCAGCTATTTCATGTATATAAATCAGAGAATAGCTAATTAATTAGTCTCATCTTTTCACTCTCTAAAAAGAAATACTGTTATTCATTCCATTACTTGCTGGTTGTTACTACAGTTTCAAGAGCCAAACCTCACAATATAATTTAACTAGAACTAGGTATGTGTCTGGGCTTTTAATGTTGGGGTTTTGGTTTTTTTTTTTTGTTTTTTGTTTTTTTGTATTAGTTTTCTCCCATTTCAGTGTATGTTTCTTCTGCCTGTGCTCCATATTATTATTATAAGTTAAGCAATTCAAACTGTAGTGAATTATTATATTTTAAAAAGTCAGTAACCTAAGTGGCTTTATTATAACCACTGTAAGCTGCTTTTCTTTTTCTAGTTTTGCAGAGAGAAATACCTATATTGTGTCTAGAAAAGATTTTCAAATGCCATGCTATTCACCAGATACTTAGGGACAGTACATTTAGAACTAGAGTGGATAATATGTATACTTTTCTATCCATTCAGTCAGTGGTTAAGGCAGGAAATAGCTTTGATAGTGAAAACCAGGGTTTTGTAAAATGCTTAAAGATGAAGAAAGAACAATGATGCTTCTTCCCTTGCTGTTTCAGAATCCATTTGCTTTTGTATATACAGCAACGGAGTGAGTTTCCTAAACTGAGAAATGTTTTACTCTGCAAGTGAGTAGCAGCATGAGAATCTGAATTGGTAGATTCAGCTTGTATTATTTACATTTTTTTATGCACTCAGAAGTAAAATCCTAGACCAGCCATTAAAAAACAGTTCATGGATGTCTCAAGGGAAGGGGTGTCTAATATACATATACCAACAACTCAATAAAGCTTGTTTGACTCTGTATCTCACTCTGTAACTCTCAATTTATTTACACTTGTATCAACCTTTTGTGAATTTCAGAAAATTTTGGTAGCAGACCATTATGTGCAATTAATCTTCTTTTCACTCTACTTTTCTCCCCATATGTTCCACTGCATCTTATCTAAAATGAAGCCTAAATCTAAGCTTTAAAACAGAGTGTGAGATTTATGATACCATCTTTCTCACAGCATCACAAAGGGTACAATGTAGGAAAAAGTCTCTGCAGAAGCGGCTATCACTTACATAGATAAAAGGTGGGGATAATGAATTGTTAAGTACTGTATTTCTTTGAGATAAAATAAATCAGCCAAGGTCCCTTGAAAAATTTGGGCAAAATTACATGAGTCAACCTTGATAGCACAAGCCAGTCTGTTACTTGTACCACTAAGCCTACATATGCAACTGGAGATCTGAATTTTGTACTTTCTGCCTTTATATCAAGTCTAGTAGAATATTCTGCAATGGGATGTGAAATTTGTTTTTTTACAGATGATGATTAAAAAAACAGTGCATGTTGGCTCTTTCACCTTTGCCTTGGTATCTCACTCCCACTGAGTGCCTAAATGCCACCACTTGTTTCTTGCTCTCTGAGAATCAATGTGTTGCTAAAGAAGTTTTGTGTACTTTCATAATGTCAGATTATTTTTTTTCTGTACAAGTCAGCACTCAGAAAATGTTCTTTCCACTTTCCAGGCCTGTTTTAGTATCCAGTGATGATAATAGTAGAATCTTTTTATTGGTGGGGTTTATCCAGGTTTGGGTCTTTTTTTTAAAATTTTTTTTTAACTTCTATATAAATTAGCCAAAACTGTCAGGTAGGCAAGCAGAACCTGCTGCTAAGCAACAAAGCTGCATTACCTGGAGAATAATATTACACTGCACTGAATACTGACAGAATTGGCAAATAGTCTCAGAGGTAGGAGATGATTCCCCATTCTGTTACAAACCTGCAAATACAGATGGAGATAGGGATTAGCAATCTAGAGGTTTTCTGGTTTAATAATTTATAGATTGTGTCTTTCTAAAACATGCATTTCAGTTGAAGTCAGGCTTATCATTGCCTATAATCTATTAAGCATCATGAAATCTACAGATAAGCAATTTTGAAGAACCCAAGTACAATCTATCAGGCTGTGAACATCTAGTTTTGTCTTTATAGCATTAAGAAAATTCTTTGGAGAAGCCAAACTTGTAAATGTTGCAATTTCCTAAAAGCTGAATTAGTCTTTTTAGTTTAGTATCCAGTAATATGTCAGTCAAAAGTAAAGACCATTTACAATGATAAAATTATCCAGCTATGGATAGCAGGTTATTATTCTGCAGTAGATGGAATATCACTGAATAGAAAACCTGAAAATGTATTTTTCTGAGATTCATTCTGGTAATGGTCTATTTTATGTATTTCAATATATACTGCTTTGTAACATGTCACATGCATTTTCCTCTTTATGTCTGAGATTTCTTTAGCTTTGATGTTGGGCTGGATAAACCTCAAATCCTTGACTTTGCTTTCATAAATGCATGTATGCTTTTAGGAACATTTTAAAATGATGGAGATTCCACATTGCCTTTCTGCAGCTTGGTGTATTGTACTGGTTAATTGTCCATAATGCCCCCAAAATAATAACTATAATCTCTCCCTTAAATGTCTTGCTGTGGCTTAAATATCTCTTTTTGGCCTTTTCACCAAAGACATAGGGACCAGCTGATTTATTTCCTCCATATAATGCATTGTTTCAGTCATGATGTGAAAGGAAGGTTCAGAAAGTTGAAGTGGAACTGATCATCACAAAGCAACTGTGCTAAATATTAAATAAATTAAAAAATACTTATAGTTACTTTGCTATGTCATTTCATGCATAGTCAATGCTCTGTGAAGGATGCCTCAGTCCTGTCATGCTGTGTAAAACAGAAACAACCAGTTCTATACCTACTTGAAAATATATAGTCTCTTTTTCTGAGAAAAGAAGCTTAGTGTCTTCCTAATTGGTGCATTTCACTGCTGCAGAACCATTTGTTGAGGGGCCAGTCCATCAATCTCTCCTGCATTTGGGCAGCCCTTCACATCTGGCTCCCACAGCCAACACGTGGGAATGGGCTTTGCAAACCTGCAGGGCCATAGTGCTCTGCACGCCACAAGCCACCCTAAGTGCTCTCCAATGCAATCTGCAAAGGCATGCAGAAAACTCTAACTTTCTTCACATAAACGAGTACTGGGAAGCAGAGCAGCTCACCCAGGTGTGCTGTGTTTTCACATGTTCCTCACTGTTTTCATAAGGCTGGACTGGAGCTCTGTGCAGAAGTTGTCCTGGCATCAGGCACCAGTCTGTGCCTCAGTGGTGGCAGCCAGGCTGTAATTTATCTGACACGCCTTTGTGACTTCCCTCTCAATTCCAAAGTAAATGGTTTTCTCACATCACTCAAATGCACAACCAGGTTAGCAGTAGCTGCCACTTTTCAGCCTAGCAGCACAAAAAGGACATAAAATGCCACTTGCCATCATTCTTTTTGTGCTTTTCTCAGCATGCCCAGCAGTGAGTTTCCTGGCTCCCCCTTGGCCCTCTGGTGAATCAAACTCAGAAGCGTTCTGACTAGCTGAAGAGCTGAGGAGGAATAATATTCATTATAAGCAGGTCATATGGCATTTAAACCTCCTCTGATCATGCAGCCAAATCTATCAGTGTACTAATTCACTCAGAGGAGTGGATGCAAATTTTCCTTGTCTAAATGAACTAGCCTTGAAAGCATTGGTTTCAAAGAATTTTGATATGCATCTTTTCCAAATAGAACTGATTTGTGAGACTCGTTTAGTAAACAAAGTAGGGAATTATTAGTCTGCTCCCAAAGAATTTCAAAGAATTTTCTAACATTGGACTCAGCAGTTCACAGGTCTTTACAGACATTTACAGGTCAGATGAACAAAGAATCCCTTTTCTGTATTGTTGGTCTTCCTCAGCTGCATTTGTTTACTGTCACAACGCCTTGGTTCAGTTTGATTAAGGCATGTTTAGCTCACTCTGCGCAGATATGCTGTGTATGTATAAAAGGTGATGTGAAGTAAGGCCTCAGTTTTCTGGTTGCAGCCATTGTGGTTCTATTTAATTGGTGTCATTACCACCTTGAATTTAGTCCTCTCTTTAAGCAGGGGTTTAGGTAGCAGTTTTCCCTGTCAGCTATTAAATAAGAGTCATTCCCCACCAAGTACTCATTGTTACCCTCTTCATCATGAAAGCACTCCCAAAACTTGTTTTTCAACCATTTTTACATGTAGAGCACTACTGGTATTTGAACCACTTTGTTTTCCTTTGTAAGGATTTTTTTCATTTCATTTTGATTTCTGACCTTTTTCAGAGATGCTAGTTTATGTTGAGATTATGATTCTGATGGATGGTGACATTTTCTAAGTTGGTGGGGTCACCAAAGGCACATTTTCTTGAAACAAACATTTTTATTTTTGTTTTCTGTTATTGGTCCCACAATAGACTCTTCAGATGGGCATGACAGGGAGTTGTTTCCAAGCATGAAGAAACACTTTAAAATTATCAAAATCCTTCTTTCAAACAAATTAACATCGCAGGTTTCCAGTGACAAGTTTCTAAAGATGATCATGTGAACAGTAGTTCGTCCAGTAATTTATTCAGGCCATCCAACAGGATCACTTCATCCTCCTTTGTCCTGCACAAATGATTCAATATCGACAGCATGGACAGCTCTATGCAACAGGCTATCACCGTGTTAGTACTATTGTCCTGAACCACAGTGCAAAGTTTTCAGTGCATTAAAATGAGCACAAAGCCTATTCAGGACTGCAGCCTTCTGTAACCTTGGAAACGATTATATATATGTTCATTTGTGAGACAATCAATTTATTACAGCAGTGTCAAATTGTTTTGAAGAGAAAGTGAATTGCCCTGTTTCATTTGTTAAAATGTATTTGTATGACTCATCTGCTGTTGTTATCACTCAAACTATTATTAATAGTAGTAGTACATTTAATGAACACTTCCTTTTTTTTGTAGTACTGGGCAACTTCATTGAATGGTGAAGCACAAAGTCTTGGATTCTATTTAGTTTTGGGAGACATTATGCTCAAAGGCCCAATGGAGACAGGTAAAGTTGTTACTTGCTAAATAGATACTTTTCTGAGGGCTTTGTAAGCTTTATTTATAGTCAGTGCATGGGGCAATTAAAGCAGGAGAAGGCTTTAACAAGTGACTAATGTAATGATAAATTGGGAATTTGTTTTCCTTTTTTGTTTCAAAATACAAGTATTAATATTGCACAACATTGATTACACTATTCTAGAGAATAGTGAATTCAATTCACACTCAATTCATGCTTTCAATTTTAATCATGGACATTAAGTTTAGCATTTGTTTAAAATGGGTTTATGTGAAAAAAACACTGATCTTTTTGAAGACTGCCCTCATCTTTCAGTGTTACTGATAGTTATGTATATTCAGCAAGACATGATTATTTCCTGATAAAAACCCCCAAACATTTGGCAATCTTTCTTTCTGATTTAAAACAAGAGTAAAATATGTCTAGAGCTTTCCATAGCTGTAACACATCGTGTGTATCAGAGACAGAATGTCATCACACTGCTCGTTAGCACATGTGGAGCCACACTCTGCTAAATTCCCAATGCTGGGGCCTCACTGTGCTCTGTGACTTAACCTCCATTTCACAGCTACATATGGCTGCTGGCAAGGGACCCAGCTTAACAGGGAACAGCAAAAGCAGCTA
This sequence comes from Certhia americana, assembly GCA_018697195.1. NCBI lineage: Eukaryota > Metazoa > Chordata > Aves > Passeriformes > Certhiidae > Certhia > Certhia americana. The sequence continues at coordinate 21,178,458 of CM031864.1, read as the reverse complement.
TGTGGGAAGGCTGGGGTCTTTTAAAATATACTAAGGGTTATTTTATAGAGGTTTTGCAAAGCAAGTGTGAATCTGATGAATGCCAGAAGAATGCAGTTGTCACTAGATGTACCTTTGAAATGGCACAGTGGGTTTTGCTGTTGGCTCCCTCAGCATCATGTTGCAAAAGGGGAATTTTGTGTTGTCTCCAGCAAAGACATAGTTGCACAGTATGTGTGTATACAAATGCTTTTGACAAATAACTCATGTTTAATTCCTCTGGCACTTTTATTACAAAGTGTCCCTGACACTATCAGTAAACTTTTTTCAGCTTTTTTGGGGTATGTCAGTTCTTCCACACAACAGCTTTGGTTTGATCTTTTTTTCACACTGGACTGAAAATAAAGTATTTTGAATATTTTCTTGCAATAGAATTGTGTCAGAACAGATGCTCTCAATTCAGAAGCCTCGATTTTTCTACAAAAAGTTTCAGAAGATTTTAAAAACTTTTGGACTGAAAAGCATTGTAGGAAAGCAAAATGTTTCCACTATAGTTTTGGTTTCAATGAAAGGCCATAGAACCATCTTCTGTGAATTCTGCAAACCATTGAAAAGCTTTGCCTGGAAAAAGAGCTTACTCCTCAGAAAGAATTAAATCTTTATGGCACAAATAGAAGTTCATCCACTAAAGATAGTGTCAAAATTCATATGGAAAGGGGAAAATACTCTATCTCAACAAGTAACAGTAAAATGAAAATAAGTTATCATAGAGCAAGAAGATGTGGCTTAGTGATGGGATGTTTTATTTTATAGCTGAGTGTTACTCACATCAAATAGAGTTATCAATACCTAGGTGAGCATCTTGTCCCTCCAAGTTTGTGGATATGAAGTAGTTTTTAGCACTGGGAGTAATACATGACTCTCAAGATTGGGAGGGCTGCTTCTATAGCCAAGTGGAGCTATTCTTTTTGGACTCACATCTTTCCATAATTGCACTATTCATTCCTACTGCATGTCATGGTAAATAAATGCTTTCAAGTCCATGTGCTGTGTAGAAGAGACAGCAGGAGATATATTTGAAATCTGCCTTTCCATTTTAGTGTCATATACAATCACTGAAAGAGGCAACACACATGAACAACTTAACTACTTAATGGTTTCCCCTTAAAATTGCAGCTTGATGTTAATATGTCCTGAAATATCTTTAATTTTTCATTATACCTGTAATTATTCACATATTAAGAATGCAATTGTTGTGTATAAATATTCATGTTTGTGAATGAAGGTATTAAGGTATGTAGAGGTCAGATTCTGTACTGCAGTGAATCACAGCTGAGAAAAACAACAGCGTAGCCCGATGTGTTTTTTACTGGAAATGGGCAGTGAGAGCTGCCAGGCACCGAAAGGACAGCTGGCGTGGCAGCATTTGACATCCTGTGTGTAATTGATTTTGAATGCTTGACAGGTTTTTATAATGGTGCAGGGCACTTAGACCAGCAGGTAACTGTTGGGAATAGATTGAGTGGTGGTGAACCCATTTTCATATTACTCTTACTTGAGAATCCTTTAGACACACTTAACATCAAAGATATGTTCTCTTTTAAGTTCAAGCGCTTGTTAACTGTTACACCCCTTTTTATCAAATTCCAGAAAAGCAGAACAACTTAAAAAACCTGTTTGTTATTTAATTAAGTGATCACTGCTAAAGATGAAATTTCAAGTAAAGTTTATATATCAAGTAGGAGTAGGAAATAAAGTATTGGCTGGGCAAACCAGCCTTTAGTTTTCATGTCCAAGTTATTTTTGTTGGTAAGACCTGAGCAGAGGATCACTTGTGAAATTGATGTCAGAATTAGATGCACCAACCTGATAATTACAACCACAGAAGAGACAAGCTATTTCTTCTGTCTGTTTGAAGTGATGATATCTTTATTTTTTAATATGTGCTCATTGGGCTGATCAAAATAATTCAACAACTCTTAGAGAGCTACTGGGTTTGTTTTCCTTTTGCATTGCAGGGCTGCAAATTGTCAATTTAAGGAAAAAAAAAAAATTACATCTGTAAATAGATTTGATTTTATCTGGGGTTTACCACCTGACCTGGATCTTAGAAAGGGATTAGTGGAAGTGAATGCCTTCATTCTGGGATCCTGAATTGACTACCTGGTAAAAGAGTTTGCATTGCAAATAGTGAAACATAATGTAGTGTCTGAAAATCAGGCTGCTTGGAGTCAGGCATGCAGATACTGGAGATTCAAAAATGACCAGTTGCTGTAAAAATATGGGTCATACACTTCTGGACTTTTGGTCTTCAGACTTGTGGCAAAGTATTTTGTTCATCAAGGATATTTTAAAGCTCTGTCATCATTTGCTGCCAAAGGTTTGGTGTTTCGTACCCAGTTCATTAATGTTGGATATTTGTATTTGGGACAATAAAATTTCTCACATAATGCGTGGTAAATATCCAAAACAACTGCTATGTTCAGTTTAATAAATTGTGCCAAGCATTGTTCATAATATTTTATTAATGACTGTGAATTGGATCTAGAAAATGTTACAGTAGTTGGACTGGCCATTCATCCAAAATATATAGGCACTTAATTGTGTCTAAGCAGCTGTCAATTTTGTATGTCCTTAAGATGACCCTTTCTCACTTGGCTGATCACATCAGGTTCAGAGCCTCTGAAATGTTCAGACTTGTACCAGAAGGGAAAATTTTGCTTGTGACAAAACTGCAATGGCTTAACCATTATGGTGCATGTCTAAATCTTAAAATATCTCTGAAAAAATATTAAGAGCTACAGGAAAGGACAAACAAAGTTGAAGCAAATTTTCATCGAAGTCTAAATATCTTTTCACTGTGGTTTGTATGCTTGTAAAGTAATTTGTTCAGTAATTAAATGAGGTATTTTTGTATATAGGCACAAAGTATTTCCAAGCTGAAAGGACACACATTAATGTGCTCGTTAAATTAATTTCACCAGCGATTATTTTTTGAACAAAACCATGAAAGGATAACCCCCTGGAGACAACAATTTTCAAAGAAATAGAGGGTAATGGCCTTAGTATTTTAGTTTACAAAGTTGATCAGATAATTTCAAGTCTGGCTACCCAGATCCCTTTAGTTGTACAAGCTGTCCTTCATTTGCTGTTGCAGAGATTTGTGGTGTTTTATGACCGAGTAAAGCTACAATGCTGTCTCAGTGTAATTTGCAATTATTGGAGCAGAGGAGGGAAGAAAAATTAAATCAAGAGACAAAAACTTGCAGTAGAGTCTTGGAGATCCTGCAACAATACTTTTTCATAGCAAAGCTGGAAAGTGCTGTGGTTTAGCTAATAATTGTAGCAAATATTACAAATAGCACTTGTGCATTTTAACCCATTCATTAGTTTAAAGCTAATAAACAGCCACTTAAGTACTGCAGTTAATCTCATCAGCTCTCCTAGTATCATCTTCCTAAGATTATTTGCATACTAGAGGCTTCTTGACTCATTGGAGGAAGATATTTTATTGCCATTAGGTATTTATTAAAAATGTCTGACACAAAATTGATATTTCTTTGTCACAAGAGAATAATAATTTATTAATTTTTTTTTTTAACGGGCTTTCCCTCCCATTATTTAGAAATTAATTTTTGGTTATTAGTGTTTCCTAAAAGGTACTCTCAGGCAAAACATTGCTATAAAGATCTGAATGACTTGAAGGATATTTTTAAAGAAAATACTTTTTTGAGATACCCACTACTCTCCTTTTGGTTTAATAATTCCATTTGCACACACAAGAAAGTAGCTGTTGTCAGGTAGACAGCCTTGAGATTCTAGATGAGAAAGGTTAGGTTGCTCTGGTTAGGTCTTGGAGACAGTCCATAGAAAATTAAGAATAATACACAGAAAATTAACTTAGATTAGCCTAAAATAGCATAAAATAGTATTTGTCACTTAAAAAGAATCACTAATAAGACTAAAGAATGCATATCAAACACGTTACAATAAGTACACATAAAATGCAGAAGCACTTGAACTGTGTGATGTTGGCCTCAGTGATATGTTGTGTTCTATTAAAATGTACACATTGCAGAAACTAGTGTTTGTTTGTTTGTTTGTTTGTTTAAGCAGGAGCGTATACGTCGTTTTCTTCTGTGGGTTTTTTCTTTTACCATTTAATTTTATTTTTTTAAAATAAGGGAAATCTTAATCTAGTTAATCCAGGACCTACTGGTCCCCTGTGGTTAAAAACTGGGGAAATCCTCTGAGTGAAGGCACTGTTTCTTGCACTAAAATGTGACAGAGTGATAATTTAAATTATGAAGGAGGGCCAGTTCCCACTGAACGCTATCTAAGCAGAATTTAGCATACCTGTCATAGTCCATTTAATTTTCAGGAGTGTTATGCATCTGCTGCCTCCCAAAGCATAATCTTGGGAAACCAATTTGTATCAATATTTGACTCATATATTCAAAACCTTTATCCTGTGCTAACCACTCCACAAACTTATTTAAATATGCTGGGTTCTACCAATGTTGCACCAGTGTGTTTTGCACAGTAAAGGTAGATGGTCTAAATTCATGTCTGCAAAATTTCTCAGAAGCAAAATGAAGTGTGCTGTAGGCTTCCTGGAGTATTTTGCTATCACAAAACAAACCAGATGAGTTTTGAAGAACAATGGTTTCCTTTCCATGTAACTTCAGTTTCTGTGCTGCAAGACTGTGCCTGTTCCTGGAAACAACAGAAAAAATGAATAAGATCTTCCATTATTTTCCCAGAATCTTTTCAGTAATTAGAAGTTAGACTTTTTTCTTCCATTTTTGCCTCTTCTACTTTAGTGCTAGGGGAGGAAAAACCTGGTGCTAAATGTTCTGTTCCAGATTCTTCTCTCATTTATATCATGCTGAACAAATACCCAAACACAGGCCAGTAGCATCTGTTAATTTTGCGCTTTATTACTTTGCACAGGTTATTTAATTTTTTTTTTAATATATAAAAGACAGGAAGTTCTCCGCCCTACACAGCCTTTAGCATTCATATCATTTGCATGTAAGCAGTTTTTAACTGTATCCATGAATACAGTTAATTTTAATATATGTAAATAGTCTTCTGTCTAAGCCTTGATCTTAGTTGGATTCTTTTGTAGTTGTTAAATAGAATTTATTGCAATTGTATAATTTATTATATCATGACAATGGTTTCTTTCCCTCTGAAATCCCTTAAATGTTCCTTATCAGAATGGTCCTACACCACTAAGGTTTCAAAATTATTTACTTCACATGATCACAACACAGTTTGAGGAAATATGAATTTCTGCCATGCCAGATGGTAATGGGCATTGATGGCTTTTTGAGTGAAAGAGGTAAGAAGCTTCTGAATTTCTTTTCTTCCAAAAGTCATGCCTTTCCATGAAAACTTTATTCCCACCTGCCAGCAAAGACAGGTTTTTCAAAAGTGATCCCTATCTTGCATCCAAAGGAATTGCTGTATTTTAGCAAAATAGGTTAATGGAAAGTTCACCTTTATTCTGTGTCTAAAGATTTTTAAAATCTCTCTGAATATTTTTGGGCAAAAGCGGCTGTCTGGGAAGTTTGCTGTTTTTGTCATGACCCCGGGAGCTCCTGTCTGGCTGGTTTGGGATTTCAGCTGTCTGTGGGCAGCTCACAGGAGAGACTGTGTCAGTGCAGCTCAGGCAGTGTGATTGGCTAAAATATTGTATTTATCCCAAGTGAATCATAGGCCAATTTTTGAGGATAGTGATGCTGTTGGTGCTGATTATCAGACTTAAGGACATCTGACCATCCCTGGTTGCAGATCAAGTAATGTAACTTTCTACTACCATGACATTTAACCTTGAACATTTGACTTATTAACATGAGTATATAGTTTAACATAAACAACCATAGGGAGTAATTTATATTTTTTTAACAATGAGCTATACCATTGTTGTAAGCAAACTTCAAGTGTAGAGCAGCTGTAGGAGAGTTTCTATAATGTAGTTTTCATTCAGAGGGAACAAACAGATTTGTGTTGCTTCCCAGAACGAACTGCATAGGTAAGTGATGCCTACTCAAGTGATAAATTAGGTGCTATATACTATGACAAGTGCTCAAAAATCCATATGTATTTGGAAAAGTAGCTTTAATGATAAAATAGGACTTTTAGGCACTGGAGTCTTCAAACAATGCATGAGTTTGATGATTTTCTTTGGTGCCCAAATTTAGTCATGCTTCATATTTTACCAAATGTGCTAAAATCTCACAGTAAACCAAATCACATTAAAACAAAAAAGGCAAGACCCCAATCCAAAGAGGGAACAAAGGGGATGACAGTTATTAGTTTAAAAATGAATGCAGTCATCTCACAGCCAGTTTTGTCAGCATTTTTTCTTGTGTATCTTTGTCCACAAGCAAAACACATGGGTTAAAATATGTCCTCAACACTGTAAGGGTGAGTGTGTAATAATGCTTTAGATAACATAAAGAATTTGATCAGTGAACAGTAGTATTTGTTTGTTTGGGTTTTTTTTTTATCTTGTTATTCCATTTATTCTAGTCTTAATAATTTTACTTATTAATTGTTCATAGGTATTTTATTCAACTGAAGTCCTTAGTGTAAGAAAGCTGTAATGTTAACATGAGTTCTCTTATCATTGCACATTCTGTCACAGGTAATACAACCAGTCTGTTCAAGGCTGTGGGATGAGGAATTCACTAGGAATGGGTGTGAGGCTGAGTAGGTGGCTGTGGTTTACTCTGCACATCTACCACCAAGTAATCCAAGTGCCTGGAAATTTGTGAAGGAGTTGTCATTGCAGTGAGCTGTTGAAAGGGCTTTTTGTAATCATATGTTACCATGCTACTTTTCTACATTGCTACAAAAAGCAGTGACTGTATGATCTTACTGTGATTAAGACCTGACTGACCTGACTTTGGATTTTGAAGCAGTTTGTTTAAGTCCAACTTTCTGTAATGTTGAGAGTGGATGATTTTATTTTAACTCTGAATACAAAAAGAGAGATGCAGATGGATTTTCAAAATTCTCCCTGTTTTTTTTTTTTTTTTTTTTTTTTTTGTTATTCTACTCAGCTGTGAAGGTGCTACATATTCTGACTAGAACAGTCTGATAATATACAGTTCTATTTCTCATAGGAATTGAATTTTAATCAGGAAAGAAAAAAGGCACTTGGGAATAAGAACTGCCAACATTCATTAGTCCTTGAATTAGGAAGTTACATAAGCCATCAGTCTTACAACTTGGTGGTGTATGGTAGGATGGGTGGATCTCTGACCTTACAAAGGAGCATCACTGGAGTCAGGTGTAGGATCAGAACAACTTTATGAATGCAATAATTCCCACTCTTAATGGCAGCCCCTTAAAATTATGTACTGTTTCCTTCCCACGTCTTTCAAGTAATGAATTCCCTCTTAAAAAAAAAAAAAAAAAAAAAAAGAAACAAAAGTGGTTGAGAATCAATTCTTTTTGTGTAGAGAGGTTTAAGCCATAATGCTGTATGGTTATAAATTGCATTGTAGAGCTGTCAGCTATGGTTTCTGTATATATTTCTTACCCATTGCTAACAGATGGCCAAAAATTTAGAATTTCCTTTTAATGGATCTATAGCCAGATCTCTCATACTGATGAATTTGTTATCAAAAGTAGTACCTACTGTGCCTGAATGTTTTCTGAGTACACTGAACTTTTATCAGTTTCTGACCCTAAAAACTGAATTGAACGATCCATTAAATTCAGCCAGCTGTTCACCAGCCTCCTTTGATACCTAAATCACATGAACTAATTTTTCTCTCTTAACTGTTGAAATTTGTGAAACCATGAATCCCTTAACTGAACATGACTCCCAGTGGCAAATATTTAAAATTGTGACCAACATGAATACCATCTCTGTTTCTTTTTCTGTCATGAGGAACTAGCACTGGTGCAGTTGGCATAATGATAGAGAATCCAAGAAGAGTGTTGATTCTTCAGGAACACTTGCAGCCTTACACATGATTAAATTCTTCAATTTCTCCCAAAAGAAAATCCTTAATTAATCCATTATGATATATCTGGGGAGACCTCCCAATGCAATCTCTACAAAAATTCCATCCCACTGTAGTCCATTAAATATCTGCTTTAAAATGTTCTTAAAGGGTTTGCAGACATAGAAAGAGATGCTTGACCCCCATTTAAACTGGATGGAAAATCTTGGGATTTTATGTGTTTTTTGTGTGCAACATCTACTGTTTGGAAACAAACAGATCATCTTTTTTGTTTGGAAAAAGAGGCTCATGGGAGTTTGAATGTGAAGATTTCTTCACTTACTGGGGGGGGGAACCACTCATAGGACACGAGCAAGGAGCTTTTCAACCATGCCTTTGTGCTCTTTTTTTTTTCTCTGACCACAGTAGAAAAATTTTGCTTTTGCTGCTGTTTTAACTAAATATTTCTCTGCTTGTCTGTAAACTCCTATGTACTACACTGTGGTCTCCCTTTCTCATTTGCACTTATTTTACCTGTGCCACCCTAATTTCCCCCTAGTTTTGTTAAACCTAACATAGCTAACTACTTCTTTCTTTTTCCTATTATTTCCTTCATTTTTCTATTATTCATCTCTGTGATATCTGGGCAACTTAAAGTTTACCAGCTTGGTTACAATAAAAATACGTTTCATCAAACCTAGGTTTCTCCCCAATGCTCCTATTTCCTTTCTGGTACCATTTCCATTATGGCAGGAAAGGTAAATTTAAAAAAAAAAAAAAAAAAAGGAAATCAAATTTAGTGACAAGAATTAGGATCACTGTGCTTGCTGTCGGTGTCTGCTGAGCTGTTTCTGTAAGGCTTTGGTCAGGGGTGATGCTCTGTTCACAAAGCAGAATTTGTGCTGAATTCTCCTCTGTAGAATAAGGTCCTAGTTTTCCTCACAACAAGCTTTACAGCTGCATTAATTCTTGGAATAACTTTCCATTTCTGTGTATCAATTTCTCTTCCACCTTCAAGTCTACTAAAATTAATTTCTTCCATTACCACCCTTAATTATGTCTTTCTTAATTATTAAAATGGACTAGTCTTGCAGTTAAGTTAGTCTGACTCTGTTGAGTCAGTCAAGTCAGTGGTGTTGTACCACTTGTGGCTGTTTTTTCTTCCCTGCAGGACCTGGTATCCTAACCCTAGTAAAGGCTGCCATGGGATAATAAAATTTCATATGTTTATTTTTCTAATCACTAAGATTCAGGGGAAGGTTTCTCAGTACCTGATGAACCTTAAACACCTGGAGAGCTTTGAAGACTCCCAGCATCAAAGAAGATCTAGAATAAAATATTAGTAATATGTATTAAAAAACACTAATGAAAAGTTTTCTGTGATCTGCTACATTAACATTGGTTCAAGGGAAATTCTGAAAAATAGAGCATGCTTTTTAAAAAAGTGAAATTACTTTGTCCTAAGAATTTCTACTTTTAGGCCTGCAATAAAAGCAGGATAATGCTGTGTGAAAAATGTAAAAATATGTAGATTTTTCATGTCTAGATCATAGTATTATTTCATAAGAAATTATTATAAGCCTTCAAAATTAATATCCTATCCAGCCGTTGAAGGCAAATTAAATGCAAATGAAACTCCACAAATGAACGCATAATGCTTACTACACTGAGGTTTCAAAACAGATTTGTGATGCTGAGTAGAAAAAAAATCAAACTTACATTGAATGTACTGTGCAAATGCAAATGTCATCATCCATTTCTTTTTATGCTTTTCTGGTTTGTGCTCTTTGTTTTGCAAATATGGTAATTGTAATGCAGTTGTATTAAAATTGGAAGAAGTCATTGAAATTCACTCAGCAAACACACTCTTCTTCCAAAGTTATTTGGTTCAAAAGTGAAAAATGGATTTTGAATTTTATGTCAGCAGTTTTAAAGCTTATCATGTTACATTCATATATTCTACTATGTCACAAATGAGATCAGAAATATTGAGGTGTTAGTATGAAAGTACAAAAAAACCCCAAAAGGCATGTTTTAATCTCCGATTTATTTGTTGTTTTTTTTTAATGAAAGGCCATATGATGACATTTCTTTTGGCAAGACAAATGTTTTAATTCATATCCTGAGTCCTTTACTTAAACTTTGAATGGTGTACTTTCCTTCCAGTATTTTAATTTCAAGAGTTACCTTAACATATCAATTTCTCTGTACAAGTCCTGTAGGAAATAACTTCTTAAGCCTAAAAGGATTACCCTTTCGTGCCTTCATGCATTTTATACTTCCATTTACTCATACCCAGTGACAATGCTGGGAAGAGCTCTCACATGTTTGCTACACCACCACTGACCGCAGTGCTCTGTGATACAAACTCAGGGGGATGGAGAATCTTTCTCCAATACATTGTTAAATTTTCTACACTAACGTTTTTCTTAGCTGTCATTCCAGCACTGCTAAATCTCTCAGGTACTGGACACCTTCATCTGCAGTGGTCTACTTTCCTGGGGAATTCATGAGATCTTCCTTAAATGAACGTCTTGCCCAGCACAGCAAGGCCAGCAGTGCCAGGGTAAAGCACAGAGCCACTGGTTGTGTTGGCTTGCTCCCAAACTTGGCAAATAAGGAGACAAGCAGCTCAGCTGCCAACTGCCTGTACTGCACAGGAGCTAGTTACCCCATAACTGCTATAACTACAGCATGATTAATGTGAAACTGCCATGGTCTTGCCCACACTAGGCACCAAAAAGGACTGGGGTGGGCTGACCTTGGCTGGATGCCAGGTCCTCACCAAACTGCTTTATCACTCTTCTTGCTCAGCTGGATGGAGGAGAGAAAATAAAATGGGAGACAATTCATAGGTTGGGATAATGCAGGTTACAAAAGCAAAAGGTTATGTGCACACAAACAAAGGAAAATAGAACCCCAAAGATTTAATTTTCTCCTTCTCATTAGCAGGTGTTGTCTGGACAGTTCCCAGTAAGCAGGGCTTCAGCTCTCATAGCGGTGGCTCTAGAAGGGAATGTTATAAACAAAGAATGCCCCCACTTCCAACTCCTTTTAGCTTTTGTGTCTGAGCTGATATATGGTCTGGAAAATCCTGCTGGTCAGTGTGGGTCCACTGTCCTATTAGTGTCACCTCCCATGATATTGCCAACTCCCAGCCTAGTGCCTCAGGCTGGAATGTTGAGAGACAGCGTGGATGCTGTGCCAACCCTGCTCAGTAGTAGCCAAAACTCTAAAAAAGGAGTGTTATCTACTCCTTTCCAGCTCCTGATGCAAAGCATGGCACTGTGTGGGCTGGTGGGGGAAAATGAACTCCAGCTCAGCCAGACCCAATATAACTGTTCATCTGTGATTAACAGCATAAGAAGAAGATGAAGACCATTAAGGAAGGGAAAACTGAATTGCCCTAAATGACTGACACAGGCTTTATTCTGCTCTGGTTTGTGTGGAAGATGCTGGATCAGAATGCTGGTGTGTCAGGTATGTGGCCTGTAGGACTGTGCAGACATCGTTACCTTTGTCAAATGCAGAAATTAAATAAAACTCAGAGGTGAAAATACTCAAACCCCAAACTTCTCACAGGGCATGTTAGTAATGAGACATGTAGTGTGCAAATCTTGGATAGAAGGCATTAGAAAACTGACCAGCAAGAAAGGTGATTATTACATACCTAAACAAGGAGCACGAGGAAAAAAGCTTTGTTGCATGCACAGTATCTGGTGAACAAGAAAGGTGGAGAAACTTTATGGAACTGATTGTCAGGGAAAAAAAAGTAAGTGCTAAAGCATTTTATGGGAAATTAAAGTTACACCCTGTGGTGAGAGAGACATGCAGTCAAAGATGAATACCCGTGTGTTTTCATTTTGCAGCATAGCAGCAAAATCTGTTTTGATCTTATTTGATTTGTTAAATGTTTCAACTGACTCTGTATGCATTGTCTTTATCCTGAAGAATACAGGTTAAGATTCTGCATGCTGTTTGTCAAATTTTAAGATGTAAAGCAATACTCTTGGAGGCTTAGCATCTTTGTTTAACTACAGCTGTGTTACAGTATGTGTTTGAGAGTCTGATTGAATATTACAAGGCTACATGCAAGGCCGATCTCCACTGATGTGGCCTTTGATTAGTGGGGAAATGGAAAGTAAAACTTTTAGAGCTGCAATGGTTTCATATTTATCATCAGAGACTATGAATAAGGGGAGGTTGTCTCCTTGCTGTACACAGGTACCAGCAGCAAGTTTTGGGAACCATGCAAATCATATCTGAGGACCTGGAATCTGACTGATTACTTGGAAAGAAACCAAAATCTTTGAGTTTATGGGAATCTCCTTTATCATTTGGAGAGGACCTCAGAATTACTGCCATTATTGACTGGAAGGAGGTATTTCTGCATGTTTGTATATCAGCCAGCATTCAAACATCAATATAAACAGAAATATAGTTTTGACACTTTCTTGTAATGTTTTAGTTATTTGCTCCACTTTATTAGAAATTTGCTTTAGCTACTGGCAATTCAAGGTGCTAAATCTTAATTCCTCATGTGGTTACTTCAAATAAATCTGTAACTCTGATGACATAGGAACACAAATGCTGTTTAATATCTATGATACTGGGGCATGTATGTTTTATAAAAAGTAGGTATAGAATAGAAATATTGAATGCCATAGTTGTTAAGAGCAGTTTAATCATATCTGAGCATGAAGCAAGATGTGTGCAGATGTGATTGGTACAAAATAGTGTAGTTATCTGAACCATTAGAGTTATGCTGGCTTGACCCAGAAGGATTTGAGAGGAAATTTGTAAAAGTTGATATGATTTTTGATCCATATTGGTCAATTTATTAAAAATAAATATTTTAAAGATTTGTTAATGGAGGAGTAGTTGTCTTGTGACACAGATTACAGCAACCACCAAAAGTGTTTATAAATGAGGTGGTTCCAGGTGTTACATGCACTGTGGTGCTTAAAAGCTCACAATTGCTTTCCTGCCAAGTTCTGTGATCAAGTGTGCAGCTAGACCTACATCCATGAGTAAATCTGGGCCGGCAGAGCCAGGGGATAACTGCAAACAAGGCAAGAGGTGTGCAAGTTCCATTCCCAAGGACATGAACACTTGGCATTGGCAAGGGTGGCGTTTGCACGGCCAGGGGCTGATGGTTTTCAGAAATTCCAGTAAGGCCCTTGGCTGTTTGCTTTTAGCAATCTCATTGCCCCTTGACTCTAAGCTCCTTAGACTCCTCTTTATGTACATGACTCCTTCTTAATGAGGCTGTGCGTGTGAGGCCTATAAAAATAAATTCCAGTTATATGAATTCTGGAAACTAAATACAGCCAGCCTTTCAGTGTGTATGGGATGGAACCACCGAAATATAAAACTGCTGCAGGTAGCAGGTGAAGTTTTGCTTTGAGTCACTTTAGTAAATCAATTTTCCAGGGGATAGGTCATAATCTGTCAATGATTTTGCTGTCTCTAGAGGTGTTTTCATTCCTTTGGGATATAAACATGAGGGCACTTCAGTGAAAGGTTTACTACATCACTTTCCTCTCAGTCTTTTTTAGTGCATATATGAAGGGCTGCAACTGTTTGCAAATAAATTTGTATATAGAGAGAAATAAGGAGATTTTTAAAAGTCCAGTATCAACAGAAAGAGTGAAAACCTTTCAGTTTTGTCTATTCTTAATGCTATTGTACTGTATCTAAAATCTGGTTTTGAGAACTAAATAATATAGAAGGTTTTAGGTTAAATAGGTAGAATGAATTAATTGAATTAATTTCAATAAAATTCTTTTCAAGGTCTACCTAAACCCATAATTTTTTCTTGTTCCCCCCCCACCCCGTTAATCAATACTTTATTAATTTTTACCACTCTAAACCTAAAAGTCAAGCAGCATTTAAGATCCTTAAATAGGTAAAGGTGTGGACCTGACTTTGTTTAGAGGTTTCAAGTCCTGTTTTGCAGATATGCTGACATTTATGAAACTGTCAAGCTTTGATCATATTGGTTAATCCAATTTAAAGATGCTTAGAGTTTTTGTTTAACCTTCATCTTGAGATAACTGGTGGTGATGGTTTCAGAGAGAGGGAGCAGTAGCATATTCAGAAGAAATACCACAGGCCAGCATTTGCAACTATTACCATTTAAATAGCCTGTGTCAACCTAAACAATACACAAGGGTTCGGATGACATATTTTGTGGGAATTTGATTGCAAGGATCTTTATGGTATGATAAGTACATGATCCAAAATGACATATTATGGAGTTATTCTGGGCTGGGGTGAACACAGATCTCAAGCAAAGGATGATAGGCAAAACTGCATCCCAAACTGCACGGAAGGAGCAAGAAATTACAAATAGATGGAAGCCACTTTAAACAATTTTCTCCACCATGTACAAGACTGTATTGTGACATTCATCAGAGGAATCTCATCTTCCCAAGCTGCTTCCAATTTTCTGCAGCCTATTTGAATAGGTCCACTTCTATTAGGACCAAATTTAAGGGACAGGTAGAGTTTTCATCCTAGCTAAACCAGGACACTGTCGATACTGCTGGGAGAATATCTCTAAAAATCCTGACTTCTGAGTTCCTTGATCTGTAAATATCATACATGTGTTTACAGGTACACACCTAAATTATTCATTAAGGACAGTGTTTAAGGAGAATTTTCAGGATTGAGGATTAGAGAGAAATGTAATTTTTGGCTTTATTTCTTATATTACATAAAAATTCTCAGAAGATTTTTATGAGAAACTGCAGAAAAACTCATGTTATAAATAAAGAATAGTCTGGAAAAAAAAAAATAAGGTCCAGGGGCTCTGAGAGTTATAATCTTGCACTTGAAATGTTAGGCAGGGATGAAGAAGGCTTGCAAGCTGCTCCTGCAGTGCTGGGCTGCAGAGAGCTGTGAGCACAGGGCTGGAGGAGTGCCGGTGCCCACCAGAGCCAAGCAGGGGCGAGTCGAGGGGGAGAATGCAACTTTGGGTATCAGAATCTGCTGTCTGGGTTGATTTTTAGAATACCAAGTGTGTGATAAATTATAGCTTAACTCTCAATTGTGTAAGTGTGACACTTTCATAATAAACACAGGCTGCTTGGGTTCATCTGAAAACAATCTTACACGTTTGGTTCATTTTATTCATGGGGACAGTTTCTATGTCATCTGCTGAGTGGGTTTGGTGCTTTTCCCCCTTTTTTTTTCCAAAACTAGCTCTGAGTGCTTGCAAGGAAAGAAGAAAACAGACACCAAGAGGAACTGAAGTTGTTCATTGTGGGAAGTGTGCCTACAAAATTTGCCTTAAAGCTTTGAATATTTTATTTTTGTTACAAAATCGATTTCAGAGACTGAGGAACAGATCTTTCAGCCTGTATTCTTTATCTGCAAAGTTTTTATTAATTCTTTGCTTAAAAAGATTTTCTCTCTTAATAAATGTACAAGAATGGATTGGTCAATACTAACCTTTAAGATACAGTTTTTGTTATCAAACAAACTTTTACTTTGATATATGTGATATGAAAGATGGTGTATGGCGCAAAGCAGGATGGACATTGTAACACTGACACTCTCTTTGGGATTCCATAGGAGAAATACTGTGCTTGGCAATATTGGCAATGATGCTGTGTTGTTTTTAATGCTCGTGGGTGAATTCTGAAGTGATCTATCCTGGGAACCTCTCTGGTTGAGTTTTGTGCCAGTGTTTTGTTTAACAGGGCTATATACCATTGTTTCACTTTGTTATCTGTGTAAATGTCCTTTATATAGCTGTCAGCCCATTATCTGCCTGCAAAGTACTCTCTGAAAAATGATTCCTTGCTTTTGCCTCTTTTTTTTTTTTTTGTTCAATATTATCTATGACAGCTATGTATATGTGTAAACATATGTACAGGAATACACACTGCATTTATGTGGCTCGTGGGAGCTGTGGAGATGCTTGCTCCCACTTCAACTACTTCCTATAAACTGATTACAATTTTAAAAGCTCATTGTAGTATCAGGCCTGCTTGTGATCGTCTTCCAAATGAAAGCTAGTCTGATGTACACTGATGTCTTGAAGTTGTATGACACACGTTCAAAAAAAGAGGTAACATTTAAAAATGACACTTAACATTCCTGACAATATAAATGATGCAACCCCATCAGTTTTGAATCAATTTGGGTTTAATCATCATTTATAATTCATTTGATTTCCTCTTAAACTCTGCCTCAAGCATCTCCAGGTGTTTAGACTGCAGAAAGATAAAATGCATACATGTATATTGCTGCCTAATAAATCTCTTTCATGTTTTCCACTTGCAGGGACAGGGTAGTCTGACCTTGGAAAAGGGCTATAATCCAGTGTCTTTATAGAGATGAGGAAGCAGCTTTGACAAGCAGAAGTTAAACCCTAGATGGTCCGGGACTATCTAGCCATTGCTTAATCTTCTTAATATGGTAAGACAAATCCCATTCTTCATTTTTATATTAACATATTTCAATTTTATTACAGTTTTTAACTCCTAAGCAGAGCTGTAGAAGTTTGGATAGGAATGCCAGACAAGCATACACATTCAAAAGAAAAAGAACTCCTCAGCTCAGCAAGCTCACAAGTTTCAAAAAGCTTATTTTAAATGGCTATGAGTGAGGAAAAATTAGGGCATTGAGCAAGCCAATGTAACTACTGCAGATAATAAAATAAGGACTGTGAGGTGAGAATTTATTGCTACTAACAAAAAAATACGTTTATTCTGGGTAGGGCTTGCTGTCAAGACAGGATTTCTAAGTGGCCACAGGGTTAGAAATGGCCACTTCTGATTGCTCCCTGCATCCCCAGCTAGCTTCCCATTTTTGGGGAGCAGGATATGATTATCCCCAGTTGTTTCTGAGAAGGAACATCTAATGTCAGCCCTAATCTCTGTGAGGTGACTGCTTGTTATTGCAGTCTGCACAGAGACTGACCAGAAGCATTCCACTTTTAAAACTGTGTCTGGAAATGAAGCTCTCTTCTTTTCCACCACTCTTTTTCATTCTTCTCTCCCAAACTAGTATAATGGATATTATTCTGTATTTGCTGAAATTGTCTGCCACTGAGCAAGTTACACAGGCCATTGAAGCAGCCAAAGAGTGGTGGTTGAAGTTGGCCAGATTAATTTAAGATAATATTTTAAACAATACATACTTTTTATTTAAGAATATTTAAATTAAATATTAAATATTTTATGTCAAACTTAAAAAAAAGTTTAACTCCCTTTGCAAACATAGGGAAAGAGAGTCTGTGATGTCTACTCACTGTGTGCTTTGGGTGTTAAAATCTGTGATTTGAGCTATAGAGTTGTTCTGATATGTCAGTGGTTTGGTTGCTATAATTAGATTATGTGACATTTTCCAGGAAACTTGTTCACTTATAGGTTAATTCTTATAAAATATATTTTTCTTTGATAAAACAAAGAAATAATTACTGATAACAAGAAAAATTCAGTACTTTCAAATATTTTTTAAAATTTACAAAATTAGTAATAAATCATAAACAGTTCAAACCCAAATTGATTCTGCTGAAGTGAATTGCTCTGAAAACATTTCCTGTGTTTCACTAGCTCTCACATTTAAAATCACATGCAGAATAAAATCTCTAGGAAGTGTGAAAGATTTGTAATCCTTGTCAGGACACCCCAAACTAAGCTTTGCACCTTTGCTTTAAGGGTGTTACTGATATTTGGAAATCTGAATTTTGAAGGGAGGATTTTAGTCTGGCTTCTCAGATGCTGGTTGTATTCAGCAGGCTTATAAATAACCTTGGAAAGGGCTGATTAGGTGTGAGATACAGGCTGTAGATTGATTAAATTTGTTTGAATGCTCAAAAGCAAAGCTGATTCTAAACAGGTAAAACATGTTTTCTATGAAACTGAATGGCAGATGAAATTCAATTTTGGTAAATGGAAAGGAACTAACGTATTTAAACATGCATTTTGATTCAGTAGTTACTATTCAGGAGGGAGATATTGGCATTATTTTGATTAGTTCAATAAAAATGTCACCTCAGCACCAGCTAAAGAGGAAAATACAGTTCTATAAAACATCCTGGGAAAAAATAAGATAAAATAATGAATGCAATCCTCTTGAAATCTAGGTTGCATTGTTATCTTGAATATTAAGACAAGAGTGGTAAAAGTTCCCAGAGGAATTAGAAGGGCTATGAAGAACAGCAGAGAGAGAAGAATTTCTTGTTGAGGACCAATTAAGGTGCTCTATAATTTCTCCTTGGAAAAGAGAAGACTGGGGTTGTGGTAAAGGTCTAATAACTGACAAATAGTGTAGCATTTTTATTTGTTCTTGTAATGTAAGGTTGATGGTGTACTGAATAAAATAATCATGGAACAGTTTTAAAACCAACAAATGGAAATATTTTCTTCACAAATGGGTAATTAAATTGTGGAATTCCCTGTCAGAGGGTATGGCAGAGATATGAAACAGGAATAGGCTCAAACAGGATTTGATTACTTTGTGCTGTAAAAAATAGGTGTGATTTTGTGGATTTTAAAGAAAATTCAACCTTCAGATATAATTCTTCCCTCTGCTTTTATACAAAATGTCCTGCTGGAGGGACATGTCATTCTGTATTTTCCTGGTTTCTTATAGTATTTTTCAACTGTGGGCCTTTATCAAAACAACACATGGCTGTTCTTATGATCTTCAGATATTTGAAAACTGGATTTATTTTATCAATATTCACAGTTTCTCTATGAAGTGATATTAAATGCTTGCATATGTTTACACTTTAATCTTGTGAAGCGTGCCTGCGAGACGTGCAGGCTGAGATGTGCAGTGCTTGGAGAGAGCTCCCAACAGTCCTGTGCTTGCCCAGGGTGCTCGTGCACAGGAGCTGTGCTGCACACTCAGCACTTTTGGCAGTCATGGGTGATGATGAGGACAAAAGTGCAGGTGGAAATTTAGGGATAGGGATTTTCTGCACTGTGTTTTCTGTTGGGTATGGTCAGAAGATTGTTCTCTGATAACAGAGCTGCATCAGCTGGTGTCTTGAACTTAGGGCTAAAAATTCTATCTGTCTGGGAATCAAACCCAAAGAGACAGAGGCATGGGGTTCCTCCCTTCCACTTTCGGGTCTTGTACCCTTTTCTGCATTCTGTTACTGAGTTGCAGACCAGTCCTCAAACAGGTGCTGAAATGGACCCTGGCAGGTTCACCCATGCTTTTTCCTTACCTGTGAAAAATCAATGCAAATGAGTTTGCAATACAATAAACTGCTAGCAATTTTGGTGTGGTGTGTAACCTGTTTCATATTTTTGCTTGTCAACCAAGTAATTATTATAAGGTTTTTAGATTTTGTTCTTCACTTTTGTTATCTGTAATAGAAGTTGTATTGTATATGGTAAATGGTACAAGTTTGTGGATGCGTGTCAGGCTTCTCTGATTGCAGGATTCCTTTTTGTATCAAAAAGTGTCTTGGAATGAAAGAAAATGGGCAAAGTAAGAAATAAGATTAAAAAAAAATAAAAGAAGGAGGGAAAACAAATCAATGGAATTTTGAAATAGATCATGTGAGAAAATACATTGTCAGCAAATTCTAGAAAGTTTTTTTGGGTACAGAATGAGAAAGAAATATATTTCAGAAATACAGGTTGCATTCTAATTCCCTTAAGCCTCTGCCTTCTACTTTGGCCTAAATTTGACATTGCTGGCATGTCTTCTTCACAGCAAAGTTCATTGAAAGCCAGAATGGTGCAGCTGGTTCCTGGCTAGTTTGATGCTAAGGGGAAATCTTAATTAAAGCCTTCTTCATTATGTGCTGCCATGTCCTTGGAAGGGGTGTGATGTTGCAGAGAATATTCCATGTCAGGGACAGCTTCAGAGAACACTGGCCAGGGAATACAAGTTCTTTGGAGAATGAAGTATTTTTAAAATAGATAATGATATGCAGAGTTAAAGTTTGGAAAATTTGGCCTTTGCTTTTGGTTTGCAATGCTTTGGGCATTCTGCCTGTAACTCTGCACACACATATCCTGGAATTTCTGCCAGTCACCTGCCACTTGGTGTGGCAGCATCCAGACATGCTTCTTGCCAAGTCCCACAGGACTCCTCTTTGCTCTGTGCTCTAAGATTTAAACCAGATTAAAAAGCAGCCATGAGAACCAGAGCACAAAAAGAGCCCTTAAATATCTATGAAGCATCACTGGCTTCTTACAAGCGTCAGCACTCCTTGGCACCATACAAATGGTCCAGGTGCCAGTGGATATCAGCAGAGAGCAAGAACAGGATGGTGAGCTGTGCTTCTGAGAGCTACTGGAGGACACTCCAGCTCCACTGATGTCTTAAATGAAATGTTGCAGTCATTAAAAAATAGTGTTTTGCAATATTGCAATTGCAGTATTTCAAGCTGGGCTAATTCTGCTTGAAATTTATATATAATTTTAATTTTTCCCATGGCTGAAAAAAAAAAAAAAAACAAAACCAAAGTTGATTGAACCATTCCCTCCCATAGAATCCTGAAACTGCATTTATTAGTAATTTGTTTAACAGAAAAATGCTTAGCTAAGTATCTGGGAATTTGGGATTAATATCCTTGGCTAAAATTGTCTCTTTATCCAAGCAAAAAATTTTTTCTCTTTAAATATTGACTTAGATATGTTGATATAAATGAAGAAACTTTTAGGTTTCAGTGCTTTTAGGCTTCTGAATTCACAAGTGATATAAGAGTAGAACACCCTTTTTACAACAAAATTATGGAGGTGAAGAGCTTTCAGTAAAATCTTTTATATTTTGCTAGAGAAGCTTTAAAAATTATTCACTCCTGAATTGATTTAGCTTACAGGATTTGTATCAGCACAAATGTTTGGCTCATCCATTTCCTTTAGTGGATACATAGCAAACCTAGAAAGTCCTAGAAATCTAGAAAGTTATTTCCTTTAAAGGATTACTAGATGAAGAGATAATTTCATTGTGTACAGATATTTTTCCAGAAACTGTTGCCTTATGCTGAGAAACAAGTGAGTATAGCCAAATACATAAACCAGTGACGGTTCTTGTGTGGTGTTTGTTAATGGGATCTGCTGGAACACTTTACTTCTATTTTACAAATAAGAAATATGCAGTAATTCTCAGAAATATTTCAGTAGCTGTTCTGTAGCTCAGTGAAATGAGACCTGCAGTGGTTTAATCTGTTTTTTAATTAATATGTCTATATCTCCGTAAAAACAAATCCAGAGGGATCTTGCTGACACTATTAACTCTTGTGAGATTATGCTACATATCAGTAAACTTGAACAGAATTGAAAGGAGATAATAGTCAAATTTTTAATTTATTCAGATAATTTTGAATTCTCAATTTCTTTATTTTTTTCAGTTTAGCTGTGCATTGAAGTAGCTTTCCCTTGTCTTCTTAAAAATATTGGAAAATGTGTGTTTGTTCAGATAAAAGTACTCTTGGTTGCATTTAGCTTATTGTCAGTATTTCCAAGGTCAAACCAACAGCAACATTCAAGGGCTCAATAATCAGATTCTGATTTGGGCCTCAGCAGTGTAAACCTATGCTAAGATATGACATTTCAGTGGTTTCACTTTGATGGTATTTTTGAGAGCTGAATGTGATTTTAATTATTACATAGAACACAGCTTTGTATGTCAAAAAACCCAGAGAAAAATTGACAAGCTCAACCTACTTTAGGACCATCATTTAAGCCAGAATTCATTAAAATGGAATTCCACAGAAGACATCCTATTGGCATTTCAGGTACAGACAGTAACTGAAAAATGCTTTTATATACAGATTCATACCAACAGCTTTCTGTCCAGCAGGTGACTTTCTGCATTAAAAGGTTTGTAGAAGTGGAGATTGCAATAGGATGAACAACCTTGATAAAACGCTTTGATTCTAATCTTTGAAATTTTTTCCCCATTACATTTGCCTTAGCTGGTGCTGCTGCAGTTAAGGGGATGTCAATGTTCCCATTGTAAACTTCTTTCATGGGGTTTTATGACTTCATTGTAAAAAATAGCTTTTGTCTGAAACACAGAAGACTTTTTTTAACAATTCTTCGTTCAGTTAAACAGCGAGTGTTAACTTGAACAAACACATTTGTTGTAAATGAAAGGGCAATCTTCAGCTCAGTAATATCACCTCATATTAATAAAAATGGCAGTATTTTAAAAATCCAATTTTGTTTTCACAGTTAAGGTTGTTTGTTTGATTACCTTTTTTGCATTGCACTTTGTTTAGACAGGGAAATGGATGAAGTTAGTTTCAGTGCGCTGGTAATCATTCTCACTCTCAGGTTGTTAGTACCACAATATTTAAGATGCAATAGCTGCAAGGTAAGTTGGATGAAAACAACTGCAGATATTGAAATTTTCCGAGAAGTTCTAATGTTACATCCATCCATTTTTAGTTGTATTTGTGTGTCACAACCCAGCAGCATTCACCCGCTCAGCTCTGATTTCTGCCCTCTTGCCTGTGAGTCAGCTGCAAAGAGCCTGGCTGTCAAAGATGCTATCTGCAGCTCTTCCTTCCCCCTGATTCTGAGGGCACATTTTCACAAACAGGAACTGGAAGATGAATGAGCCAGGAATTCAGAGGGCTGAGCTCCTCTCCCTGCTTGTCCTGTTCCCTTGCAAGCTCCCAGGCTTTGCCCTTCCTTGTTTCTTGATTTGTGACGATGTGCCTGGCTTGTTTGTTGAGTTCTCCTGGCTTTTGGGTTTGTGTGCTAAGCTGTGTCTTTGCTGTTGTGTAGCTTAGAAAAATATATTGCAGTGAAACTGTCAGTCAGTTGTCAGTGCTGTAACAAATAACCTCCTGGGCAGAGGGAGATTTGTGTTAATGGGTTTTATTAGGGGAGCTACTCAGTAGTGGTGCTTCCTTTTAAATCTTGGAGTTTGGGAAGTGCTTTAGTTATTGCATGGAGGGCTACCAGGATCTCAAGGCTTTTTTTCTTGTACATACTGTAAGAACTCAGGACTTTGGAAAAGGCAAGTCGGGGGGCAGAAGCAGCTGGGAGCTCAGTGGGCAGTCAGTGCAGTTCTCTTGTGGGGCAGGTGAGCATTTGGAGGAGTTTGCTCTTCCAGTGAATGCTGAAACATTGGTGCATTTTTCCCTCCTTCATGAGAATATGGCAGAATCAAGGTCTGTGTCTACCCTTGATTTAGCACCCTGTAGCTCAGATCTTCAATGTCCTGTGGGCTCATCATTTATTATTATCTCCTGGTTTACACAAAGTCCATGCTATGAGATATAGGAATGAGCAGGTAAACACTTAGTAATGTGTATACTTACTAAAATACTGGGTATATCATTCTTGGTAACATTCTAAACATTCTCTGTGTTTACAATATAGAATTAATTCCAATATAAGCATTATACTCATTCTAGAATGGTTACAGTAGATTTAGGAAATACCTTTCTCAGTTGTAGAAGGCCCTATCAAAGGGTAGCAGTGACAGGATAAGGAGTAACCTTCAGGAATTTGCAGAGACAGCATGGATTGTGACGCTGCTCTCTTTGGTGAACATGAGCCATTAGATTTGACTGTGAAGTGTTTTTAAATGTGAAAATCTTTTAAGAGATTTTCAAAATGCCTATCTCAGTTCATTGAGAACTACCCTCATCTGAGATTTGTAGGTTGAATATATTGTTTTTGTAATTCCGAACACTAGGTAAATTTGTTTTGCTTTTTCTTAGAAAACATTTTAATAAATCAAAAGTGATACATGAAAGCTTTAACTAGAAAAGATTTAGATTTGTGATGCAAATGAGTTCATGAAAATGATCCACTTGCAGTAGTGGAATAATGGAGCCAAATTATTGGAAAGTAAAGATAATAGCATATCTGGGATCTCATTGTTCAAGAACTCCCTTTAAATATAGTCCATTATTACTCAAGCATCACCAGGTTATCTCCACATTGCTCAAATTTATACAAAACACTTTTCAGTATCTTTGGAAAAATGATATAAGATTACCTGGCTATTTTAAATTTTAGTTGGTCACTGTTGCCACGTACAATGCTAACGGAAAACATCAGAGCTGCATTCCTAGAGTCAAGTAACATTATTATCTAAAAATGAACTTGAGACAGGATTTCTTTGTTTTTCATTCCTTTCAATTATTCTGTAATTAATCAGAAAATTCAATTCAACTGTGAAATGAAATAAATGAAGAGAGAAATCTCCTTCATATGTAGCCTTATCTAGCCTCAACACCCCACTGACCTCTGGCTATTGCTGAAGTGAAATCTGTTCTGTGCTTACAAACCAGGCTACTTCAAACAGCACTTGGAAGGAAAAGTTGAAGTGTGTAGGGCCCTACATGCCAAGCACACTCATGAGGGTTGTGACAGTAGCCAGGAGTGAGAGTCTCAAAGCAAAGGTGTTGTGCCTATTCTCCTAAATAAAGAGAAACAGCAGGCACACTATTTCTCTTCTAATGGATGTTCAAAGAAAATTAATTTATAGTAGAGGCTGAGGTGCTCAAACATGCAGATAAAACCCATTACTACCTTCCTTTCCTGTAGTCTGTGTCTTAAATTTCTCTGTTTTGCCAGTGGGATGATGGCAGTACAATTGTCTCCAAATAATGACAGCCTCCTTCAGGAGAGAAAGTGTATTTTTTAATTCTCTATACTCATCTGCTTGGTCATTTTCTCTATAGAAATATTGACCAGAAGTATGCTCAAGAAACTTTTGTCTCATCTGGCTGTGTTTTTTTGCTTTGTTTTGTTATTTTGTTTGGGGCTTTTGTTTGTTTGTATTTTTAAAGGATAGTGTTTTTCTTATCTTTTTGGAGAGAGGCTGTTTTCAGACAGGGTGCTGCCAATGAAGCCTCTCCTCATCCATCAGTGAAGAGTGGCAGAGCAGCCACTTGGTTCCAGCCTTTTCCCTTTGCCAGGTTTCCCATGTCTGCTGCAGGCAGCTCTGCTCACTGTGCTGCACTGAGCTTTTGTGCTTGGTGTGAGCCATTGTTACAGGCTAACTTTCGATTTAATGATGGGAGATGGCACTTACCAGTTAATAGTCACAGAATTTATTTTTATGTTTTTTTGTTCTTTTTCAGTATAGCACTGTATGGCAAGGACACTCATTCTTTGCAGATATGATTAGGTGACTTCATCTTTTGTGAGGCTAAAACTGCAGATATTTTGGGCTGTGTATGTAACCTGTATTCTTTAGGGAATAAAATATAGGAATCTGTAAAAACTCCTGCTAATGAGCAGTAAATTCATTGGCAAGTTATTGTCCTTTCCCCTTGGTTTATTCTTAGTCTACAAACTCAGTTTAGAGTGCAAATAGAAAAGAGCAGATTCCCTTGACTCTCTTGCCCCCTCTCCAGACTTTTCTGTGATACAGGAGGTTTAGCTCTGAATACAGCTGTCCCTCTTTCAAAATGAATTACCCTCTACTTTGTCAGCAGGGAAAACACCATAGATTGTGTGAGTTCCTTCTGATAATTTTGCTGTAGCCTATGTGAGAAGAGGGGTTTTTAGATGAGTTGGGGTTCCCCAGTTCCTGAAGGCTTAGTAATGTCAACACTTAATTGCATCTCTAGTGATGCTTCACATTCTAGTCTTGTTTCTGGTGTTCAGGGTCTTAATCATCCTGAAACAATTTGAAGAAGTTGGAGTTTTCTTTTTCAGCCATGAATAGAATAAAAAATAAAGGTAGTCTATTAGAGAGAGAATGCCTTGGTCCATCAGGTGAAAGTGTTATAGCAGTGTGGGCTTTATGCAATAGAAGGTGAAAGTAGCATCATCTTCCTACTTGATTACCTCTGCCTGACCTCCAAATAACTCTGTTTTAATTATTATCTCTTCACCTCAACATGAATCTTCCATTTCAGCAAATAATTAAAAATATATTGGTCTTTCTGCAATTGGACTACACTGGAAATTATTTTATCTATAGAAGCATTGTAACAGAAAGCTGAGGAACTCATGGGTGTGAAATGTACTGGTTTCTCAATCCATTTTAATTTTAGCTTTCCTCCTCAGGCTGTACACTGGCATGTTATTGCAATTCTGGTGGGTTTGGTGGTTTTCTGCCATTATTGTTGCATTGTTGTTTGTTTTGAGTTGGTTTTTTTGAACCTATCTCTGTGCTGCCCTACATGCTGTGCATCACAGACCATCTGATAATGAGGGATGACTTAAATCCACCCTCATGTGACCATTCCAGAAAGCAAAACATCAGCTCACAAAGCTGAGGAATTCTGTTTATAGTTACTCTTTTCCTGTTCTCATTATAAAAAATTTTTAAAAACCCCCAATTTTACACTAAGTATATAACAATTTTAAATAAATTAAAATAATAAAGTAAAATAACAGTTTTACACTAAATAGTTTTTTAGAACATATTTTTAATAGGAGAGGGTAAAGTTGTTTGGATTTTTTTTGTTTGGTTTGTTTCTTGTTGTTTTTTTAAAAACTCTCTCTGGCTATGCTGCCTCAGTCAGCACCTTTATTCGGTTAATTTTGCTATCTCTAAAACATGATCATGGCTGAGTTGTATGGCTCAGGTAACCCAGGAGAGAACTGTAGATTCAGGAAGAAGCCAGAATGCCACTGGCCCAGAATGCATTCCATGTGCTGAACAGTTTCATTTAATTGTTCATCTCTCCCTTGCTTCATCTAAGATTTCCTGTAAAATGCTTTCATGACTTGAGTGTTTTCAGAGGAGTTAAGACATGTCAAAGCATGGTGTGCTGTGTGCTGAAATGGCATTCTTACAGTTTTGGAGACTAGGCTGAAGTGCTGTGAATAACTATTCCTTACTCCTGTGTCTCAACCCCATTCTTGTCTCAAGATTATAGAACATAAAAAGCCCAGAACCAGTGGGCCATATTATGAACCTGATTGTTCACCAAGTGCTGTAATACATAAGAGTTTTACATTTGATCTCACATTTTCAATATATAGCCATAAAAAGTTAATTTCAGTGCTGGAAATACTCTTAACTGTTATTAAAATACAGTTTAAAAAAATATAAACATATGAAAAGAATCAATGCTGTCAATATGCCATATATTTAGAATAATTTGTTTAATTTATATCCACGCTTATCTTTTACTAAGTCTTTTTTCTGTATCTGATGCAGTTGGAGGTTGTGTATTATAGCCCAACTTTGTATTTTAGTGATAGTTTTAATATATAACACATACTTGGTTAAATCTTAGTCCCCTCTTTCTGTCTGTGTGTTTTAAGACTGAATGCCATGTAGGGTTACTGTGTAATTAAATGCTGATCTGTCTGTCCCACAGATCTAGACTGTAGGTTTATTAGAATATTTAACATAGATTAAAGCATCATCATATATTAAACTGCAGTTAACATCTTCTTGGAATATTAAATACATGCAGATAAATGACACATTATCTGGGTGTATATGTAGAGAAAAAATAATTTCAGCCATTTTCATCACCAGTTGTAAAAGGAGGAAAATGCCCTTATGGTACTTTAGATAATACAGTTCTGAAACAGACTTTGTTGCCTCACTTCAGGCATAATCCATGTAATGGCTGTATTGCAGTGAGGATAAGATCATCTTATAAGTACCATAAATGCACAGTCTGCCATGTTTACCCATTTTTTTCTTTTCCAGTTCCTTTTTTAAATCATACTTAAATAGATTCCCAGCAGTAGTTTATCTGCGATGCATCAGAAGAGAGATATTTTGGGTTTGGGAGAACAAAAACCCTATAGGTAGTAATTGCTGCTCTCTCACGAATTGTTAGCAAAGAGCATCCCATTCCACCAATAAAAAAAAAAAAAAAAAAAGGACAGGTTATTTTCAGGCACTCCTGCAAACAGAAATCATCCTAAAGTATGTGTTTTAATAGGGAAAATCCTGGCATATGTAATTAGAGAGGCATTTACCTCAGTGATGAAAGAGCTTTGTTATAATGTTAAAAACCACTAGTGTTGACAGTGATAGTTATAGAAAGCAAGTAATATTCCATTTTAATATCAATTGTGACACTTATTAATATTTTAGAAAGCAGGGAGCATGTCTGTAACAATCAAATGCTCTGGGAAAGCAGCAGTTTACCAAGTGCTTCTTAAAACAGATATATTGTCAAGCAATGTATGGTCTGGCTGTGTCATTTATTTGAAACATGTACACAATGTATTTGTTATCAGCATGTCTGGATGCACTTAAATGAACAGTAATGTAGGAAAAGTGCTTTTTAAGGCACTGAGGAAGCCATCTGAAGCTCCATTTTGTATGTTCTTCTTAAGAGAATGATTTTGATGAGGGTGTATATAACTTTCCATAGGTGTGAGTCACCCTCATAAATAAAGGTATCAGCCCATCCAACATTTCCCAGGTGTTCTTTCTCCTTCTCTCTGAACTTCTGCAGAAACTTGTGGGTTAGTGATATGTGTTGCATTATGTTTTTCTTGTAAGGATCAGCATGTTTTCTCCAATTCAGGCAAGCAAGGAAGCTGGTTTTGGAAAGTTATTTACTGTTGCTGCTTTTCACAAGCAGTAGTGAGAAAGTAAGTAGGGAGGGAGGCTTTGAGCCAGGTGTGGGAACATTATTTACTTTGCACTGCTCTCTGCTAACCCAAGGTTCTTCTGTAGCCACTCATTCAAATTAGGTACTTGTAATAGTGCTTATTCAATCCTTAAAGAGTTAAGATTTACAAATATAATTTAAAAAATTCCTTGGTTGCCAGCAGTAAAACTATAACAAAGCAATTACTGTAACTCTTTTCACCTATATAATTATCTATAGACCTGAGATGTTCAAGCTTATTTCAAACTAGATGGGAAACACAGAACCAAAAAAGAGCAGGAAGTATTTCTAAAAGAAAATATTGTATTGTAAGCTTTGATATCCAATTAATTTATTTTGAATGAAAGAAGTTCATCAAACAGAATTGCCTTCTGTTATTACAAGGCAGTATTATAGTATTCTGAATATCTGACAGCAAAAGAAGACAAGTTTCAGACACTGAGGAGCACACATAGTCCTGACTCTCCAAGTAGGAATGCCATGAATACCATTTGTCTTCTCATTATTCGTGATATTTTCTTAGGTAATTATTAGTTTATGTTAGAGAAATGCAACTACTTCACACTATGTGGACCTGTGATAGTTTGAAGGCAGTTTTAGAGAGATGTGAAACTTTAGAGTCATGTGAAATTTTTGCACAGAACTCGAGACAGGTTAGGTGTTTCATTGCTGTAGGCCCAGAGAATCACCGGTGTACTTGTCCAGTGATATGTGGAGAAGCTGTCTTTCCAAGGAATTCTGAGGAGGGACCTGCTGCGGCAAACCTTCCCCCCCAAAACCCACAATAAAGGAAACTTCTCAAATTTCTTTACCAGTTAACATGAACCAGTGGCTTTACCAGTGGCTGAAGCTCGGAAGAAGGCTGTGCTGAGTGTTACATATTTCTGTCATTACTTGTGACTAAATTCTAGTTTATTTCACTGATTATTTATCTGTGCATTAGGGCCAAACAGTGTTTAAACATTCCCCAGCCACTGAATTAATTTTTACAGGTTTTTTTTAGTTCTACTAGATATTGCCCTTCTCCCTTATTCCTTTCAGAATTTTATTAGGTCATGTTATTTCCACTCTGCATCTTTTTCCAGCAATCAGTAAGACAGGGGATGTGGGATAGGCATAATTTGCTCAGATCTGAATTCTGTCCAGAACCTCAACATAACAAAATAATTGACACTAAATCAGCTTGGACCAATGACTCTGAAAAACACAATCTCCCATCTGTGACTCTGCCTCTATTTTTGTTCTCTTCCAGCTAAAATGCATTCTAAGAAGAATCATAGGGAAGCTATTACCTCTTATCTCATCTACTCTGTTGGGTACTTAATAACAAATCCATTGTTGTTTAAAAAAGATAAATAAACATGGAATCTCCATATTTCTTTACTTGGTTTGTAAAATCAAGCAATTGGACTTTGCGTAAGGACTTTTTAACATGTTCACGAATAAAGTGAGGTGCCTTCTTGCTTAATTATTTTAAACTTCCACTCTTTCTAATAGGATCCTTCTCTTTAGAGGATCCTTTCTTGAAAGGACAATCAAACAGTGAGTGAATTCTTGATCCACTGGAGTAAGAAAAATCTCTGCTTCAAAGCATCTCTCGCCATTCTGCCCTATTTCTTGAGCTGACAATCAACCCTCAAAAGTAAGTGACATTCCATATTGCATGTTTCTTATCTTCTTGTCACTGTCCCTTGTTTGGCTTGAGAAGTGAAGAATCAACCTTACTGAAATAGGCATGGCAGGGAAGATGGGGAAATAACCAGGCACTGGACCAGAAATTCTTTATGTTGGGGGATATTTGTTGATACTAGGGAGGAAAACACTAATTTTGGGAAAAGGCAACTCATATGCATCTGAAGTTTTCCTTGTTTTTCTTTTTCTAGTAACTGATTTCTGAGGGACATCTGCTGACATGAATCACCCCTTTCCTTTTAGCAGCCTGTAGTATTATGAACGTTTTGGAATCAAACAAAATCTCCCAAACTGCTCTGTCTGAAAGGATCTTTTAGCATCTCTTGAGCTGTAACCCCTTTAGTTATTGGGGGGAGGGGGAGCGGAGGAAAGGGGAGGGAAGAGATCTCTCAAATTGTAACCTCTCACTGCTGGAATGATTTTGAAGCCTTTAGCTCACAGTCAGTTTCCACATGTTCTGTCTTTACTGCTGCTGCTGAACCACATTACAGTGTGAGAGTGCTGTCCCAGGAGCTGCACAGGCACACACAGCACAGCTCTGCTTCCAGGGACTGCGATAAACTATTTAGTTTATTGATAAGTGCACAGATGATGTTGCTAGCTCCAGGGTATTCATCAGTGAAGAAGCTGAGTAGCTGTTCTGCCCAATTGTTAACTGTTTTGTTCCCTCACAAAATGGAATAAAAAAACCAAACCCTTATTTGATCTTTCCAGGAAAAAGATCCCCTTGATTACAAGTCCCCAGATTGGTTATGAAGACATAGCTTGGTCTCACCCAAATCCTTCATCCACCGTGTATTAATTTATGCTCTTCTCACCATGACACTTACGGACTGTAAGTTGTGGGTATTATTAGCTTTATGCTTATTTGTTGATGTTGCTTGTTTTTGTCTAATTACTGTGTCTGAGATGTCTTTCTTCTACTTCCAAAGAAACTGTTAGCCATCTTGTTTGCATAATTCTGTTTTAATCTATCCCCTTGGTTAATATTCTCTTCCTTGATAGAGCTCTGTATCACCTAAAGGATTTTGTCTGCAAAGGTGAATCAAGTCTGTAGGTTAATACAGATTTACACTCAGCCACCCCCTCCTTCATAGCCTGGATTTTTACCCCAATTTAAACAGTGGTTTGTTTTTTTTTTACTCCCTACAATTTCAAAAGAAGAAAAAAAATGGTTTTTCATTTCATTTTTTTGCATTGGGAAAATTTACTTTGCAAGAGCAGGTTGATTTTGTTTCTTGAAGGGCATCATGAGCTTTGCAGGATATTGAGAAATTCCAACTCCAGCCATGTGAAAGATAAACCTATTGGTGCCTCAGGCAATGGAAGTAAAGAACTTGCCAAACTCGAATGTTTATTCTTTTGGGAATATATCCTAAGCATCGTAATTTCACAAGTTGATTCAGTTGCCCCATGGCTTATTTATAAAGCATTAAAGTGTTAAATACAATTAGTATAAACATCCTAATCCCTCTGGAGACTCGTTGCTTATAGTATTGCTTGGAGTAAAATAGTCTGGAGTATGTTATCTTTTTTTTTTAGTTTTGTTTGTTTTTATTTTCTGAGCCTGAATGAAAAAGGAACTTTCAAAGATAAAGTATTTTCTTTCTTCTTGCAGGCTACTACACTCTGCTGGTGAAGCTGAGGTAAACTGGTTCTGTCCTGGAGCAATGACGCAGTTTACGTAGTTGTGGTTGTATGCAATGATTTTAATTTTTTTTTTTTTTTAAATCACTGCGTGATGAGAACATTGTTCATGTGGCCTGTGTGGGACTATTTCCTGTTATCAAGTGGAAAAGAAAACTGTTTGTTTTGACGTGGTTGATGATTCTGGGAGAATGTAAAACTAGAGTTCTCTGTTACAGTAGTATCTGTGTCTGTTTATAAAGACTCAGAAAATAAGGTGAGGTGTTTGGTTTTTCAAGACTAATAGTTTGGCAACTTTTTTCTGATTGAAAGGAGGAGTGGTTACAGTGGGCTTTGCCATGTCAGCAAATTAACATAAAGTAATGATGAATTGGATTTTAGGTTTACTTATGTGGGCTTTGACTAAGGTTAAAATATCTGGACTGTGTTTGATACTTACTAGTCTTTCAAATAATTTCATTTTTCCATGATGCTCTCATCACTAATGGCTAGCAGGAGAGGGCTGTCTTTGTAATTGAGATTTTTTAGGCTGCTGGTAGTAATTCACACATTGACTCTTACATGCATAATTGTGTGAAAAGGGTGATTTTAATTGATAGACACTAAAAAGCCTCTCATTGTTAGGAAGGACTCCCAACTTATGGATTCAGTGTAAATTAGTTCATTTATCTTTATCTGTTAAGGTAGTTAGAATATGTGGATGGGACATTGGAATGTGTTGTCAAAATTTCAAAGTAAACAATACCCATAAAAATTTGTCACCTCCATGAAATCTCACAAGTGAAAACTTGTGAGCCTATCAAAAACATGGCACAGCTTCAAGTCACTTCAGACACTGTGTGGGAGGAAGGCCTGGTTAAACAGAGATTGATGTAAAGGTGATTTGACAACATTAGAAATTTCCCACTCATCAGTGAGCTTTGGGCCCACCTTTTTCTGCTATTGCTGTGTTCAACAGCAAAAGCAATCAAATCTTGAACAATCTTAAAAGTTCAAGGGAATATTTCTCGCTGGTTTTATTGAATGAAAAGTGAGTTTGACTGCCAAGATCACGTGTGAACAGAAAAGGACACAAAACCAGCAGAACCACACCCTGATGACAAACCTGAAGGAAACCTCTATCTGTGTAATTATCACAAATAACTGTTTATGAATGGAGCAGTGTGTGCTGAAAAGGACTTCTGTTCCTGAGCTTCATGGAGGAAATCTTTAAGTAAGGATTTGTATGAGAAGTGGGACAAGAGGCAATGAATTGTGATGGATATAAGAAACCAAGGCGAAAGAAGAAATTGGGAAAATGGGAACAGGGGAAGTGAAATAATAGTAGAGACAAGTTTGCTCTTTAGCTGCTTCTCAGTATGGTGTTTGGTACTGATCCTTTCAGCCTCAGAACATTTATTAAAGGAAAGAAGTGCATTAAGATCTCAGCTGGTCACACTGATGGGGAGATAACATCTGTTTAGTGGCCATGCAGGACACAACTGTAATATGTTGTTGAAGTATAGTTTGATCTTTTGCGCTATCACATTCCCAGAAAATGGTGATTTCATTCTGCTGTCACAGATTTCAATAGCAATTATTATCCACATAATTTGTGACTGATACTATGAACACAGTTAATTACATCTAAAATTTCTTCCATTTTTTTACCTTGGATTCTGCTGCTGTGATTTATCTTTTGGCTTTTATTCTTCCATCCACAACAAAAATACATGTTTGAAACAAAGATTTATATAAAATGGTTTTGCCTATGACAAAAAACAGGTTGTAAATGAGATGTGACAAGGCAGAGGTGGATATTCTGGTTTAATAACTACAGTTAATCAATCGATCAATCACTCTATGTCCCTAGGGAAAATGATGCATTGCATGGATGCAGATGATCTGTTGCATTGCCCTTGGGGAAGTTTAGGTCCTTCTATGTGATAATCATCTGCTCAGAAGTGACAGTGAATTTAAAATACTACCTTTACAATCTCTCTAGATTGGTGGATCATCAGATTGGATGATATAATCAGGAGTCAGTGCAGGTGACCTATAACTCTGTTCTACTCAAAGAGTGTAAGAAAAATTTTGTTGCGTTTTTCCAAGCATAGGCTGTAATAGAGCAAGATAGAAATTAGTCCTTTTAAGATTTCCTTTATGATTACATACATAAACTGGTGAATACAGATAGAGAAATAAACCAGATAATTAAATGGTAAATCTATCCAGGTTTTGTATCTTTTGCAGAAATCCTGCTTTATTCTGAATTACAGGTACGGTTACATTTTGTTCTCAGTGGTCTTCTGACACGGCCTTAAATCTAATTAATTTTTCTTTGAACTTGAGAAGTGATTTCCTGCCATGAAATCTTGAGACCATTCAGGATGAACTGAAATTTAAGTTTTTTCAATGACAGAGAGAGTTTGACCCTTTGTCACTAACTCTAAACCCCCAGATGTTTTAACATAACACAGATACTCTTTTGTTTGCACGAGCCTTGTAGAAAACTGTGTGATTAAACAATTCTGTCTGTATTACTGGCAGCCTATTTTCTTCTAGTTTGTTTTTTTTTTTCTACAGCTTTTTCACAAATAACAGGATTTTTACCCCTTATTACAGCTTATCTCTCCCTGCAGTTTTTTCTCCTCACCTGGAGTAATAATCCTCTATTTGCAGCACTGTCAGCATCCTCACAGTAACCAGCTGTGATCTCACAGGCAGCAGTAGATCATGATTTCTATTAAAGAATATATAAACTTTTAAACCTAGGGTATTTTCATGACCCAATGTACATTTTAATGAGAAAATAATTTTTTTGTTCATCTAAATAACAAAAGTAAAATCAGTGGCTTTGAATGTCATGGCACACAAATAGAACAAAGAATTCTTCTCATTGTGTGAGCAATGCATTGTAGAGAAGACTGTATTCTCACTCCAACGAGGAATAACTATTCTCTTGCTCTGATTAGGCTCTGATTTTAATAGATATATAAGATGGATTATAAAGATGCAGAATAAGAAACTGTATTACTTCAAAGAAGAGAAGGTAGTGTAGAGTATGGAAAAACTAATTATGAACCAATCCAATTTTGCTGTAGTTTTTCAGTAACTGCAGTGAGTCTTGTCAACACAATGTACAGTTGGTTTTTTTTCCTAAAGTTAGGTGCACAAGAACTTATTTTCTTGTATCTTTTTGGAAAGATTATAGCATGGTTTGAAACACTAACCCATTCTGAATGAGTGAATTGGAAAACAAAGAAGAGTAATAACTGGAGAGTAAATAAAAGCAAAAAACCAGGCCACAATTTTCTGAAGCCTTCTTAAACTTGTATATTTACTGCCCAGAAAGTGATCTGCTTCCTGAGTCATACTCCATGGGAGATGGTGTGGCAGATTTGGTGCCAAATACCATTTCTTTAGAAAAGGTACAATTGTTTCAATTGATGAGAAATCAAGACATCTTTGGCTATGTTTTTCTTCATAGTATTTTTTTGATTACTTTAGGTATTTATTGGATTTCATGGAGGACTACCAAAATACAGTATGTATGATATGCCAGTTAAAAATTTCTGGACCAGGTCAGGTAATCACAATAATACTATTTCAGAAATATGAAGTGTAAACAATATTTTATAAACACATACAAAGTATAATAGTTTGTGTTGGACACTGAACACAGGTTATTTTGGTCTGCATCACAGTTGTGGTTTGGTCCAAGAGATCAGGGAATAAACTAGAATAGATGGCAAACTGATTTTGTTAGCAAGGAGACATTCCAGAGTAGTGCTGTTAAGCACCATGCCTGTTGTGTAGAAAATCCACCAGTGGAGATGTGAGGGGTGGATTCACCATTTCCAGGCATGGAACACATCAGCTTGTGGCATATTAGAAAAACTTAACTGCTATCTCAAGAACAAAAACTCACTATTTGGGAGCAGCAATCAATTTCTCTAACTCACAAAACACCATACCTGCGTTACCACGGGATTTGCAGACACAAGAAAAATACTCAGACAGAGGGGATAATTTGCAGAAAACAAGCTGGTTATTTTAGCTCTTGGTTTTATTTGCTTTATGAGTTGAATACGTCAGTTCAAAGGTACAAAATTCTCACTATGGAATTTAATTTCCAGATATTCAGGGATAATTTGTAGTTGTGGTCCATATCCTGTTAGGTTCAGTTGCTTGGATACGCTGTGGGATCCTGTTTCTACTCCTCCTTGAGTATGCAAATGCTATAGGCTACGCAAGTATTTTTGGTCATGAGCTTTTGTAAATAGATTACTGAAATTCTCCTTCTGTAGACATTCCTGAAGAAAAACTTAACTGTATGAATGTTGTCAGAAAGCATCATCAAAGCTGTTTAAAGACAACGAGTGAATTGCAATGGGTCTTGACTCTCCTTTGTGAGTGAAATGATTCATTGTATTTCAGAGTGAACAACTACCAGGTTTTCTGACTGGCAGATTTTTCAAGGCATAGGGTTTCCCTCCTTTAAAAGTACAGGTTTTCTCTTCTTTCTGAAATAAAGTTTAAAAATGTGCAATTTCTTCTACCTTGAAGGATTTAAGTAAAAGCACATTAGAAAATCTTATTTTTTTTTCTCTCTCTACCCTAAAAAACATGCCTTTCACAAAGAAATATCCTCAAGTCCATAATGACAATATAGAAGCCTTGACTGCCTAAAGCCTAGTACTAAAATCTATTCATTTATTGTAGGTAGGAAATAACTTTTTCACAGTTTTTTTCAGAAGAATCAAAACTTAAAGTAGCTTCAGTAAGATATTTGCACATTTGGAGACAAGAAAGTCTCTGAATCTGACAGACGTTTCTGTGGTCCTGAGTATATTTCAGTAGCGTATTAATTTCTGTGTCTTTAGTCTCTCTTATGCTGGCTGAATGCTAAATACTTGCTTTAGTTGGAAAGGCAATAAAAGCTTCATGTTTGTACAGGTTTTTTTTCCTAGATGAGTCACTGCAGTTTCATTATTTTTATTTTTATAACCCAAAATAATTATTTTTGATGCACACATTGAAATGAAAACCTCCAACATAAAATCTCAGAAGAGAATTTCCATTCTTCAGTCCTTTGCCTGGCTCATGGCACATGCCTGTTTTGTAGCAGCATTCTTTCATTCTCCATATATATGTGTGTTGTATTTCATGCAGTGTCACTGTAACCAGTCCATTTCTTTGGTACAAAACTAACCATTATCTGTGGCCAACCAGAACGTTCTGTGTATGTAAGAAAATCCTGGATTTACTTATTATGAGAATGGGGTCACCTACTGGTCATAACAAAATTTTCATTATTTTAAGCTGTCTGTCATTTACATTAACTAGGATGTGCCTAAGAACCTTTCTTAATGACTTTGTGTTGTTTCAATTAAGTTGTTCTTAGATCAAATCAAATAATGGTAGGATTTGTTGATCTGCAAAACTGCCTTCCCCATATGGATTGGTAAAAGATTATCCCACCAGGGGTTTAGAATCCAGGAAATTAAAAAAAATACATCTGAATGACTAAATGTTTTCAAAAGGAGGAAACATCTATGATAATGAAACTGAGTCTATTTTAAAATGCAAGGGATCCTCTTGAAAGCCAATACTAAGCACACTCAAAGAAAACATTGTGCACTAAACACTGTGCATTATGATTATGAAACTAAGTCTCATTTAATCCATCAATATTTTGGTTTGTTTAATATTTAAAGAGTGTTTTTAAACCATTATTCAGAAAACCTTAGGACAAAATGATTTTACAAATAACAAAGCGTACAAGAATGGAAGTTAATTTGACCTTTATCACTGTATTGTTATTAGGAAAAGAAATTCAATTGCAGCAGTAGTCTGCATATATATGTAATCTGTATCTTTTCAAAACAGGAGAATACATCAGAGCATTTTCCATAATTTTGAGACTTTTACAAATCAATTGCATAATAGAATATGAAACTGTAATAAATGCAGTTATGCATCCCAAATATATGCCAAATGTTTTATCTTATTCAATAGAAGGAAAAGCAGATGGTTGAAGAAAATTTGTTTTCCCTGTAATCAGTAGAACCAATTTCAAAAAGTACTTACAGAAGCTGGCAGTGAGTCATCACCTTTGTTTCATCATAATAGAGGAAACATTCCCTTATCATCCTGAGTGACCTGAATATATGTTTTTAATATTTAAGATTTAGTTCATAAATGAAAAATAAGTTGAGGAAAAATACACGCTTTTAAAAATTATTGGATGATTTGAAACAGCACCTTTTGGTCAGAGCTTGCCTTGGATTTCGTTTGCCATGGATTGTCTCTTAGGATTATGATTGTTACACTGGGTGCCACGCATCCAAAAAAATGTTCAGGGGCTACTGATTTGTGTAAAGAAACACTTTTTATAAGTATAAAGAACTTATACTTTTTACCCCTTCTGTGTTCTATCCTGCATTATTTCAAAACTGTGTACCTCACAGTGCTAACAGCTTTCAAATAGCTGCTAGGTGCTTTATTCAGATGCCAAACCCTAAAATAGTATTTATGATTTATAAAAATTCTAGTAGCAGACTTGTGACTTGTAAAATTAATATAAAGAGTTTGGTAAATCCTTTACTTGTGCATTGAAGTGATAGTATGATCTTAAATGAAGAGAGTAACATAATTTCCAACCCCTCAGATGTATGTCACTTTATTTATTATGAGGATATATGGGGAAAATATCAGGGTGGTATTGTATGCAGGGTGTTTTCTCTATCTGTTGGAGAATCTTATAGTGAAAATGCAAGCCACTGCAGTTAAAAGTCACCTTGGAAATCCTCTGCTTAGTCACGTGAAGCCACGTGATAAATCTAACCTACTAACAGAAGTCTGCTTAAAGTAATTAATATAATTATATAGCCAAGTTTCTGTGAATTACATGACTTTTCCTCTCTCAGTAACCTTTTTTTTTTCTTTTGTGCCCCTGCTTTCTTCAAGAGAGGGGTTGTACCTTAAACTTCTCCTCATTGAATCCAAAGGCTGTTTTTGGAGAATTGCCACACAGAGTGTTATGTGAGATCAATTGCATCTTTCAAAGTGCCATAGAATGCCAACTACTACTCAGAAAAAAGGAATTATTATAAAGCAGATTTCTCAAGTGTGTATGAACCTTTTACATTTGTGGGGACACTGTGTTATGAGGACAACCAAAACAGCAGCAAATGGAGCATAGCTAGCTTTGGGCAGCAGGATTAATAGTCCAAAGTGAATTCACATGTGTCATAGACAAAATGCTACTGGCTTGTTCAAATACTGTGAATGCCTCTATGACACATTGGTGTCACCCTGCATAACAGGGCACGGGTACTCTCTTTACCTTAATTCTCCACCAGAGATAAGGGAGTACAACTTTACATCCTGATGGTAAATTAACTGGTGGCTGTTGATTGTTCACAGGGTAATGCAGAAAACTTCTCAGAAAAAACTTATGAAGAATTAAAAATGGAGTAAAATAACAGGTTTTTGAGGTGGTATTAAAGACCTGAGTTATCACATTGGATAATAGAGATGGAGTGAAATAAAATACTCTTTTGTTCACGGAACTTCATCCATCTTATTTACTTATTTACCAAACAAGTTGCAGTCCAAGGAAAATCCTAATATATGAATTGATGATTGCAAGAGTGCTGTAAAATCTGCTCTTGCAATTGAGTAGAAAGTTATCTGAATTTCTGCTGTTTGTTTTTCCTCCAGCTGAAACCCAGTAATCCTTCACAATGCTTCTAGTCCAAGACAGATCATGAAGTTGCTTATAATCCCTTTGGTGACAATTAGAACTAATGACTTCTTCCTCTTGTGAACAGTCTCCATGTTTCAGGGGATGTGATGGTAACTTCTCAGACAGCTCAGACCCAAGTGTAGAAACAAATCTGTCTGTGCCCTACACAGTAGTTTTGTCAGTCTTGTACACTCTGAGCTCTGGTCCTCTCAGGAGCAAGAAAAGCTTGGTAGAACTGTCAATACCAGGCAAAACAGTGTCTGCTTTTATAAACACTCTTCCTTCAGCTCACCACTAAAAATTATTGCAATGAATTTAATTTATATATTTGCAAATGCTGTAACATGAAACATACTCCTGCTGACAATCTGAATTGCTCATGCTGTCAACTGTTTGGAAGAGCTCTCAGCCTAGAGTTTGACATGTGCTTCCTCAGCAGAGAACAAGGAGAGTTGTTTTGCCCATGCATAGCCTGTTTATGCAACAAATAATTTGTAGAGGTATTTCTTTCGTTGACATTCTTGCTACCTTGAACAGGCTTAACTTTAATGAGCTTCTCCTTGTAGCTGTACTTTGTTTCTTCTCTAGCTTCTTTTCTAGACCCTGAAAACTGTTTTGTCCACTTTGTAACCTTATGGCTGTGATGTCTCTCAGGCCTCTTAATGTTCATGATGGTGCATATTTGCTTTCCATTAACAGCAACATAAGGGGAATAAAAAAAATTAAGCCTGCATACGAGTTGTTTAGTATGAGGCTTTTCCCTTCTGCCCAGCCCTTCACTCTCCATTGAAGGCACTCCCTCCTGCCCTGCACTGGGAGAAAAGACAAGTGTTTCAGAATGGAAGGATAGGGAAGATATTTTACACTGAGATCTGTGGCAAGGAGTCTTTGTAGTGCCCAAAGAAGACCTGAAGGTAAGAGAGTGTTCCTTGGCTGTCTGGGTCTCTTTGGGCCTTATTACACGGCTCAGGCCCTGGGCTGTTCCCTTTGGCAGTGGCACGCTGCTGTGAAGAGCTGCACCCGGAGCTGTAGGGGGGCACTGGAGTCCTGAACCAGAGCTAGATAAATGCACAGGAGTTAGTTACACAGTGGGAGATATAAAAGGCTTAATGAGCATGAATATCTGTCAGACTCTTAAGAGAAACTAAGGCAATTGTCTGTGCATGGTTAAAGAAAACAAAGAGCAAATGGATTTAATTAAATTTCAGGTTCTGAGTTCAGATGCATGCTTTTACAAATAATAACATGAATACTGTGGATTGATGCCAGGGTCCCTTTGCAAAAAAAGAGGGGGAAAATTACATTAAAACCCTTTGTATATTACAAAAGACCTTTTTTTCTGATTGACTACTAAATGTTTGGAGCTGAGTATTTATAGAGTTAAAGCCTTGGATTTTAGAATCACTGTTTATTTTCAATGTTAATAAATAAGTAACTGCAGGAAGCAAGAATGGAAGATTTGTTTGCAGAAGGTGGATATTGTTTTAAACATTTGTTAAAGTGAAAATAAGCTGAGTATGAAAAGAAATCCTGTTTGTCCCTTTTTACTTCAAATTATCTGTTCCACAGTGTATTGATGAGGAATAATATAACTCATAGTTAATCAAAATAATCTGGTCTGGAAAGTAAGTCAATTTACAAGTGTGTGATATGTATCTGTGACTCAGTAAACTGCCATAGTTCAGTAATCATGCGTTTGTTGCAAAATACTCAAGAGTTTATGTAAGAGGCTAATACTGATCTCTGACATTTGGAGCCTGCCTCCATGTGTTTATATAACACTTCTTAATGACTTAGGTTTTCCTGACAAGTGCTGCTTTGATTGCAGCCTCTGTAAGATCTCTTTGCAAAATCAGTAAAAGCTGCAAACTATGAATGAAATGTTTACACTGGAAGGCTGGAGAGCCACATGTTGACTGGTAAATTTTTAAAGTATGCTTCCATCAATGGGAATGTGGCAGGGGCTTGGCAGCTCTCATGTCTCTGTAAGCTGCAGTATATTGCTAACAAAGCCCAATCAGGGCTTTTCTGTCAAGACTGATAATTGCTTGGATCCTGCTTCTGTCAGTGCTTGTAATGCCTGCTTGGAGGCAAGTGGATTCATTGACCTGAAGCATGTATAAATTCTTTTCAAATTTCATTGATATTCTGTCGGAACAACCAAGAAGGAGGAGAAAATGCATTTCATTTTCTCACTAGGTCACTGGAGATGATGACCGTTTGAAGCAGCACAATGCTGCCAAATGATTACCAGGGC
This sequence comes from Certhia americana, assembly GCA_018697195.1. Taxonomy (NCBI): domain Eukaryota; kingdom Metazoa; phylum Chordata; class Aves; order Passeriformes; family Certhiidae; genus Certhia; species Certhia americana. The sequence goes on along the minus strand of CM031864.1, from coordinate 21,136,699 downwards.
AGACTATTTCATTGACAGCAGGTGCTGCAGTGTAATACTCAACACAAGCAGTGGTTAACACACTGAGAGGGAGTGAGTTGCATGGGAGTGTGTGGCATTATTTTCTGGCATAGTGGAACCAAGTCGGTTGTGTGAGAGTGATCCTGTGCTTTGTTTATCACATAATGATGAAAACCTGTATTTCTGAGTCTTGCTGCCGTGGGTTTTGGCATAGTACTCTGTAATTTTGTTCCTTTGTGAAGGGAGATGACACAGACAAAAGGCTGGCTTTCTGAGGCCATGTCCTGGTTCCTGGTGTGTGAGGATGTGTGTGGGATCTCTCTGGAATCCCCCAGGGGAGGGAGAGCAGTGTCGTGCTGGGCTGACCCATGCAAAGGCGAGGGGGCAGCTCTGCAATTGCAGAAGGACTGGGAAAACTGGGGTCTCTACAGGGTGAAAACTCACTGTTCAGGCCATGTTTAGTTTATAGCTAGATATTTCCACATTGCAGACAAGAGAAGGTACCTTTGTGCCATCAAACAATGGGGTTACTTGGATTTTTTTAAGTATCTGGACACGGCTGGGCCAAAATTGGCAGGTAGCATATATTCATCAGAAAATGCAGGTGTGTGTAAGATTTAGTGGCCACTGACTGAGTTCACATTTCTCTCAAGGTTTGTTAATATAACAAAAAAAAATCATGCTTTTGGCTGTAAATGGATTTGATGCTCATTAAATATCTTGTGTAAATCAGCTGCTGGTCTTCTTCAATTTGGCTATCTATAAACTAGGTCATACCAACCCCTACTAGCTGTTTCGCTAGCTGACAGTCTTGCAGGAGAGAACAAGGTTAGGATGAAGACAGAAAATGAATTTCTCTTTTATCCCTACAGGAAGGTTGCTCCTGCCAGGTCTGGGTTTAGCTGTGTGGCTGGTCAGTGGCAGGAGTTTGTGCTTTCTAATGCTGATTGTACTGAGCTTGCTCTGGGAACAAAAGGCTTTGGTTTCTGCTGATGTCAATCTGACTCCTTTGCAGAAGCGCTAAATTCAATCAATAAAAAAAGAGAAAGCTTTATGGCATGCTTTACCTTAATCTTTACCTTTATGATGTGGTGATATTTTTTTCCCCTTGTCTTTTTTTTTTAAAATAATTTGATTATTCATTTTTTTCTTTGATTCAATTTGACTTGATCACCTCTATGTCGCATCAAAAAGTGTGTCAGACCTGAGGACAGCTTGACTTCTCCAAGTTCTTCCTTTTAACTTCCAGCTCTAGATTTTAATGAGCATCTGATTCTACTCAAGCGGCAGCAGGTTATTACGTCTGCTGTGATATGGATTTAATTGTGTGCCTCTGTTACTATGCTGAGATTCCTGGAATCTCTGTAACCACTTTGATGTCGTGTACGTTTAAAAATTGTGTGAGTTATATTTTTCCCTCAGAGGTAAGGAAAATGTTTTGTAATTCAGGCTGAAATTATAGAAAGGAAAAGGAACATAGGAGGCAGTGAACATTTGTGCCCTCTCTGATCCATTAGTGGTAAGAATTTCAGCTGCAGTATTACAGAGACCTGCTCATGGTAATGTGTCAAAGGATTTGTCATCATTGGCACCTTTGAGGCTGAATTTTATTAGGTGTTTGTAACCTCTCCCCCTTGATTTATTTTAACTGGTATCATCTGTTTTGACAACCAACATTATTGCAGCATTTTTGCTGCTGGAAGTGCCATAATTTACATAGCTGAAAACATATCTTTGATAAAGAGGAATTGCTCTTAAGGCTCTCTTATTGACAAGAAATCAACAAACATCATAAAAATTCTCTGATACAAATCTCAGTAGCTGATTTTAGCTGTGTGGAGAAAGAGTTCCTGTTACTGCTGAAATCACTTTTGCTGTTCTATTACAATAAAGTCCTACTTCGCTTTCCATTTATATTAATTTCCTTTTACATATCTGTGGTGTTTGTTTTGTTGAGGTTTCTTTCATACAAAAATATTAAGGGCTTAAAATAAAATCAATGATTGCATTATGAAGAAATAATTTATGAGATAAAAGTGGTCATAGGCACAGTACAGATAAGGCAACAGTATATTAGGGAGCTTTCTGATAGCCCAGTTAAAATTATTTCCTGTTGTTCTCGGAACCATAAAAGGAAGCTGCTATGTAGCACAAATTAAAATACCTTTCAATATAAAAAAAACCCCTCAAATTTCTATTTTTGTTCTAATAAAACTTTGGCACTTTGCTTAAGAGGGGATAACAATTTGCAAAATCAAAATATTATTATGAAAAATGTTAAATTTATCACAAAAAAAACCAAACCTGGAAAATGCAGGGGCATCCATATGAAACAGGAATAACATTGAATAAAGAATGGTGGAAAAAATTTATTATTTTTATGTTGAGACTTAATTCCTTCAATGAAATAATGAAATCGCTTTTCAATTTGAAGTATATTTGTCACTTTCTATGTAGCCAGAATATTATGTCAGCTATTTCTTTGATATATTTTTTCAGCTAAATATTTTTAATTCCTTTGAATCTCACAAATCTCACAGTAGTAATTTTGTTTTTTACAGTGATTTAAACACAGCATTCTTTCAGAAATATCTGGTTCCCCTCATTTAATATTTATATCTGAGAATCATAATTTGTTTTTTTCTTTTCCTGACGATGATGTACAATCTCATTTGACATTTGTCTTGATTCAAGGACAGTGTTAATTCATTTCTGCTTGGCCTGTTATTCAGTGGAAGGGATTGACTGCACCTCTGTATGAAACTCACTTGTTTACTTGCAATGTAATGCTCTTTTAAATGGAAGGATTTTCAATCTTACTTTACATGACACTATGTTGTTGCTGATTTTACTTCAGATTCTGGATTATGCACTGTTGGTTTATTAGCAGGCAAGTTCAAATGTTGTCTTTGCTTACTAAACATTTGTGAGGTATGTTTTCTCCTTTTACTTTCTGATGATCTAAAATTCAAGTTTTCTATTTCAGCTAAGTTTAGGTTTTAATATGTAGAAGCCTGAACATACTTTTTGTCAAGGAAAAGTATCTTTATACATTTATTTCTCTCTATGCTTATGATGATTCTTAAACCTTTCAAGTCCTTTGCTGGAAGGCCATGGCATTGACGATTTCTCTTTCAAATTTAGGTGCACAATTGAAGTTAGTTTTCCATGATCACCAGCACAGTTTATTTGCTTGCTCTTTCTCTATTTTTCTGCAGTTTCTTATTGTATCTGTTGGTCCCAGAATACTTTAGGTTTACAAAGTAAACATGTGGAAAGGGAAAAATTAATTGGGTTATGTGTGAAGTAACAGCATGATCTGAACTTTTCTTAATAGGAAGGTTGCTGTATGGCCAGGAAATGACTCCAGCTTGGTAACAAAGACGAATTGCATCACTTGAAGTTCAAGATAATGCTTAACTCTATCTGTTATCAGATCGTAAACTCAGTCCTAATGAGGCCTCTCTGTACGCATCATGCACAAAAGGCATGCAGAAAACAGAGGCTTCAGTGGGTTCGTGGGACTGCCTGGCATATTTTCATTGTTTGTGCTCAAGTGCAGTCTCTCCTTAAACTTTTTTGCAAATGCAATAATTATATATTAATCACCAACTTTGTACAGTCCTCAACAATGGAGTGTGTGCTTGTGTTAAACCTTTCTTTATTCCTAAAGTCAAAGCTGCAGATTCTTTCTACATTACCTTTTAAAAGTAGAAATTCGTTTGGGACTACCTCTTAAAATCTTCCAGTTGCTAACACATATCAATTCACATCTTGCCCTCAAAAGCAGAAAGAAAGTGCTCTGCTTTTAGCTCAAAATATTTCATGTTTCTTCTTCTCTAAAGCTTTTTCTTGGATTTCTAGCTTGTATTACTATTGATTTAATGGTTTCTCCTCTTAATTTTATTTTCAGTTTGTGCATCCTAATTTTAGAATATTTCAGTTGGAGAGATTTAAAAAGCCCTGGAATTGTGCTTCTTACCTATAATTTATACATTTAGACATGCTGTATTACAGAGATAACTAGGGATTATATTTTAGTCACTTTTTAAATATGGTCAGAAAACATGGCAACTGCTTGTGATTTTCTTTCAATTTTCCTAATGAACTGTGTAGATTTGCTGAATGATATGCTTGTTGCTGATGCTTATAATTGCATATTGATCTATTTATTTTTGAATGTGACTTTATAATAGAAGATGCTGAGGAATACTCTGATGATGCTCAGTAACCTCATGTTGACAGCTCCAAGGAAATTGTAATTAAATTGGTAGGCATGACTAGTAAGTAACATAAGATACAATATTCTCAATTTGTGTTTAAATGTGGAAGTTAAGAGAATTTTTGGTACTAGAATTATCTGAAATGGTTGCAGTTATAATTCTTTATGCTGAATCCTCTTCCAATGTTATACCTTTTTTGTCATGTAAGTAATTGCAAATTATGGTTATTATGCCTGGGAACAAAGGATCAGTTTACACAACTCATTGTAGAAACCATGTAAGTGAGGAATTCAACTCCTATTTATTGTGAAACAGCATAAATAAGACATATTGGAACATAAATACAATTGTGATATATATTTTATATATCATCTGAGATGTTGTTGGCTCTATGACACATACAATGTGGATTCCTGTATTTGTTTATTATTATTAGAATACTTTTTATTGCAGGTATTTTTACAAAGTTTCAAAATGTTGCATACCTCAAGGGTGTAGATATTACAGTTTTAAGCATTCCATCCAAAGATAAAAACAAGCAAACAGACAAAAACCACCAAAAATCCCAAACCACAAAAATCCCCTGTTTGTCCCAGGCTGGTGTACTGTACCAATAAAATATGATCTCCATTATAATAACCTACTTTATGAAGATTAAATGGTTTTGCAATTCAAACAAGGAAAAAATTGGTTTAAAGCAAAATCAAACACTAGTTTGCTAGTTTAGGATTTGAATAGTGGAATGAGAAATCTTTTTTTATATTGCTATTGTGCACTGGTCAGCTAAGAAGTAATTGCTTTTTATAAGGCAAATTTGCTTTTACTTTTCCAAGGTAATGAAATGAACCTGAAACATTTCCTTTGAAATCAAAGTCACTATCGCTCAAATGTCACCAGCAGAATTCCATCATATGGTTTCAGCAAATACATAATGAGAAAGTAGTGCTTGGAAATGATTGACAGGATTCTATTAAAAAGCTTTACTGCACATTCATCCCTAATTATCTGTGTTGTAAATCAATAGTGATTTGACTTTTTTTGATATTCACATGTTGCTAACATGTACAGACAGAGACATCTGGATCCTACTTGAAGAATAGCTTGAAGATGTAAGTTGGAAACTGCAAAAGCATTGAGGGAAAAAGGCTCTGATTTTTTTTTTTTTTAATACCTAATGAAATTCTGTGCAAACAAAGTATGCTCATTGACACAAGAAAGTCTTAAAATATAATATGCAAAATTGTTCAAAGAAGGAAATCATCTAAGATTGAATCAAATCTTTAAACAGATATGTGTAAAGGTCTAACAAAGAAATTATTCCCGAGAGTAAAGATATTCCATTGCATAAAATCAAAGCTTCTTAAGGAAAAAATTATGTCAAATATAGTTTAGCTCCTCTCCAGCCTAATCATCAGTTCAGAAGAGGAGATTTTATTTGTGGTTGGGGAAGTGCTTTTTGGGGGCAGAAGGACAAGGGATGTAAATTCAGTCTCAGTGAGAGGGCAGCATACTTATAGCAAAATAGATTCCAGAAGGAATGCTGCAGGAGGGCCACAGAGTAGAGAAATTTTCAAGCCCATCCCAATGATTCTGACATGTTTCTTCTTGTAAACAACACTAGAGTGAGGGTTGTAAAGTTAAAAAGTGAATTAAACAAACATGGTTCATACAAATTAACAGCTTCTATGGCATTATCATGGGAGACTGTATTTAGAGGGTGTTCTAAAAGTTCCTCAACAGCAACAGAGAAAAAAACTAATAAATACAATAAATTCCAGTAGGGAAACACTGAAGCCATTGGCATGATTCTCATGACTCAATATTTAGCATACTGGGGAAGAGTTACGTGGCAGAAGGGGAGGAGAACAATATTTCATGCCAAATACAGTTTTAGCCATTTGAATTACCAGTAGCTTGGGAAGCTTCCAGTGACAATGGAGAAATCTTGCAAGAACTGAAGTGCAGACTGGTAACAGTGGGTGTCTGCTTGATAATGATCAGACTCAAGAATAGAATGACTGTCATTTATGTAAGGGCTTATTTATGAGTAATATGAATAAATATACCTTATTGTGGAGATCATGGAATTTTGTACATGAAGTTTTCATGCTATATGCTGCATTAAACTAAATTGAAAGTTATTTCAATATGTCTGAGTATCCTAGAAGACAATTCCTGACCCAGTTGTAGCCTGAATATTACTAATCAAAAAACATTCATTTTTACCTCATCCAGACTGAAAATGAAGACTGTCACATCTCAGTGGAAAGACTTTGGAATTATCCTGCTCACTTAAAGAAATATGGTTAAATGAATAAGAAGACAAAATTAAATTAGGGTAATAGAACAAAAATTGAGAGGTTTACAGAATATTTGGTGAATTATGTATCAGAGCCTAATCCCATGTATTGTAAAGTGCCCCTTTACTTTTGCACACAACAAATAAACCCAACTATACTTCAGGGAGAACATAGATACTCTATAATATTACAGAACAAGTTTTTACCAAAGGAAAAGTAAAATACTGGAGAAATTCAAAGTAAAAGTTTGTGATTACAGAAAGTAAGATGACTTAGAAGAAAAAGACATTAAAAATATCTAAGACTGGAAGGTTTTGGTTAAATGGGTATAATTTGATAATGGTATTGAGTTGAATTAATGTACTTGAAATAACTAACATGGTCTCTTACACAGAAATGGAATAGATGTGGGCAATTACCACAACTCAGGTGAGGATTAATTAATTTATACATCTGTATCACACTTGTGATTGATGATGTAGCTAATAATACATGGAATGTAAATACACTAAGAAAATTACACATAAAACATTGTATGACAAATAACTGAATGAGCACAACAAATGTTACAAAAATTGGAAAAACATTCAGATAACCTACTTAATTTTCAAAGATTGTTTTAAGAAGAACTTGACATTGGAAATTGACATTTTACTGGTTCTTCTTTAGAAAAATGAAAAAGGTTTCCTTCAAAAGTTCAAAAGAAAATTAAATTGTTCCCTTTGTTATGACTTAAAATCTTTGTCTTTACTTTAGTCCATGCAAAATAATTGAGTGATTGAAAGAAGGCTTGAATAATAGAATTGCAATTGGGAAGTACAATTAACAACTCCTGAACAAACTTGATGGAAGATAAATCTCACCAAATTGGCTTGGTATAATTTTTAATGTGATTTAGATTGGCTGATACAGGGAACAGTGTTTTATATGACAGCTATCTATAAGCAGTCGTTAAAGATTTCAGGTGAGAAAATGTAACCATGCTATGGCAAGTGGTGGACCTTGAATAAAGGGTATTCCTAAATTAGTAGTTTTAACAGTATTTGGAGATTAATAGTTTTTCCAGACTAATATTTGGAACACCTTTTTCATTGACCAAGGAGAAAATATAATTATTAAAAGCGATAGTGCAGGGAAGAGATATTTGGAGGAATTATGAATAATGGTTTAAAAATTATACTGATATATGGATATAACTGATCCATTGTCAGTTGAATGTATACTGCTAAAGTGATGTTCTGTTGAAGGATAATATATTTTTTGGTGTTGAAACCCCCTCCCCCCACCCAACAAACTACATTAGAGACATTATTTTCATTGCATCTGTCACCTTTATAATCAAAATAGAATAGTGAATTTAGTTCTGGAGTCACCAGCTCAAAAAGATGCAAGTAAATTGAGACAGGTTCATAAAGCCATGACAGTGATGTAGAACGTGACAATATTTCCTGGTGAAAGATAAAACATTCCATGCTGCGTGTCAGCAAGTCATGGTGCCTCTTAAAGTCCTCTATTGAAACAACTTGTCAAGAATATTCCACTAATAATATTTGAGGAAATTGAAAAAATATAGTAATGTTGTTCCACTGCTCAGTTAATAAAGTACAATAAACTTTTATCTGTGTCTCTGTACCTGACAAAAAAGAAATGCAAGGTCTAATTCTGCCCTGCTGTGCTCCTTTGGTTAGAAAACAGTTCTTTGTGTTTCTGGCTTTCAGTTTGCCTAATCTGTCAGCTGCCCAGCCAGGATGGGTGGCTGGTGAAGGTATTATCCTGCTTTTTCCAGGCAGTCCGTGGCAGGGTGGAGCCAGGAGCAGCCACTGAAGCTGTTCTGAGGTCATGAAGACCCATGTGTGCAGTGGCACTCAGCCTTCACAGCAACGTATGCGCTTCCAGAAATAAAACAAAGGTTTCCAAGGGTGTTCCCACAGATACAGCTGGACCAGGTTCAGTGAGGAGGGAGCTCTGCTGTAGATGAATCTTCAGCTGATTCTGAAGTTTGTTGGGAGTACACAAGGCCTTTCTGAACACAAAGGAACCTTTCTGTAAATGTGCTGATGCTTCCCCCACACTGCTGAGTGTGGCCATATCTGGTGGGACAGGTTTCCTTCTGGAGCTTATCTGAGGCTTGTGAATGGTAAAATGAGATACTGATCTTATAGGAATTTGGAATGCTGTTTTCTTACTGGAATATTCTGCAATCTATATCTCTCAAATTATTTATCAAGTATGTTTCAGTCCCTCTTACTTATGTTTTGCAGGAAAAGGAAGACACAAAGCTGGATCCTTTGAATAAATTTACATTTTTTTCAATAGCTTAGTGGAATAATGCAGATTTAAACCATCTGTCCTCACAGGCTGTAAGGATGGAAGCTGTCAGAAATTTGCCTTCAAGGCAGTTTAAAAAGTGCCTTGTACAACATCAAACCTCCTAGGTTTTTCATTGGAGAACATTTTTCTGTAGTATAGGTAAAGTGGTTTTCTTCTTTCTAACCTGTAGTTGTAGTTGTAGTATTAAAATTTTCCATAATAACATATGCAGTCTTCTAGGAGGGTAGCTCTTGTGAACTTTTTCACTTGGGAATAATGAAAGAGAAGCAAGCAAACCTTTCTTTGTGATGCAAGCTAATTTTTAATGTAGGCTCTTAGGAGAATATGGCAACTGAAGTGGTAAAATCTGTCCCACATTAAAATGATCTTGATTTCCACAACAGCAGTTTCAACTGGATTTATGGTAACTTGCTTGTCCTCAGCCCTTGATAAAATTCCGTGTGTAATTATAGACAAGAAACCTGAAGAAAACTTACAGGAGTGTGTGCATCCATCTTCAGCAGTTTGCCAGTGTGTTTTCATTTTGGTCCAGCTGCCTTGGGCTGACATAATGAAATGCTGGAGTGTTGAGTCACATTTGCAGGATTCATGGTGGTGTTTCTGGAACTATCAACTGTTAGAAATTTTGCATATCTTAAAAATCAAACTTCACGTTTTCATTTGTAAAAGTTGCATTTGCAAATCCATTCATAAAGATTTCACTCAAGGAGACAGGCATTTATAGTATGTTAATGCTATTTACATTGAGTAAATCTAAGAAAACATCTCCAAAACAGAGGACATTGCAGCTTCTGTTATTAGGAGATGTCACAGCTGATTTTTGAAATCAAAGAGGTACATGACAAATTGACACAAGGTATAGATTTAATTGAATCATAAGTACCTCCTATTTTTAATTGTTTATAATGAAAGAAATGCTTCTGTTGGAAGGAAAAAAAAATCAGGTCATACTTAAACTGAAGATAAAACTCCCATCACCTAGAGGTGTGTGTAGTGCATGATGCCAAAAGCTCAAGTATTCCTTTGTTGATGGAAGACTTTAATGTTATTTCATGAAGAAAAGTATTGGCTTCTTTCAGTAATATGTATTTTCTGTAACTGTTCTTAGTCTGGCAGGAAGTCTCATGCTCTCTAAAGGTGAAAAGGTTTTCCTTTTCATCCCTTTAAATCTGTGAATCAGCAAATCTTTAATAGATGAAAAAACTCCCAACCAATCAACCAACTAGACAAACCTGCTTGTTGGAATTAGTTCTCTTGTGGCTGGAAATGGTCAGGGATATTTTTGGGAACCTCATGGGGTTTTCTTTTAAGTTTTTCCTTGTTACTTAGTTGACAGGCAGAGCAGCTGTGCCACAGGGCTTGAACCACAGTGCTGTGGCACTTTGTAGTGGTGCTTGTTTGGGGCTGAGTGTAACCCTTCGGGTCAGTAACAGGCTGTTGATGCCCTTGCTTTTTGTGTAATATGGTGGAACCCATGAGGTACTGAAGAGGTGGAGAAAATAGATGCAGAAAATGAAGCACATTTCTCACTTCCTAGGTTCCTAGGTTTACTAAAGCTAGTGGTTGAAAGTGCTCAGAAAAGGCCTTTAAGGTGGCATTTGTGAAACTCCTTTCTGAAGTGATAACCTACTCGCTACTAGTGTGCAGGATGGATTCCTTATGTTGCTGCACTTCATCAAGTGGTTCACTTACAGTTTAATCAGTCAGCTTGGATAGTTTAGAATTTTCTCATGCCATGCTCAGTGTGAGGCTCCATCTGTATATAAATAGATTGGATTTAAATGATGCTTTTTTTTGTTTTGATCTTACAGAAAACTGCAATGCAGGTAATAATATAAAAATGTCTATAGATACAGTGAAGATGAATGGCACCATTTTTTCTGCTAAAACTAGACCATTAGTCACAAAATAGGTCAGGATTTTTGTACAATAAAACCCTTCCTCAGAAGAAACAGAGGAGTGTGTTTTGCAACTCAATATATTCTCTCTGCATAAGGAGTAATGCAGCACAGGTCAGCACGTATTGGCATCTACACCTTTCTTTTCACTCTGTAGCCTTTCAGTTACAGATGAAAAAAAGAAGCAGCAGGGTAATGCAGTGGTACATTAGGAAGTTTGAACCTACTTTGTGTAGTTTGATTCCTCCATTACATTTTGTGAGCTGTACATAACATATTGTTGTGTTTGATGTTAACTCGTCCTTTCAATTTTCTAGCTTGTGGGATGCTATAGTATAGGCATGTTATTGGAGGAACAACCAGAATCTTATTTTACAGGTAACACTTGTATGGTCCTCTTACTGTTAATGAAAGATAATTGTTGACTTTTAGAGCCATATAAGTTTGTTGCGTATCTCATAAGTATTCCTATCAAATTAATTTGTATATATATTTTAAGCTGAATACTGTATTTTTTTGTCTTTGCAAGCAGAAATGGCTAGTGGCACTTCTTATTTATGGTATGCTGTCTTATCCTGAAGCTGGGATAGCCCTTGATGTCAGACTAGGATGGTAATATGAGTCTTACCTTTCCATGTCTAGTCTCAAAAACAAAACAAGAAACAAAGGTTTTTTGCAAGCATTGCAGAGAAAGAAAGAGTAGTTATTGTGAAAGAAGTTATCTGCTCTAGGTAGAAAGCTGTGTAAAATAATTGTACAAGATAACAGCAGAAATTTTGGAGCTGATTCTGCCCCTTTACTCCACTCTCCTGGGACCTCAGTGGAACTCTCTGCTGAGACAGGATATTCACCTGTTGGGGTAAGTCCAGAGGAAGGCACTATCCTAGCTGGAGCACTTCTATGGAAAAAGGCTGAGAGAACTGGGTTTGTTCAGACTGGAAAAGAGATGGGTCTGGTGTCACCTTATGGCATCCTTTCAGTATCTGAAGGAAGCCTGCAAGAAAGATGGAGAGAGACTTTCAACAAAGTAATGTAGGGATAGGATAAGGGGCAGTGGCTTCAAAAAGCCACTGTAGACTTCAGGTCACTGAAAGAGAGTAGGTTTAAATTAGATATTAAGAAGAAATTCTTTATATGAGGATGGTGAGGCCCAGGTTTTCCAGAGAGCTGGTGAATGCCCCATTCAGTCCTAGAAGTGTATGAGACAGGGTTGGGTGGGGCTTTGAGCAACCTGGTGGAGTGGAAGATGTCCCTGCCCATGGCAGGGAGCTTGGAAGTGGATGATCTTTAAAGTTTCTTTGAACCCAAACCATTCTATTATTCTATGAAATTATCTGATTTATTAGTATTTCCCAAATACATAATACTTAAATATATATGTGTGTGTATATATATATCTATATATATATCTATATATATATATATACATAGAGATATATACACACACACACACTTTTAGGAAGATTTAAAACACCAGTGATATGTTGCCATAAGCAGAGGAGACTCTTCCCCTTTCTATGTTGCCTAATGCTGCAATCAGGAGGATCTTGTTTCCTGGAGCAATCCATCATGTTGATTTACAAGTGCTGCTACCGTCTGTATGGTGCTAATGGGAAGCTCATGGCATCTGTCCTTGTGCTGAAAGATAGCCAGCAGCAAGAACCACATGATTACTAGATGATGTACAATCAGTGGATAAGGGAAGTTTGAGCAAGATTCTGGGCAACTTCTGAGTCTTAGTCAATGAACTAGAATGACTTGATTCTCTTGTTATATAAAAAAAAGCCTTTTCTGATTAAAACTCTGCAATTTCTTTATGTTCAGATTGATCATGTTGTATTGCATGTTCTTGATAATATCATAAATGAGCAGAAAAAATTTAATTCTTTCCCACCTATGCTATGTGTGTTTGTTTTCCTCATGAGCTAAAGCTGCCATAGTTATTTCTATCCCTTCACTAATCACTGTGAAGAGGGATATGTGTGTACAACTTCTCCTTTGAATTCTATATTCTACTTCCTACTGCTTTAGTGAATGAAGAGCTTGATTTCTGAACTGAGGAATTTGATTTTGACATCCCAAAAGCAAATCATTTTCAAATTCTTCTCCTTTTTCTCCCCTTGTGGATGCCTTTCCCCTCCTAAATTCAAGATCTTGGTATCTTTGATGTGACTGTCATGCAGCATTACACTTCTGTTTGTGTGCTATTATTTCTCCACCTTTTTCTCTACAAAAATTGATCATGTCCATGTTTACAGAAACAAATCAGAAATATTTTCTACCTTTTTTGAAAAGGGGAGCTGCAAGAGCTCTGTACTCTGTCAGTGTCTGGATGAGTGCAAGGTCTTTAAGAATTGTTCAGTGTTCTAATGACCACTAAGCTGAGAACGCTCCTGTTCTAGGCGCTGCTTGTGTGTGGACAGGCATACTTTGGATCTATATTTTTGAGTGATTGCCAGTGCCAGCACCTGATTTCCATAGTTTAAATGATTTGTTTTCTGTAGTATTTGATTGTTTTGCTGCAATTCAATAATTTTAAACATCAATTTCTCCCGGTAGGATTTCACAGAGGAGGGTCTTAAGGAGATATCTTAGGTAAGTAGACTTTACAGCCTTTTACTGTTCCTGGGACAGTAAAGCCTGGGATAAATGTGACTGATTGCATGCCATGGCTGTGCTGGGTTCTGTTAAAAGTTAAGAAAATGCATGTAGCTGACAGCTTGTTTAATCTAGATTCCCTTTTTCTATGAATTAATTTGTATGGTCCCATGATGAGGGAAATGTCTTGTTTTGCAGAGACCAGTCTGCTCCAAATATCTGCTACTTCTATAGCAACAGGAAGGAAACTTCAGGAGATGAGTTCTTTCCAATTTCAACTACAAATTGGATTTACTCATTGAAGTTACAGGTGTTATGTTCTGTTAGAAAATCTGCTCCTTGTATTTCTGTCCAACAGCCAGGGAGTACTTAATTCTTTGCAATATAAACAAGTAATCCTAAAGACAGCAAAGTTTCTTGGGAAAGTAGAATTTTCTTGGGAAAGAAAGAATTTCATCTGTCATTGAGAATTTTGGGACCAGTTAATTTTATGGTAGTAATCAGTTGAAGCATATATGTGCATTCTTCATGTAGTATTTTGAAAACATGGCCAGAAATAGCAAAATTAAAATCAAACTCAGGAGCTCAGCTCGTTATATTTTGGGAAATACTCTTAGTAAACTGCTAAAGGTGTTTTCACATTGTAACTATGTAACTAACTTCCCTAATGAATATAAGAAATATCAAGCTGCAACTAAAGATTGAAGTAAAAGCATTGGGACATTTTTCATTTGCTTTATATTTCATTCTTTAATCATATATATTTTTAACAATTTATTTTGTTTTTAGGTCCCTCTATAATATTCATATTATAATACTTTATTTTAATTAATTATTCTCATTCTTATTGCATCATTGACCAATTACACCTTATTAGACAATATTGACAATCTTCAGTGTGCCAAAAATATACAAAAATATGTATGAATATATCAGCCTGCTTGCTTTTATCACTCAGATTCTGATTTAAGTGTCTGCCATTACCACAGCATTATAGGGGTCAGAACAATCAAAAAAACTACCCTGATGATTGCAGACCTACCTTGTCTGAATGCCTGTGCTCTGCTATTTAACACTTCAAACGACTCCACCTCTCCTAAATCTTTTCTACAAGCCATGCTCTGATGCTAAATGGTAATTTTTGAAGAAGAGCAAGACTTTACCAAAGAAACTGTTGTGTGTTTGGTGTTTAAGGAACTTGAAAACTCTGCTTGTTTCAAGCTTCTTTGACAGAAAATGAGAACGTCTTTTGCCTTCTGAAAGTCTACAGAAGTTTGGTGGGTTTGGTACTTTTTTTTTCCAATTTAAATGAAAGGCATACTTTGCAAAGTAGATATTTGCTATACTTAAGTAGAAAATTGTACAAAATATTTTACGTAGTTTTCAAAGGTGTCTTATGTGTACTGGGTATTTAGAGTCATATTTTTAAAATTGTGGGGAAACAGGTTGATGTATTTCCATTGGCATCTGTGAAAACCCCAGACTGAAGTCTAGACTCCTGAATTACATCAAATTTAATGCTGATGGCATAAGTATCATTACTTGTGTCATCACTCAGTGCAGAATTTGCACATCTGTTGAGAGAGAATGTGGGAAGTATTTTTCTGGAGCTGCATATGTTTTCCACAATAGGTATTCACAGAATAACTTAAGAATAACAGATTTGTAATGTAACAAATCTTGTGTTCTGAAGGAAGAGATCTTGTTTCAAGAGCATAGAGTTGAAACTTTTGGGATTTTTTAATTTGGCATACAAAAGGGCATGTGAAGACAGGAGAATCCATAAATAAGGCTGAGGTTCTAGGCAGCCTGCCATTCTGACAGCATATTTTATAAACAACCATAAATAACACTCACTGCAGCATATCAGAGACAATTATCCCATGCCATCAGCACCATTGCTCTGATTTACTGAGGTCTTTGAAGAAAAGAAATACTTACCTGTCATGCCAAACTGCAGAGCTCAAATATGGTTGATATTTTTTTCTCAGAACTCATTATGTTTGGCTCTTGTTTTCAGTGAGTCTCTCGTTTTGAGTTTCAAAATACAGTCAAGAATGAAGTTAGATAAGGGGTTTGGAATCAAAATGTCTGAATGGCTTCAACAGAGGATAGTGCAAATCCTTTTGTACTGCTAAATAAGAATAATGCTCTTATGAAAAGTGTTTTTCTTCTGTGTCTTTGAGCAAAATCCTTCTGCTTCAAGAACAGAATATACAGAAACAACACAGGCTTGGAAGGGCAATGGGAAGGGGTGGTGAATGAGATTCACTGGGAGGTTCTTTTGATGCCAAATAACTTAATTGGCAAAGGGGTGACCCTAGGAACGTTTTTTAATAAGGGTTGGATTATATGAAGCACAGACACCTATTGGAAATGAGTAGAAATGAGATCAAACAACTGACTTGGGAACATTAATATTTTAAACCATAAGCAGAAGTGTCTAGCCCATTACCTTGGGTGTCTTGTACATTGAGAGCCACTGACCCTGGGTAAGTTTTTTAGAGAAAAAGATTTGGAAATTCTGAGCCACTGACCCTGGGTAAGTTTTTTAGAGAAAAAAAAAAAAAAAGATTTGGAAATTCTGAGGGATTTTCCTGGGTGAAGAGGTCAAACAGAAGTTCAGAAGCTATATACAGTGTGGTGCTCCAACAGGTGATATAAGGTGAACTTCTTGACTTTATTTGGTTCTTTTTCTCAGGGTTAGGATTAAAAGTGCGAGAGACAGAATTCTTGTTTGGATTTGGATGTTTATTATTTTTTATTTAAATTATAGTTTCACTGACTGTGAATGCTTTTACGTGTTTTTTAGCAAAGTAGAAATGGAGTAAAGAGTTATGTTTTTAAGGTATTTTAAGTTTAAACTACCTAATTATGTGATGCCAATTATTTTTTTTAACTTAATAATTAATTACTCATGTTCCACATTGCAGATTTTTTTGACTACTTATACAAAGTCACCCAAACTTGTGAAGAAGAAGAAGGAGAAGAAGAAGGACAAGGAGAAGAAGAAGAAGGAGAAGGAAAAGAAGAAGGATAAGAAGAAGGAGAAGGAGAAGAAGAAGAAGAAGAAGAAGAAGAAGAAGAAGAAGAAGAAGAAGGAGAAGAAGAAGAAGAAGAAGGAGAAGGAGAAGAAGAAGAAGAAGAAGAAGAAGGAGAAGAAGAAGAAGAAGGAGAAGAAGAAGAAGAAGAAGGAGGAGAAGAAGAAGAAGGAGAAGAAGAAGGAGAAGGAGAAGACAACTGCATCCTAAAACTTCCGTCTTCTTACATATATATTACTATATTCCAAAACCCCAAACTCTAAATTTTTCACCCTGTGAAGTAACACACTTCTATTCAACTACACACTCCTGATTTCTGTGCTGTCACTCAATTTTGGAAGCCTTTCCCAAGGCTTCAGGTCAAATGTAGTGTATTTTTGATGATCAGTCCCTTTCAGCACAGAAAACCTGAGATCCTCTGTGTCTAGGGTTCTGACAGTGAAATCCATGCTCTCATTTGTTTCAGTGCCAGGGATGTGCAGGCTGGATTTGCTGTCTGTATGAAGCTTGTGTGGGCAATACTTCCACTATGGAACAAGGTGGTGTGGATGCTGCAGCATTTCCTTAACAACCTTGGCCTGAGCCTGTGGCTGCCTGCACAGGGCTTTCGTTTGCTGTGTGCTAAAGGCCATCCAGCCTGGTGGTGTGTGCTGGTTAAATGGTTATGTGGTTTATTTAGGGGTGGGAGACTTGTGGTTGTGGTTCCTTTTTTTTTTTTTTAGTTTTTTTTTTTTTTGTGTGTGTGTATGTTTTGCATTCTTGTAGTGGAGTTCTCACACACTCTCATGTAAACAATGATTGTTTTGCATTCCTTTCTAGAGGAGGACAGAACTGATAGACTCTTGGTTTGACCAATGTGGTTGGAGAGGTGGCAACTTCACCCTCCAATCCCTGGTCACCTTTAGAATAGTTTATATATCAAGGTCACACAATAAACTTCCTCTTTTCCTCCCTTCTTTGCAGAGAAAGTCGTGGTGACTGCATGTGTTCATTTTGTGTCGTAGTGTAACATGACGTGTCTGTGTCTGTGTGTGTTTGTTGTTGTTGCATGGTTTTGGTGGTTTGTTGGCTTATTTGTTCCTTTTGTTTTGGGTTTTCTGGTTAAAACTGCATTGCCATGTCTAGATAAATCGCAACTATAGCCTTGGAATTTTAACAGCTCTGGTTCCTAACAAGAATCATCCTACAGCACTTCTTAACAAAAGAAATCTTGACCTGGTAGTTTGGCCAAACCCCAAGCTAAACAATTTTTTTTCTGCTTCCAGTTCTACAGACTGATGTAGTCTTTGGCCAGTGTTTTGAAAAGCTCTTTAATATCATACATAACTTAAAAGCTGTATTTCTCAGGTGAATCAGTTGAATTCCACAGTTCATGAAGAAGACTTTTTGGAAACAGAAGGATATTATTTAATGTTTCTGTATATCAAAACTGGTGCTATTCTTCTGGAATAGAAAACAAGAGATACCTTATTTAGCTAACCCAGAGCACGCAAAATTTAGAAAGCGGAATTTCATGATGGATGGACACTTGACAAAACAAGATGATCTTCTGTCTTGCAGGAAGTATGTGTCAGTAAGGAGTATAATTCTTCAAATTAATGCAAATAGATGATTATTAGATGGTAGCCATCTGGAGTAGAAGCAATATTGCTTGGAAAGTTTCATGAGATTAATTTCGTGTGTAATGAATAAAAGATCACTAGGAATGTCTGGTTTGTACAAAAGTGCCTGTATTTTCTGAAGTTTGCGCATTCTTGTATATATAAAACTTCACTTTGTAAATCAATAATCATAAAACATTTCCTTGCAAATGCAGTTTACTTTATCACTTGTTGTTTTCTTCCCAATTCTTTATATTATGCACATTTTTCCCGTCCCAGTGAAACACTGGGGTACTGGCTGATTAGAACAAAGAGCTACTAAAAATACTGTTTGAGGCATGATGCTACTGGAAGTTAGTTTATCCAGTAAAATGGACAGATTGCTATAACCTTGATAAAGGGGAATCCTAGATAATTACTGAAGAGTACTTTGAGCTTTTTCTTTTGAATTTGTTTCTGATTACAAAAGAAATCCATGGGTTCTTCTGATAAGTAAAAAGCTTGGCTGTTTATTGGCTTCACAGACAGTTTACAAAACAGATCAGTATAAATTGACAATATGCAAGATTTCTATTGAAGACTCACAGGATTTATCATTTAAAGAGCTTGTGCCATGATTTTTTTTCCATTCTGCATACTGCTGTGGACACTTGAATGCTAACTTCCAATTGTGCAAGATCTTCTCACAGGATTTTTTCCAGTATATTTAGTGTTTAATCTTTCATAAGACTCTTCCTTCATTGTGCATATTCATTGCAATTTCTATGGACACAAACATTTAATGACTTATCTCTGAAACAAATGAAGAGTTCTGTACCCGTTTCAGCTGAAGCTTCTAATTTAAGGAGGCATTTCACAACTTACTTCCCAAAAGGCTGTCTGTTACAGTCCAGGAGCTGACTTTTTATTGAAACAAAATCACAACCAGCTGTGACTCAAATAAAACCAAGGTTTCAGAAGTAGCTGAATAGAATCCAGAACCCACTGGATTCCTTTTTTCACTGGACTATGTCCAGGTAAACTAGTTCAAGCTGGAGAGGTACAGATTCACAAGGTCAAAAATGATAAAAAAGATTATGCAGAGAGTTGACCCTCTCTAGCATCTCAAAGTCTAATTCTGGAACCATAATGCTAAGAATAAAAAATAATAAATATTATAATTAATAGTAGAAAATGTTAGGAGAAAGCTTTGATATTTGGATACAGAAAAGAGACTATTTTTTAATCTCCTCCTAAAATCTTTTTTCCCTCTTTCCCTGATTATGGTATATAATACCATATTATTCAGGGAAAAATGATTCTAAAAACAATCTCTTTTTGTTATACTGATGTGAATGATGTTCTACTGAAAATTATGTGTTAAGGTATGGTGTTGCCTAGCAAAAATGTCAGAACTGCCTGTGGGAAGTGCAAGTTATTGAAGAAATTTATTGTAATTTTTTTGACAGATGAATTCCAAAGAAGAGAAGAAATATTAAACAGGGGAAAAAGGAGAATCTAGTATCTGTCTTTGTACAGCAGCGTATTCTGGTTCAGGCATTTTCCTCAGAACCAAGGTTACCTGATGGAAGATTAATTGAGTGTTAAAAAATATAGGTTGCAATTTCAAATCAATGCCTGTGTACAGCAAAGCCTGGAAATTAGTAATTGCCTTCATTCCATAATTGAAAATATACAGAGAGCTCTTTGACCTTTTTTTTGCGTCTCATCTTTGATTTGTGTCTCATCTACTTGTGGTAAGCACCAAACCTCTGCTGTGGCAGGGAAACAGGTACAGAACACCAGGCAAGCACTGGGCAGTGCCTGGGGCAGCACAGATGCTGTATCCAGACAGGAGCTCAGATCCAAGAGCAGGGAAGCTGTGTCTGAGTGGGCAATTTTGGCAGGCTGCTGTGGCTGGCAGCAGCTCAGGTAATCCTTTGTTTATTTTTATCATGTAATATAAACATGCATCAGAGCTCATTTTGTAATGATTTAGACTTGTCATTGTCTTTGAATCACAGGAGCATCCACACATCCAGAATAATCTCCTCTCTGAATCATGAACCCTACACTGGCTGTTGCCAGTACAAAAAATTGCTTTTATTTCTTTCAGAGACTTGCTATTTAATTCTTGTGTTCAGTAGTTCTGAACCACTTTAACTGAGAATCTGGATCACTTGAGTGACTCTAAAGAAGAAGTTGAGTTCAGTAGGTTTTGAATTTGAGAGGAAAACTCCCACCATCCTGAAAGTTATTCAGGCAAAATTGCTGGTTGATAATTATTATTTATTGATGATAGGAAATAATAATGATGTCCATGACTGAAAATATTTCAAAGCCCATCTAGCCAATCACCTGTACTTAAAGACATATAAAACATAAAGACAATGTACTGTACAACTGGGACAGCAGGATCCATGGGTACCTGTGAAGTCTGGTGGTAAGAGATGTGTAAATGAAAGTTGTGTGGTTATTTTTTTTAATTTCTCCCTCACATTTCAACCTTAATGTTTTAAATGTATCAGAATTGTGTTTTTAGGGCTGTACTGATGTCTGCAATATACTATCATCTCAGTCTGAGCTTTGTGTGGGTTTGGGTGCAATTAAGGTTAGATAAATAAATAAAAACATACTTAAAATATTTAAATGCAGTATTTTGTAATGTTAATATTCATATACTGATGATTAAGCAGAAGATAGAGCTCTGGTTATTACAAGCACGTGCATTACTGACAATATTATTAGAACCATTAAACTGTTGGTAAAGTGGAACGAATTAAATTAAAGTGTTTGTTCAATTTTCCTTGTGTGCTCAAACTCCAAATTTAGCATGTTTTAAAGCCTTTTTAAATTTTGTTGCTCTTAATATTACTGAAGTCAAAGACGTATAAATGTCAAATTATACTCATTTACCCTTGCTAATAAAACATAAATGTATACACATTATGGTAAGGAAGCAATAACTGTATACTGTAGTAGCAGTTTTTCCATGTTAATTCTGGTGTTTTCTGGGTTTGTAAGGATTCAGGACGATCTTGCCCCAGATGTCTTTTTTCAGCATATTTAATTTATGTATTTTCTGTATTTAAAACTCTGTGCAGACTTCTTAAAAAGATTGTTATTTCACCAAAAGAAATAGGATAAGAAAAGTTTGGGGAAAAAAAAGGAACCACAAACCTGTAGCTTTGAAAGCCAAAATGCTTAGTACACCAGTAGAATTATAGTACTTAAAGAATATTATTTATTGTCAGTCTTTTAAAAGTTTATTTCAGCTTTTCAGCTGTAATAAACTTTAAGTAAAATTTTATTAAACTTTTTAATTTAAATTTGATTTAATCTTAATTTTTTTGCTTAATAGTAGTATGAACAGTTTGATATTCTGCAAATTTTTCAAAAATCACATATATACAAGACAACTGTATCAGGCTTTTTTCAATTTTATTTTAGTGGATTGAGTAGGATCATGAAGTAGAGGATAGAGAAGGAACTGTGTAATCTTACTCAGAGCACCATGGGCTGTCTTCTTTATTTTTACTAAGGTATGTCAGAGAATCATATTTTTAAAAAAAATCATGGAAAAGAGTGAGGCTGGAAAGTGTGGCAGGAGAAAATAGAAGTTAATCACTAAAATATACATAAAGTAGACAAAATTTAAAAAGATATTTTAAAACAAAATCTCACTTACTGTAATATCAACCCCCTACATATGCATATTGTATTTAATAATTTTTAATATGATACAAACAGTTATTTTTTGACTACTAAGGGTCTGATTTGATAATTTTGGAACTGTTTTAATGTTTCTGAGTTGTGTCTCTATGAGAAAGAGCTGCTCACCAAATGAAATGTTCCAAACTGTCTCTAGATAATCTTCCAGCAAACAGCAGCTTAATGTTTGTGTGATATATATGAAGTATTGGTTTTCAAACTCCATTTATGGAATTGGTATTTTCTAATCAACCTATAACCATGTATGTGGAAACTAATTATATTTGTATATTTACTCAGTGTTTAGAAATTGTTGTAAACCTGTTATGACCTGCCCCATAACATACCCTTGTGTTAAAAGGTATGATTTTCTATTGCACCCTGAAATGCAATACTGTGGTCTGAACAATTGCAAGGATTTTGAGCTTAACTTTACAGCATTTAGTTGTAAGTTTTACCATCAGTGTCGCTGATTGTGAAAATTGCATTGGCTGTAAAAATCAATCACTTACCTGGTGAAGTGGTGGCCATGCATGATGAAAAGAAAATGTGAGTCAGAGCCTCACTTGGAACTATTCAGGTTGTCATGAGACAAGACTAGACAAGAAAAAATAGGCACACTGGTAAGATATTTTTCTTATTTTTGGTGCAGAATCCTGAGGGGTTGTGGAGTTTGTGATGCCTTTGCTGTGTTCCTGAGTGAGCCTATGGCTCTGTGACTAAGCAGAGGGGATTTAAAGCCTGGCAGTTTGGCAATTTCCAGAAGCAGGGCATTGTGTGTCTTGTCCAGGCAGGGCGGGGTCCCAAGAGCTGTCTGGGCTTGTGTTGGCCCCCGCTGGTTGGGAATTCTTTTCCTGTGTCCTGCAGCCTTGTGCCTGTGGCCTCTCCAGCTGCAGCTCTGGCTCTGCAAGGGCCAGAACTGGGGCAGGGCTGGCAGCCCTGGGATGTTGGTGCATCTCAGATCCAGGGTCAGTGGGGGGAAAAGAGAACACCCCTTCCTGTCCTCCCCTGACCCTGGCTCCATGGGCCTGTCTGACCAGCACAACAGATTATTGGTGTTTGTTTAGACACAAAATGTGATAGGGGCAAGAGTCCATTTTGCCATGAGGTTTGCCCAGTTGCCATTTGAGTATCGGCAGCTATGTTAAAGTCAAACACACGGATCACCAGCTAGCTGTAAATTTAGTGAAGCTTCAAAATATTTTCACTCACGGGCTTGTGAATGTACAACAAATATGCTAACCAGGGCGCTGGCATGCTGGGAGTGTGTTTTAAAGGGATTAATTAAAGTGAGGACAGTGTTCTTCCTGGCGGAGGAAAAGCTGATTTATGGCTTCAGGACCCAGAGCCAGCTGAGGAATACATTATCTGTTTGCAGATCAGCAAAGCGTGTTATGCTGGCAGGTCAGGAGTGGCCAACTGTATTCCCACCCAGTACTGAACACCTTAATTAGAGGAATCTTCCAGAAGCTTTTGGCATCCTGAAATTTGCTGTAGCATGGTATGAATTTGCAGCATCCTAAATGAAGTAAGTTCCAGGGTTCTGGTTTCCTGGATATAAAATAAATTTCTCAAAGCAGTGAATCACAATTAATGAACAACCATGCGTCAATTATTGACATTCCCTTCAGATTATGCTGCACAGCAGTAAGGTACTTTCTTCTTCTAATAAGGCCTAACATGACATAAGGTTCTATCTGAAGGACCTTCTTGCTTTATTAATCTCATTATGACCACTTGAATTGCTACATCCTCTGTAATGATTAAAACATTTGACTCCCAAGTGTGACATTATAATGAGGATGAAGTCCACAGAATAAGGCATTGTATCATTCTCAAAGGCTGGCAGCAAATGGAAATAAAAAGTCAAACTCCTCAGTGTCATTTCCTTACTGTTTCCATGGAAAACCAAACTAAAATATTTTACATACTTATATATGCAGGTTTTCAAACACAACTAAGTAATCTCTCATGGAAGATAAAGTTTTTAAATCTTCAAAAATATTGATGTCTTGAGCACCAATTTTAAAAGGAGTATGGTTTATTTACGTAAACCAAGTGTGCCAAGCTAAAATTGACATGTATGCCCTCCTCTTCCCACCCTGTGTATATTTTTGGGAAAGACTGGGACTGAGTAGCCAAATTCCAGTTTGACAAATTATATATTTTTTTTTGTTCTTTGCAGTTCTTTACTTGAAAATTTATAAACTGCTCTGCATTTTCTTGAATGTACCATTGCTTCATGGAAGTATACGATTCTATACATATTCAGAAACATGCTTTCATTAAAAAAAAAATCTTCATCTCTTATCCCAAAACTGAAAACTGCTGTATAAAATTTAAAATAAATCTTGTTTCTAAGTAATAAAGCTAAATGAAAGAAAGATAGGAAATACCACTTTTTCTTCTGGAGGAATCTTGAGGGATATAAATTTGGACACTCTTCATTCAGTATGATGATTTGGAATAAAAAGTCATAACACATTGGTGAACCAATCCTTAGGTATGAGACAAATTAGAAACTGAGAATAACAAGACTTCATGTCCTTCTTATTTGTTTTTTTCAGCTGTGTGGAGGGGGTTGTGTTTTTTCTGATAGAATAAGTTAATCCAGCATTTTTCTGGTTCAAGAAAAATTTCTGTGGGTGCAACTATTACCTTAAAAGCCTTCAGCCTTGGCTCTAGATGTGATTTTCTGCCAGCAGTTTGTCTTTCCCAGCACCAAAACTCCAGTGACTTCTATTAACTGCATGTTCAGTTTCTTTTTTTATGCTCTCTTTTTTTGGTCTAATTGCCTACCTGATGAATACACCGAATTCCCAAAGTTATTTGTTGTTTCCTAATCTTGGAGAAATCAGGAAGGGTACATAACAAAATATTGTATTATTAGAGAAAATGTTAAGATTTGAATGCAACTTGGAAAAATATGGAGGAATTCTTGTTTTTGTAACCTCCTGGGAAATATTCCCCAGGTAGTCAGGGAACCTGGGGTATATTTGTTTGGGGTAAAAATGATCTACAAGGGCTAGAAACCTGCTGACTTTTCAGATAAACTTCTTTCCAAATTATGGTTTTACTGCTATTTTGACTTTGAACAAGTCAAATTTTGCTCAAGACAATCTTGCCTTTGTCTTGGCAAAAATTCTGCTGTTCAAAACCATTAAAAAGGAGCAACAAATAGAATAGATAGTTGGAATCTGATTATCAATGAGGTAGAGAAAGAGCCATCCATCATCTTGGGTTTAGTCTTGTGAAGAGTAGCGTGTGAGTATGTAAAAAAATCCCATTAGGAAATCGTTCTCTGCATTCCTGAGCATTTCATATTGTTATATATTAGAGAAAAAAGTAAAAAACACTCTCCTGTCCCTCTTGCCCCCGATTACTGAGGTAAAAACACAGAACCAAAAGGATGGACGTTAAACTATAGATAAACTATTGCAAGAAAGCTAGAAAAAAAATGATGTGTTATACTGAGAGATTTTTTTCTGAGGGTCATTTTTACTATTATTTGTTTTATAAGGTCACTTATGATTATATTTGAGAATGTCTCATGCATGGAACTAAAATAATTTCCTTTATTTATTGCATGGAGGGGATTGTGAGCTTTTGGAAGCTGTATGGCTTGCTAATTATATCATTGTCATTCAGTTGTCAAGTTAACTGAATTTTCCACTTGGTCTAGAACTGGGTAAAATTTGTTCTCATTAGTCTTAATAGGAGAGAGACAATTGCACCAGAAGGGATCATATTCTCCTTAATGTTCTTTGAAAACATAACTGCTTCGGGTCATTACAGCACATGTGTGCATGATAAATATTTTACCACTGTAAATTGGGCTAAGGCTGGGTGGTTTGGTTTGGGACGTTGATTCAAATATCAACAGCAAACCTGACTTCCATATTTCTGCATAGTTTTCATGTTCCATTTTAAATTCACCCTTACCTTAAAAGGAAGTTTTGTTTTATCCCATGGAACAGAAATTAATACATGACATATAAGGCAGCTGCAGTCTTGTCAAGAAGGCAAGAAAGCTGGAATTTGGGTTGTAGGTGAGAGTTTTCAGAAGGAAAACTGCGGGTGGAATAAGGAGTTGTAAGCTTTGTTTTCCTGTTCTCGTTTCTTAGTAGCTTGCTCCACCTAGAACTGTAACTGCACTGCTGTGGAGCTGGGGTGGCTTATGCAGTTTGAAAAAAGGGGAGACTCTAGACTCAAATTCTTTTGTTGCTATAGAGGATTAATTTGTTTTTTCTCGAGAGTACAAAAGATGATGACTATTTGACACATGTCCTAGAAGCTGCTGTGATTTACTTAGTCAGCCACCAAAATCAGGTAAATCTCAGCAGTCCAAGGTGTGCTGATCTGGTTTTATGGAAGTTGATATATTTTAAGATTATATGGGTAATATTTTATTGTGATATTGTGATTATTATATATAAAACTGAGGTGATCAGCCATTGTTGACACTAGAATTTTAATTTATTATCTCAAGAATACAAATAGGTGAAATTGAGAAAGGAAATTACTCCATGCATTAGTTTTGAATGGTGAGCAAGATCTTACATAGTGCTATTTTTACTTTATCCATACAGTAAGAACTCACTTCAAAAGGACTCAGGTGTTTCATTGCCAGTAGTGGGTTCTGATTTGTGCCAAAAGTTGTTACAAGCCTTCATCTTTTATAGATCTTTTTCTATAATACTTTAACTAGCTATGTTTTTTTTTTACAAATAATGTAGGCTGTTTCTTTATCAGTAGAGCCCTGTTTTTAGTTCAGTTCTGTCTTTGCTATTTTAAGAATGTTTAATCCTTACTGAAATACTGGAATTATTAAAAAGACAAACACGCTTGGAAGTGGACAGAGTACCTTGGGAATATTAAGTGAGTGTAATGTATATAATGCATATACACAGCGTAGTTTTTTGTGACTGTAATGAAATGTATTAGAAGTGTTGGTACAGTTCCATTGCAAGGCAGTTCCAGATACCAGAGGCACACAGCATGATTTGCTATTTAGCTAATCCTGGAACATAGGTACTTGT
Organism: Certhia americana; assembly: GCA_018697195.1. Lineage (NCBI taxonomy): Eukaryota > Metazoa > Chordata > Aves > Passeriformes > Certhiidae > Certhia > Certhia americana. The sequence goes on along the minus strand of CM031864.1, from coordinate 21,109,978 downwards.
GGGCTTGCAGCAGTATCCCACTGACAGTGCTGTAACTCCTCCAAGGCTGGAAAGCATAACTACTGCACCTTAATTAGCTGAAACTACAAAACTCCCACTTGAAAATCTTTTTCCAAAAGCTGCTTGGGTTTTGGATCTTTTCCTTTTTTTTTTTTTTTTTTCCTTGGTATCACTGTGTTTAAGACAATTTAGGAATCGAAAAGATGGGAATAGCAGAGCTCATGCTGAGAAAGGAGTGAAGTCCATGTGTTTTGTTTGTATGTACATGAAACTCCTATTCAGATGGAGTATTTGTCAAACTGTAATCCCTTAAAAATGGATCTCAAAAGGCTTCTTCAAATAAAGATAAAAACCCTCAAACAACCAAACCAGATCCTTTCTGACAATGCTGCAAACATCTCTTACAGTGTATATTATATGACTTTAATTGTCCAAGGATACTATATTTACATTGTAGGTGTATTCCTGCTGGTTTAGGGTGGAGTTTCTGCAAGTGCTGTCAGTGGTGGGAGGAGCACATGGATGGAATGGATTATTTTCTGTTGCTTGACTGAGGACTGTTTTAGTTTGCTGTAACACTGCTGTTTATACGATCATGAAAAGAGATGTACTTTTAGCAAGAAAACAGAATGTGATGGTTCAGCGTGTTGTCATTTTTGGAGAAACACTTTCTTCCAACAAGAACTCTGCTCTCACAGGCCACTTCCTCTGTCTGTGAGGCTGACTGGAGATCAGCTGTTTCCCCATTGCAGTTCTAAGCAGGCCTCCTTGGATTCTGCTTTATGCAACAATCTCTGTCCCTTCTCATTCCTTACTCTGCTGTCCTGATGTATTTTTGTCCAAGATGTGATGGGACTGAGATTCCATGGCACCTGAAAGAGTTACAAGCACATCATGACAAAAGTTCATCTCTCATGTGGTAATTGCTCCCCAGCATCTGCACAGCAGGCTCCCACTAAATTTAGGTATTCACATTTGAGCTCTGTTAGCATACCTGCCAGCTACGTTGAGTTCTGCTTTACTTGAAACTACCTCTGAGTTCCATGGGACTGAGGAGGACAGGATTGAACTGTTAATGGAATTTGTAGTCCCTTTGGGACAATGAACAGGCTTTTTTAGTGAACTCCACCTGTTATCATTTCTGTATCCTTGAGATTACTCTGAAGGAGAGGAGAGTAAGACGGGGTAAAACCCATCATAATTTTAGATACTAATGAACTTTTTCTCTAGTTTTTTCTTCATTTCTTATCTTCTCATATAAATAGCCACTAAGAGCTCTATTAAAAAGTTCTTTGATCAGGGTCAAAGAATTATCAAAGCCAGCAAACTAAAAGTTGAATTGGCAACCAGATGCTTGGAAGAAATGAGCACCATTTGGCTGTGAACTACCTTTAACCAAGATTTAATTATAATATTCATGACTTCAGAGACTAGGAAAACTCAATATGACAATCTTAAGGGACCAATAGTAATAAAATAATGAATGAAAAATTCTAAAATATAAGCCAAGTGAGAGAGTATATCTGTATCAGTTAAAAAAAATGTAATTAAAACAGTCATTTAATTTCAAACTCGATTGTTTTGTGTAGTCATTAGAGAAAAAGGATAAAAAGAGAAACCACTGAAAAATGTCTGCTTGTGCACCTACTGGATGCTGAAAATGGTTATGCTGTTAGTCATGAGAGCTTTCTGTGAATTTGGGTCAGTCATACATATATCTTGCTATAACCATTGTACCTTTTTATTCCTTATTGGCCCAGTTTCTCTGCTATCATACCAGTGTTAAATCCCAACCCATCTGGTAACAGAAAAGAGCCCAAAAGTCAAGGGCCTTCTTTTGCAAAATATATCTAATGCTTAATCATAATGTCCCTCCTTGCAAATTGCAAATAGTTATTACTTGATTTTGTTTCAAACCAGGTAATTTACATGACAGCCCCTTAGATTGTGCAGCAGAAGAATATTTTGAATTGTAATTCAATTATAATATCTGCAGAATTGGTTTAATCTTTGATTTGTGATAGCACATGCATTTTAATAAACTGCATCTGCTCTGGATACTTCATATAAATTGTAAAACTAACTCAGGAGTTCAAGTGTCAAGTAGTTTATTTTTCAAATGTCAGCAATTTTATGAAACTGCATCTATCCTGGCATTAATATTTTCACTTGCACTTCACTGTGAGATAGTGACATTAATATATTACTGTGTATTAAAAGCACATTGTTTTTAGATAATATTAAATTGCCACTGAGTGGTTGCAGGTGCTGGTTGCTGCTGTTATTAATATCAAACTCCTGAAATTGTCATCACCTGTAAACAGCTTGGGCCTTTCTGAACTGCTCCCATTGATCTCAGTGAGGTTTATGGTAACCCATGGAGGAGAACAAAGGATACTTTTTAAGGCAATACTTAGGGTATCATTTTTTACCCCATAATTTTTCTATTGTACAGATCTCTTTTTTTGTTACATCACAATCACCTGTTTTGATGATTGAAATACATATTTTAAAACACATTTTCTTCCAACTTAGATTTTTTTTTGTTGTCATTTCTGATGTGGAAGCCTTTCAGCTGACATTGTTTTATCAGTTTATCCACTGAGGTTGTATTTTACTATTCATACTGCACAAGGCATTTTCTTTTCTGTATGTTATAAACATATGCATCTAAGAATAATGTATTCTTGTGATGGCTATTATCTCTTTCATTCATTGTTAAGTATTTCATTTACTGCCATATGTCTCTAAGGACCCAGGCTGCTTAGTTTCATTTGATTGGATTTTAAAATCTATTTGATGAATTAGGTCCACCGAGGCACACCTCTGATGTGACATGAGTTCTACAGAAATTATTTGGGATACATAAAAATGTACTCAAATAATTTTTTTCAAGGTCTTCTCCTAAAAATTCTGTAGATTTAATCCAAATCAGTGAAGAAACACAAAAGCTGTGTATTGTTCCCAGCATATTTTCACCAACAATTGCTTATATATTTTTTAAAGTCAAGCCCATGTTTTATGCTCCTTCATAAATCTGCCTTAGTCAAAAAAGGAAGGGATGTGGGCAGAATATAAAGAGGTGGTAAACCTAAGTAATTTTTAATGAACAGCCATAAGATTGTTTTGCTTTGAAGAAAATATATGCAATGAAAATTCCTGTGGTCATATGCTTGGGCTGTTTGTGATCAATAGCATTTTGCTTATGAAAGACGATAAAATGTCTGCATTTTCCCCACATCCAAATATCAGTCCAGATTCTAAATAACACAAAAGCAAAACTTGGACCCAAATATGGATCCAGCAATATCTGAGGAGGAAATGTTTGTGAAAAGTGGACCTTGGATTAGCCTTGGCAGATGGATTAAGGCTTTTCTGGACCTTTATGTAGAGAACCTAAATGATTTGAATGTTTTTGCAAATGTTTGCATCAAACATGTACATTATCTTGTTTACATCTGTTAAAATGTAGGAGTTTAGTTGTTTTCATTCACATTCAAGATATATCAGTATATAGTTGAGAGACATTTGCAGCTGCTGTCATTTTGACAGCTAAAGAATATGCTGTATTTAGCAAGGTACAATACTACCTGGGAAAAAACCCATATATATATTTCCATTTATGTAAGAGAAATATTGCTCCAGTGTTCTGGCCATCAATACACTGGAAAAAAATACAAGTGATGGCATAAAGAACGTGCTTTGTGAAAAATGCAGGGTGTCTGTGAGTAGCACTGTTTTAGGAGCTAACAACTATGAAAGGAAATATTTAAAATATATTTACAGGATTGAAAGAATTTAACACCTTAAACTACATCATAAAATTTATGCCCTCCATCTATTGACAAAGGAGCTGACAAAATTAAAGCAGATTTTGAAATTTTGTGAGATAGTCATGTCTGCTTGATGGGAACAGTCTGGACTTTATGAGCCAGTACAGCCCACCCTCTCTGGGCCAGGTACTACCTACTTATTTCCCAATTTGGATTGCATACTCGTGTGCAGAACTCAAAGCCTTTCTTCTGTCTGAACATTTCTTGTGTTTGCATTATTCATCTCCTTTCCTTATATGTCCCCAGATCAAATATTCTTTGTAAGAATCATCCTTTAAGCCAGAATCTGCAGTAGTAATAATACAGCCTTTTCTGTGTCTAAAGAGCAGAAAATACTTCAAATTTACAACTCTAACACAGCAGAACTAAAAGTAATAGAATAAATCATGACATTATGATCATAGCAACAACTGGTACATAGGCCAAAATTAATTATTGCAGAAATATTTTCAGTATATTTCATTAGAACTTTGTGTACACCGTGTTTACCTATTCTGAGAATGATTTCTCTGTCAACAAGAGTATAAATTCTGTGTAATAACAGTTTCTTTTGCCACACGTGAAGCATGTCACATGGTTTATTACCAAGCCAACTTAGTTGTAAATGATTTTTATAATTTTTCAGTGTGATAGTATTTTCATTCCATAGTGGAGTGATTTTGTGTGGAGTTGCTCAGTTGCACAGTTTAGCACATCTCAGAAGGTAACCAACTGGAATTTCTTTATAATGAATTGAGTCTCTTATCTGTCATTAGCTTGGCTAAGTTAAAAATTTTTGGCACTATTATATATAGTTTTAATAGAAAGTTGTGTATTTTCTTTTTTCAAATGAATAGGTATTTGTGGTCGTAATTTAAAATTAATAGTGTCCGTTAGAAGTCTTGAAGAATTTGGCCTGAGATCAGATAAGATATTTTCATTGAAGAAGTTCAGGAATTTATATTAAAATATTTTGAACGCTTGAGACCTCGTAGCATCTGGATTTTGCTATTTTCAGCAACATTTGTAGGTAGATTCTGGAGTTATTATCTTCACTATTATTCTTAGCATTTGTACTTTGCAGTTGACAGTATCAATGATACTTGTTTCATTCGATCCAGGTATCCATCTGTGAAATATGGCCTGTGTATTCCCTGGGTGTACTGCCTTCCACGCCACATTAACACTGCAAAGCCTTATCCACTGGGAAAGGAGGATGGTTGTGCTGCCAGTGATTTCTAGGAGGGGAGAGCTGATTCTCTGATAGCAGATGAAAACCTGTCTTATTTAGGCTGGGAGAACTCTAATGCTAATATGGTTGCGTTCCAGAAATCGGTTTGTATTAGGAGAGAGGCAGAAGAAAAGAGGGCTTTGTGTGAAAGGTGAAAGTCTAGTTTGCATCATAAGGATGAAGTAATTTATTTTAAAATATTCATACCCAGCTTGGAAACTACAAGAAGCACATATTTGTTGCCATGCTAACACAGGGATATGTTCAATACCCCTCTGAGGTGTGGAGGAAGAATTACATTTATGTATTACTGGTAGTAAGTGCTCATGGCCTCTAACATAGACCTATAAAATGTGAACTTTGTATTTATGGGGTGTGTTGTAATGGTGGTGGTGGATTTTTCTTTTTGATACCACTATTGTATTCAAGAAACAAAAGTGTTCCTTCCTTTTGTGTATAATGGGTTTCCAGTGCTGGTGGTCTGTGCTTCAGAAAGTTATTTTAGTTTGCTGTTTTCACCCATTAAATTTGTTATTGCATTTTGATAATGTAAATTACTGACCTGCCCCTGATTTTTTGTCCTACTTCAGTCTTGAATACCTTCATATCTTGAAATTCCAAAGCTTTTTAAAACACCCTCACTGTTCGTAAATTGCTGTCACTCACTGTCTGGAGGTGTTTTTGTATTGTTGTGATCTGTGGAAAGATGTGTCTTTACCCCCAGAATATCTGTGGTTGTTACACCCCTGAGAACATCAGAAATCTCTTGACTGTTGTATAAAAGCTGAGTTAAGAGTACTTCTCCAATCTTCTTCTGGCAATGATCTGTTTCATAGGGTAAATTATAATGGTTTGAGAGTTCTAAAGATTAGCTGGATGGTGTTCTCTGTTACTACTGGAGAATACAAATTACATCGTTTGAAATGACTGTTTCCATTTTCTGCTTTCAAGGTCAATGAGTATTTTGGGCCCACTTGATACCACTTACTGAAAATTCTTTCTGAGTCGCTCACTTGCCATAGAGAGAGAAGGTTTGAAAAGCTGAACAAAAATGAGCACTTTGCAGAGATTCTATATTAAATTCGGAAAGTGGTTTCCCATTAAATAAAACAGTATATTTAAGCACAAAACTGGGAATTACAACTCTTGATTCACTATGTGATCATACTTGAGATCACCACCTTACATTAAAATCTTTATGTGTGGACATGCACCTTTATAAATACCTTGAGAAAACAATGAGAATGCCACTTATCTGTATATGTAGGGTTTAGTTTTAGCTCACAAAAATATGATGAATAACCTTCATTACAAATACAGATGAAACAAAGTATTAATTATGACATTGCTTTCCTTCCAATGTGTGTTGAAGATATTGTATTTTCAGGCAGGAAGCCTTCAACTCCCTTGCCGTGGGTGGGGATGCCACCTGCTAGTTCAGATTGTTCAAGGCCCCATCCAACCTGGCCTCTGGTTCTAATTTCTTTTACCATCCAGCTGTGGTCTAATTGCAAAGCCAAAATGTCAGATTCTTGTCCCCCTTCAAGGGCCTCTTCCGCCTTGGAGATGAATTGAGTTTCAACTGTATAGGAGCTGGTTTAAACACAAAAACTGCTATGAAATTTGGTAGGATGGACATATAAAGTGTATTACTTCTTTATTAACATTTGCGTAATCAGATTATGTTAAATTTAAATTACTTCAAAAATTTATATCTTAATCAGTAAAACCACATTCTTTTCTGGACCTACAAGTAGTTCCATGTGTAAATAAGTTGTAGCAGGAAATGCATAAGGAAGTATGTAAATAAGCTTACTTTACTTTTTTAATAGTATGGGTGCAGGCATTTTATCAGGTTTTGCCTTGAAGATTTTCTTTGGATCTGGGTGCAGGCATTTTATCAGGTTTTGCCTTGAAGATTTTCTCTGGATCTGTCTTTGGGTTTACCAAAATTCTACCACCACATTCCTGCATTTGATCATTTATTCTGTTAGCAGTTACACCAAAATTGCTTTTGTCTTTTTTAATGGTAACATTACCTTAATAAATAACTTCATTAAGTTGTACATGAAAAATGCCCCATTGAGGTCCAATGTAGGGATTTGTCTGGTTCTGGCTGGGTTTTGGTGTATAGACATATTAATCTGATATATTGCAATTCCCACCTCATCCCACTGAAGGCACAGACAAAACTGTCAGATGAGACAAGCAGAAGAGCATAAAAAATGAGGACTACCAATGGTTTAGCGAACTTTTAATCTGAAAATTATCAAGAATATAAATAGTCACGTTGCTGGTCCACTGCTTTGAGTTTCTTATGCCCTAACAACTCAGTGACTCTGCCCTGCCCCACTTAAGCAACAAGCCCCAGTGGCAGCAAGGATGTGTGCACCCAGCTTCAGCTGGACTTTGGGGAGCCAAGGGCAACACAGCAGCCCAGGGCTGTCTTGAACCTCACAAGTACAAGATATGATCCTAAGTCGATGATCTTACTCTGTGAAGAGTTGACAGCCCACAGGCTGTTGAGCTCTCCTGCCCAGCAGTGGGCTGCACACCAGGATCTCCCCTGGAGAAGGGATGGCATGCCTCTCAAGCTTTCTACTCCTCTAATTTGAGGGAATCCTTATCAGTTACTCAGTAAACAAAGTGGGAATAAAAGTGCCAAAATTATTAAATCTTGGCTAACAGACAGAAAGGATTGATTGTGCATATATGAACCTTGAGACATAAACCACTGGCCAACTCTGGGGTTGTCGTCATCCATCTGCTCTTTGAGAAGGTGTTTAGAACACAAGGAGATCCTTTCTGAACCTTGTGGCTCAAAGGCAGGGTCTTCCTGACAGTTTGTCTGACCCTGTTCTTTACACAGTAAATACTTGTGTACCTTGCCATCAAATTTGTTAAATCAGGGTTGCCTTTACCACTGAAGGTTGCTAACTCACTGTCTTATATTAATCAAATATACCAATGTTTCTGTCTTATAAGTGCATCACTCTTTATGTAATTCTTCTCTGCAGAAATATAAATATGGAGTAGGAAATGTAAGGAGCTGTTTTCAGTTGCCCAAGAATGACTGTTGTAGAAAGAGAGAAAGGAGGTGCCTAGATTCCTAAGCATATCTTTAAGGATTTCATGTACTCCTAAAATGTGGATAGATATTTCTTTGTAGAAAAACCAAAACTGGCAGAATTTTGATTGAAAAAAATAATTATGAAGCTTAAGAACTGCCTGATATATGTCTGTATATAAAGGTCATTCAGGCACAGTGCAGAAACTGGAGTAGGAATTCAATGAGGGCATGACAGAAAGTCATGACCCTTTCATGCCTGGCAGAGTAGAGGATAATGGATTTCTTGTGGTGAGACGCACTGTGCCCAGTGGAATAGGCAGTGGTGTGCTGCCCTGCCGTGCCATTTGTAATGCTTGTTGTGGTTTCACTGAAGGCAGCTGCTTTAGATTGCCTGTAAATGTGAGTACTGCTTCAAAGGGTCAGAGTGCAAGGATTTGTTCTCCCCATCCAGTGGAATGGGTGACTGTAGGAACCAGTCAGTGTGCAAACAGTGGATTGGTTGATATGAAAACCAGATGCACTTTGCAAATATGTGCACTGAATAAAAAGTAGTCTTAATATCCATCACTTGTTAAAAGCCTGTACTGCTCTTTTCCTCTATTTGACTCAGTGTGCTGGTTTGTTTTTTTTTTCAGTACTCGATCTTTTTTTCTGTCAGATTTTTATCATATTTATGGGTGCAGATTTTTTCAGTCCTTGGTCTGAAAACAGGTGAAAAGGCAGTTTTTCATTAATTTGGCCACAAAATATTAGAAGAGGTTTAGTTAAACTTTGTTGCATTTGTCAGTAAACTTAAATATTATCTTGATCTGAGAAGTATTGTGCAACTGTAGAATAGTAGAATAGATGGGTGAGTTAAGTAAAATTGCTATATTATGGATTTTAGAATATTCAAAAGTGGTCCAGGCAGAATTTAAATTAAAAATTAAAATAAGTCACAGAATATTCTGAGTTGGAAGGGATTCACAAGGACCATCAAGTCCAACTCTTAAGTGGAATTACCCATATGGGGATCAAACCCACAACCTTAGTGTTATCAACACCATGCTTCAACCAACTGAGATCATCTCAGAGGTAAAAATAATTAAAAATCTGGTATATGTATGCAGAATAATTCCTGTCACTATCATAAACTTTTGTGTTTTATGCTTATTACAGATCAAAATAAGTTTCTTGCATAAGAATTCCTTCAAGAAGAATGCTAGCTGTGCTTTAATAATGTTTAGTCTTTGATTATATCTGTAGATTTTTCAAAACAAGGACTCTAATATTTCACCAGTCTAATTTCATATTCCCAGATCAGCTGAGTAACTCATTTTCAGCCTTCTCCAAGGTGAGTTTTGTGCAAGTTTTAACCTGCATGCATTTTTGATACATGTGGAAATTGACTTTCATTTCCTGCATGCCTAAAATAATTTCGTGTCTTGTTAGATTAATGCCATACATCATATTTACCTTAATAAGTTAAGAAAATGTCTTCAAAAATGTCTCCCTTAGAGCTAAAACTGGAATTAGGTCTTAAAGATTAATCAGCAGGTAACTTGCATTACATAAGGTGGAAATGCAGGCTGGAAATAATCATGTTTAAAACAGCATAGTTATTCCTTTACATGATATATTTTCATATGTTAATTTTTTTTTTTTTTAATTTCAAATTTGGATAATTGCCACTGGGACCAGCACATGATGTCTATTTTTTGTTTCTTCAGAAAATATTAGATTTAAACCAAATTAAAAACCTCTTAATCTGTCACCTTTTATGATTTCCTGATCTGGCCTGCAGTTGTGTTAAATGACATGAATGCCAGTGGCACAGACCATTTTCCCCAAATACTTTATATAATATTTTTTTAATTGCTTTGGTGTATCTTTATTTTATATTCTCTAGTTGCAAATATGGATGTGTAACCAAATGGTACCTTCTCAACCTATTTCATGCTTCTTATGGGAAGCAGTAAAGGAAAATACCTATTTTTTCAGTGAAAGACACTCTACAGAATGGAGACATGGAACTGAATGGAAGTTAAAATTTTGGACATCGAATGTGTGTTATTTCAGCAAAATTGACAGGCTTGAAAACATGAACTCATATTAAATACATGATATGAGTGCACAGAAGACAGAGGTATTGGTGAATTTTATCCTTTCATTAATTAATTGTGGTTAAGAACCATAATCCTCACCCTGTGAGCTAAAGTTTAAGCAGAGCCTAACTCAGCTGAAAGGAAGAGCTGGTAATTTATGGTTTCAATTTACACCAATAAAGACTCATATGTTCTATGTATTTTGTTGAACCTTTGCTTTATTTCCAGTTCAGATCTGCAGTAGAGACCCTCCTACTAAAAGATGTTCTCCCTGATTATTTGGTGCAGGGTGTGATACCCCCATGTTTTCTTAAAGGTTCACCTGAATTCAGCCTGTAAGACTCACACTGCCTGGCCAGAAAGAAAAATGAGTAAGCATTTTCAGCACCTCTTTTAATTCTCTACTGTCAAAAACCTAATCAGCATTTTGCTATTTGGTACATGGAATACGGTTACCTGCAAGTACTGTTGAAAAGCTTGCATGTATTTAGATGTGAGATGTCCCTTTCTCTAACCTTACATTCAGGTTTCCACTGCATGAATGGAACTATTCAAGGAGACTAAGGTCACAAAGAAAAGTTATATCCTTCCAAGGAAACTCCTTGGGTTTAAGATTAGAGATTAAATTCTGGTAATTTAGATGCTAGCTGTGGAAAATGTCTTTATTTGGGATGGGAATTAGGTGTATAATCCCAGCTTTATAATCATCTCTTTGTCTTTATCCACATGTGAGGAACTTGCATGATTACTGTACTCTTCTGTTACTGGACTAGTTTGTGTTAGTAACCTTGCCTAAAATACATGTCTGATGCTGCGCTCACATCTGCAGACTTGATGGCATTCATTTTACTGTGGTGATTTTCTGACATATTTTCTTGTCCACTGCATGCTTATGATGCTATCAGTGAGATAAATTTAACCTCCCATGCAAAACTAGTGCATGAGGGGGATGCTCTCCATCAGACTTGGATTTTATCTACGAGTTGAAAAGAATAAGAATATCGCACTTAAAAGCGCTGTTTGCCTTCTCAAAGGGCTGCAGGAAGCCTCTGTTGAAATTGTAAAGCTTTTCAAACAGCTTTTCAAAGGTTTTGTGTGTGTGAGAGAGGACTTTGTCCTCCTGTTTCCTTTATGTAAAAAGCAGGCTGTGTAAAACAGGGAAAAATACTTTAAAGGTTTTACTGCAATATATTTCTTTGCCTAGGAGGATGGAGGACTTTATACTTTTTGTTTTGCCCTTTTATCTTTCACAATATGTTCCCTGGTCCTTGGACTGTGTCAGAGGGAGTGGTGACGTTCTTGAGATGCATCCTGCCAGTGCTGGGTCAGATGGTTAATAGCCTCAGATTGGGGAAACCATGCTGCCTGTTTCTCATACCTGTTTTGCATTTATATGAGCCATTGTTCTGTGTGGCTGAAAGAAGAGCCCCAGCTGAAAAATACCTCACTTGCAAAGCATTCAAGCAGTTTTAAACAAGCATTTGGCTGGTTTTCAGACTGTTTCCTGCTGTAATTTCTGCCCTTCAGGGAAGGTAGAAATTTCTCCTGTATAATTATAGCTGTCATTTTACAGCAATCCAAGGATAACTAGGGGGGGGGGGGGGGGAAATCTTTTCTACAGAATACGTATAAGAGGAAATGTATATTGAAACAGATATGTGTAGATGCTATTTTTTTCTCTGAACTTTCTGAAGAAATACCAATATAATTTGGAAAATATTACATGAAATTAGAATAATATAATGTATATTCATACAGTGTTTCCTAAGGGATCCCTGCCAAATTGTACTGTGCAATTACAGGTTTATTCATTCAAGAATAAAACCTTAGAATTGTTAATCTATCAGTCTCAATTAGAAATTGGTGATATATTTTGTTTATTTTATGGTTACATATGACAAATATTTTGCAAGTACAGCATGATTTCCAATTATTCACACTCCTGAACAGAGTCATAGATTTTTAAAAGCCATAGAATGAAGAGCTTCTGGCAGGGAAGGAGATATTTTTCTGAATATAAGATTTATCAGTGATAAAAAAAGATTTTGAGCACTGCATCTAGAAGTTGAGAGCAGTTTATAGTAGTAAATACTTTTACCAGTCCAGGAACTGATTTAGGTCTTAACTGGGAGCTTTCTGTCTGTCATTAACCACCTTGTTTGTTAACTAGCAACTGTGACATCAAAAAGGAATTCCCACCTTCCCCACTCCAGCCCAGGATATCAGGTAGCAACCTTTGATTTCACTTGTATTGATTTTCTATGATCATCAGTTCAAAGCGTTTTTCTGACCAGCCAAGATTTCTTAACAAATCTGTGGACTGCAGTTAATTAATCTTGTTATGAGGCCTTACACCACTTCCTTGTAATTGTAAAAAAAAATTGTGTAGGAAATGACTTTCAGCAGTAGCAGTGAATGGCATTCTGGTCTGGTTTGAGTTCCTGTCAGAATATGTGTCACCATAGGCAGTGGGCAAGGAAGAAGTCCTTCCTTCAAAAATTGTTTCAAAGCACTTTGAAATATACCTTGGAGAGATGACCATTGGCAGAATTAACTAGGGCTACTAGTGTCCTAATGAAGCAGCAACAGAACCTTCTGAGACCTTGCAGAAATTATTTCAAAACCAGGAAAAGTTTAGGGGGGAGAGAAGTTATTGGGCAGAAGTTAGGCTTGCAAAACTGATTGAATTTGGGTTTTTTTCAATTGATCTTCATGTCACTGGCGACATATATATACTTATTACATGCAATAAGCACCAGTTTACCTATTTTAGCCTACAGTATATATGAAATTCCCTGGAGTTGTCTCCAAAGAGAATGACTGGGCATGATTTTGAGATGTTGTGGGGTGTGAAGCTGAAAATCATGGGGAGGGATCATTTCTATAGTGGGTATAAGAATGGCAGCTTCAGCAGGACCATCTCAGATTTCCATAAAAAATTTTTAAAAAGTAAAAAAGTCAGTATAAGATTAAGCATGGAGAGAGAATCATATGATTCAGTTCCCCTTTAAGTTTTTGAATTCTTTTCTGCAATTGCATGTTCATGCTGTCCCAGGTATTTTGGGTGAGCCCTTTTAAGCAATCCACCAGCATGCAGGTGGAATTTTTTATCCTTTAACTGAGTCAGGATGACTTTTGTGGTGTCTTTGCCTGTTGCAGATGCCAGGCAACTGTCTTTACAGCAGCAGCTTCTCAGGAGAGAAGCAAGCCTCTTTGCTTGGTATGACAGGAGTGGCCCACTGCTTTTTGAAATATGTCTGAGGGAAGAGAAAGGAGTGGTGAACCGTGAGTACAGGGCTGTTATAATCACTAATCTCCTTAGGATAAACAGATAAGAGAAAAGATAGTGTGCAGACAGAGAACAATGCTTTGAAAATACAGTTCCAGGCTCACCTCCAAAATGCTTCACATCAGCTTGGAGCTTTATGGTCAATTTGTACCTATGTTCATTTGGTCCACAGAATTTAAATTCTATGTCATGCTGGCTACTGTCTCTCCCTAAGGGTGCAGTGGAAGAACAGATAACTGACTTTAAATAACAGTACCAGGGTGTTGATGAAATTTCCTACATCAGTGTAATCTGAACCTAGACTATACACTGAAAAGCTGTTTTTCATTATCAGAATATCAATATGCTTGCATAATACAAATTTTAAAAAGAATTAGTCTTAGTTTCATGCAGACTTTTATAAAATATTATGCCTCTGAGTTGTGGAGGAAACTTCAAATAAGCTTAACATATTTGTAAAATATGTGTTTCATATATTTTGAACTTTATTTGACAATTTACTGTGTTATCTTTTCCATTTGTTGTCTTCCTTGCTTTCTAGGAAGCTGTTGAATTCAGAACAAAGATGTTGGTGACAACACAAAGGTAGGGTTTATATTCTAATAACTTTATTTGGTCTTGGAAGGAGTTCTATGTTCTCAGGCTCTGGAGGTCAGGATTTCATTTCTTCTCAAATATGGTTTGGAGAATGAATACTGTGAAGAATGGTACGATCCTGATAATAATCAGAATATTCTTTAATATTTTATCAAGCTCATAATTTTTATCTCTGTTTTGGCCTAGCAGTAAATAACTTATTTTAGACTTCATTGGAGAAGTTTGGGGAAGCAAAGAATTGGACATGATGTTTCATTGAAAGAATGTTTGCATAGAGCACTTCAAAGGAATGTAACGTGCTGGCTGGGTACTCCCATTGGGAGAGGAGGCTGTTGGCAAGTGCTCTTCCTCAGGGATCCATTTTGTGACTGGTGTTCTAGTGAATCACATCATAACTTTGCATGAAGTTCCACTCTGTATATTTTCAGGCCACTAGCAAAGTGCCACATTGTATTGCTTTTGATTTTTGAGCTGCGAAGTGTGTTGGTCTTGGCAACTGGGAGCACATTTTATCTATCTATCTATCTATCTATCTATCTATCTATCTATCTATCTAT